>SRLM01001254.1:95351-377091 GCA_015708895.1 Populus ilicifolia | reverse complement strand
CTACTCATCAATTAGTCATCAAATCAATAGTTCCCAATTTTGGCCTATAAAAGGAGGCATTTGCCATGCATTTAGGCATCTTGGTGTCCAGATCAAGATCATGCTCTTGTTTTCTCTCTTTGTATTCTTTATGCTTTGTTTTCATTAATATCAAGTTTATGCCTTTCATTTCCTTTTCTTTTCTTTGTTAACTCTTATCTTATTTATGTTCTTATTTTGTTTATCTATTTTTCTTTCTTCCATTATGTTTAACTAAGTTAATTATGTCAAGGTGAAAAGGTTACACTAATGGTGTAAGAATAAGTATGGTATAAACTTAATATGGACTTTAATGTTTGATACTAACATGTTTTATATTTGTTATCTTGTTCACTCTTTAATACTTTGCTTGTTAAATGACTAGTCTTGATTTATGTTGTATAACAATTGGTACAATAAATGCTTGGCACTTTCATAGCCCATACTCTATGGTATAACCGACACCTGAGCTATGAAAGGAACTTGATTTGTTGTTAACATAAGTTATAATCATGAATGCTTGACAAAATTTACAAGTATTAGCATTAATTGAATAAGATGACTAATTTAATCATGTTAACAATCTATAATCTGATTGGAACCTCCTTTGTGTGTGGTTTCCAATTGAACAATAAGAGTTTACACTATACTTGTTTAACATATCATTAGTGGAACCTCTGACCTTAACATTTGATATTATCATTGTTTAATCTTTACTTTAATTTTCCATCTCAAAGTTGTCATCTTTTTTTTTATTATTGTTATTATTATTATTATTATTAGTAGTATTATTACTACTACTATTATTAGTACTATTATTATTATTTTTTTTGTTGTTGTATTATTGTTATTTATAATTTGTACAATAACCTCCCTGTGGTTCGACCCAGTCTTGCCGGGTTATTTATTACTTCGACACTCCTGCACTTGGGAAAAGATATCAATCTTTTCGTCGTGTCACGTTACAATAAAATATGTTAATTAATAAATCATAAAATAAAAGGTGTAAATTTTTAAAAAACATTACTTGATTCAAGGTTTATGTAAGTTTCAAAATAATTTATCAAGGTTATATTATCAGTTGGAATTAAACCATGATGCTACTAATTTTGACAATAAATAAGTGATTGAATTGTTGCTGGAGATAGAGAATTTTAAAATTGATTGAGTATACAACTGCCTATGCTAAAGGTTGATTCAGAATCCATTATAGATATAGAAATAGCCAGAACATGTTGTACAACTTTCAAAAGTATCTTATATTTTGAAGTATTAATCTTTCACTGACCTAAATATATTTAATTTATCATTATTAGGATCCTCACAACCATCAATAAAATACCTCTTGATCTCATTTCTATTATGTACACTATCTTCATCTTGTAAGTGTCTTTTAAATCAAGCTAAAGTGTTAACATCTACCCCCATGTCATCAATAACATCATTAACATCTTGTTTATGCGTATTATCATCTATTATTTCATCAACTTTCAAATAAAACTTATACAAGCTCACCAAATTATCTTTCATTTTTTTTGTTAGCAATTGTACTTTGTCATAATTTATAACTCACTAAAACAAAATTTTACATATTTTAACTTAAGACGTGGATCCAAAACATTAATCACATATAATAAAAAATTATGATTTGGTTTACAACCCCAATACTTCTCAAACTTACTCATCATATTTATCGTTATTCCACTCAAAAGATTGTCTCTAGTTTTACAAAATTGCAATAAGTTTGCATGTATGTAAATCTATTCATTGAAAAAAGAATTTGATATAACAAGTAATAAGCCATAGAATTTCAATGTAACCATGCAAAAGACCTTTAAAAACTTTAGCAAAGTTCTAGCATTTTTCTAATCTTTCAAACTATGTGGCCCTGTGTTTTTTTTTTGTTCCTCTTTGAATCAACTTCCAAAAAGTAATTCATGTACCGAGGTTCACTTTGACTTAACCTCGCAAATATCTTTTCAAATTTTTTAGCAGTTACTAATATATGATAAGTTGAATTTTATCGAGTTGCAATATCTAAACACAATGATTTCTTACACTCTATATATAACTTTTCTGCACACTTCTTAAATACAAGTAGTATAGAAGGTGAAGATTTCACAAACCTGATTGCATTTTAAATCTTAACAACTAAAACATTAATCTCTTTCAAACCATTACACACAATGATGAGGTTTACAATGTATGCATAATATCTAACATGCAAATATTTATTTGATAATATATTAGTTGGCCAATCTTTCATTATATTTTTTAAATATGAAATGGTAACACTATTAAAGCCTGCATTGTCTACCATAACAGTTAAAAGTTTATCAATCCCTTAATCTAACAAAAAATTCTTAGTAACTTGACCAATTGTCTCACTTATATGATTGGAAACTTGATAAAAGTCCAGATTATTTTTTTTTTTTACAAATTCTACTTGTTATCAATCCAATGAGCCATTAAAGACATACAATTAATGTTTTGGATTGATGTTCATGTATATGTTGTTAAGCATAATTGTTGACCTTTAAGAGCTTTCTTTAATGTTTTTTTTTCTTCAACATAAAGTTTTAAATAATCTCTTATAACAGTGAAATAAGAAGGAATGTCAAAGCTAGACTACAAGGTCCTAGAAAATAATCCAAATCCCTTACCCTCCATAAAATTAAAAGCTAACTCATCAATTATAACTATTTTTACTAGTACTTGTTGGCATTTATCACAATCATAACCTATTGCTTTAAGAGTTCCCACACTTCAATCTCCTAATTCACCCGCTGCTTTATTAAGTTTTAATACTAAAAAATTTTACTTCTTATCAACCAAAAAAGAAAATTTTTTGCATACTTTTAAACAACACCACATATTACTTTTCTCATTAATGATAATATGACATTCATAATCCTTTCTACAATAATTACATTTAGCTCTAAAGGTTGTAAGTTCACCATCAAGTTTTGTAAAATAATCCTAAATTTATGACTTTTTTTATTATCAACATTTCTTTTCCTTGATATAAGGACTTGAAGTTGTTTATCTTATTTATTCATGGCAGATCCTACAGTAGTTGATGTTGGATTAGTGTTTGAAGCTGGGGTATTGGTTAATGTTTGGGCAGTGCTGGTGGATGAAACATTTTAAGTTTGAAAGTTTTTCATTTGTAATTACTAAATGCAAACATGTCAACATTTATTGATGTTGGAATATGCAGTATATAATGATGCCATAACAACAACTATGGGTAAAAAAACCTAAAAATAGCAAGAACTTAAGAGATTTAATATAAATGAATATTTAATGGCCATCCTAAAAAATTAAACCAAATTGAAATTAAATTGCACTACAAAATCAAAATTAAATTGAAATTAAACTGCAAAGACCAGAAAAAGTAATAGATAGTCAACTAGACTTGAAAAAAAAATTTTAAAAACATGTTTAAAACTTAAAAACAAACACACTATAGTCAACTAGTTAAAAAACTGATAAGGATGATGAGTAAGTTAGTGAAGTGTGAAGTCAACTACCTATTATCTATTTTTTAATTAGGAGTTAGTTTTGATTGTTGTTAGAAAAATCAATAACAATAACTGAAATGTATCTTTTTTAAGAAAAACAAATGTAATCTCCTTTTCTACTAAATGAATAATCTTAATCTTTGGCTTTTAATATATAATTAAATTCTTTATTTTTTTAATGTGAAATAAAAACTTAAATGAAGCAGTGCATTTAATCTGGAAAAATGACTAATTATTGAATTCAACAAACTCTAACTATTATATAGCCTTATAACTTACTAGGTAGAAGCAAGATTACTACTCATACTTACTATAATAGAAATATGATAATTAACATGACCAAAAAATTAATATTTTCTTTTAAGTGTAGAAGTATCAAAGTATTAATTAACCCAGTAAGACTAAGATAGAATCACATGAAAGTTAACTATATAATAACAACAACAACAATAACAACAACAACAACAACAATAATAATACGTTAAAGAGGGCTTTGAAATGTAAGATTAATATGAGAATTAAAAAATAATAAAAACAAATGTCAAGGTTAGAGGATCCACTAACAATATTTAAAACAAGTATAGTATAAACTCTTTTTATGATTTAACTAGAAACCACATAAAAAAAAACTCCAATCGGATGATTTGTCATTAATAACTCATTATAAATTATAACATGAACATATTAATTATTTTATTTAAATAATATCAAACTTCTAAATATTGTTAGAAATTTATAATGCTAACTTATGTTAATAACAAATCAAGTTCCTTTCATATCATATGTGTAGGTTATATCATACAGTTGGGCTATGAAAATACCAAGCATTTACTATACCAAGTGTTATACAACATAAATGTAGACTAGTCACTTAACAAGCAAAGTATTAAGAATTAATAAGATTAAAATAATAAGATATGTTAATAGTAAGTTATTTAGGATATAAATATTAAAGTTTATATTATATTTATCCTAACACCATTAGCGTAACCTTTTCATATTGACATAATAAATTTAGCTAAATATAATGAATAAGAGAAAATAAGAACATAAATAAGATATAAGTTAATGACACGATAAAAAGATTGATGTCTTCTCCCAAGTGCAGGAGGTCGAAGTAATAAATAACCCGGCAAGACCGGGGTCGAACCACAGGGAGGTTATTGTACAAATTATAAATAACAACAATACAACAACAACAATACAACAACAACAATAATAACAATAACAACAACAACAACAACAATAATAACAATAACAGCAATAATAGTAACAACAACAACAACAACAACAACAACAACAATAATAATAATAATAATAAAAAGAGAAGAAGAAGATGATGATGATGATGATGAGAACTTGGAGATAGAATATTAATGTAAGGATTAAGCAGTGATAATATCAAATGTCAAGGTTAGAGGTTCCACTAATGGTATGTCAAACAAGTATAGTATAAACTCTTATTGTTTAATTGGAAACCACACATAAAGGAGGTTCCAATCAGATTATAGATTGTTAACATGATTACATTAGTCATCTTATTCAATTAATGCTAATACTTGTAAATTTCGTCAAGCATTCATGATTATAACTTATGTTAACAACAAATCAAGTTCCTTTCATAGCTCAGGTGTCGGTTATACCATACAGTATGGGCTATGAAAGTGCCAAGCATTTGTTGTACCAATTGTTATACAACATAAATCAAGATTAATCATTTAACAAGCAAAGTATTAAAGAGTGAACAAGATAACAAATATAAAACATGTTAGTATTAAACATTAAAGTCCATATTAAGTTTATACCATACTTATTCTTACACCATTAGTGTAACCTTTTCACCTTGACATAATTAACTTAGCTAGACATAATGAAAGAAAGAAAAATAGATAAACAAAATAAGAACATAAAAGTTAACTAAAGAAAGGAAAGGAAATGAAAGGCATAAACTTGATATTAATGAAAACAAAGCATAAAGAATACAAAGAGAGAAAACAAGAGCATGATCTTGATCTGGACACCAAGATGCCTAAATGCATGGCAAATGCCTTCTTTTATAGGCCAAAATTGGGAACTATTGATTTGATGACTAATTGATGAGTAGATGGCCAACCCTTGACTTGGTGACAATCCTTATCTTCTCTTGTTTGCCCAAAACATCATTGATAACGTGAAAATTAGAGCCACTTGAAAACATAAAAGTTCTAAGAAATTATCTCAGCTTTCTTGTGTAAAACATTCAGCTCATTTCGACTACTAAAACTCCAGATATAGCTAAAATACTGAACAGTGCTCGGGTTGGAGGACAGATTCAGGCTTCTTTGTTGTTGCAACAATTTGGACTTGAAAATGACATTTTTAAATCTTGGGCTCCATATGAAAGTTATAGGGCTATGTCTTTCCTTTCCATCCATATAAAGTAGACCTAAATCTGAGATCTATAGCTCCAGATATGACCCAATTACCGAACAGTGTTCCGGTTTGGATTGCGCCGACATCTCTTTTCTAAGTTTGATAATCTCTTTGCCTTTGCAATTGAAATTATTAAAGTCATCAATCAATCCTTTCATTTATGTGATAGGCCTGTATTTAAAATGTACATTTATCACAAATTAAAGGTATCTTATATTATTAGATAGATTATTATAAAACGTACTTTAGTTAAGGAGTTATTGATACTTCAAGTGCAAAATGATGATATAAAACCATGATAAAAATGCACTTTTGAGTACTAATCAGTTAACTAAGCAAAGGAAAAGAAATGAAAAGCATAAACAAGAGATTAATGAAAGCAAAACTCAAGTATTACAAAAATATAAATAAAGAGAGTAAGAACGTGATTTTAATTTGACAACCAAAACATGATTTTAATCTGAAAACCAAAATATCTAAATGCATTTTAAATGCCTTATTCTATAGGAAAAAAATTTAGAATTATTGATTTGATGACTAATTATTGAGTGGGTGACCATCTCTTGACTTAATAACAATCCTTATCTTCTTGTCTACAAAAAACATCATTGTTAACATTACAATTTGAATAGATGGTCTTTGTGAAGGTTTTAGAAAATTATCTTAGCTTTCCAACCAAAAAAGAATCGATGTATTTGGATTTCTAGAACTTGAGATATGGGCTGAATACTAAACAGTATCTAGGCTGTAGGACAAATTCAGACTTTTCTTTTAAAGCTAAGATTTGGACTTCCAAACGATCAAATTAAGTTTTCACTCTTCATAAATATTTTAGGCATATATCTTAGCCTTTTATTTATATAAACCAAAATAAAATTCAAAATCGACAGCTCTAGATATGATTAAATGACTGAACAATGTTCTAGTTTAGAATGAACCGACATATCTTTTTTAAGTTGAGCCCTCTCTTTGCCTTTTTAATTTCAGTAGTTAAACTCATCAATGACCTATATTTAAGATGAATATTTATCATAAATTAAGGGTATTTTATATTATAAGACATGGTTTATATATATGCTTTATACTTCTTTAACAAGATATGAATAGACCTTTTTTTATGCTTAATATATCAATACGTAGTTATGGGGTTTTACTTGAAATAAAATAAAATTTTATTCTAATATTTAAGGTTAACTTCTTTGAATTGGGATTATCATATTTTTTTTCTTTTTTTAATATATATATATACATATAACTTAAAACACAATGCTTCATTAACCCATGTAACAAGCACTAAGTCAATAACTTCTAAGTCAGTTAACTTTAGGGTATTAGGTGTTAAAACACCCATTCATGCTTAATTGCTTAGGTTAAGGAGGCTACGAAACCAAACTTATTTATATTTTTATTTATTTATTTAATAACATTTATTATCATTTTATTTCTAAATTATATATTATTCTTTTTTTTTAATTGTTATCTTTAACAAAAGAACATAAATAATATAATAATCAAATATACAACCCATAATCGTATGTTAAAGTAAGTGTAAAAATGAAGGTTTACAAGTACTTGTTAAATAAGTATATAAACAAAATCAATTGATAATAATGTAAGAGTTTGTAAACCTGAATATTTCAAAAGAAGTACATGATAAACCTTGTTATAGGCAAATGTCTTAGTCTTTTATCCACATAAACCAAACTAAAATACAAGATTTACAACTTTAGATATGATTCAATGATTAAACAATGTTATAATTTAGATTGAACCGGCATATCTTTTTTAAGCTGAGCCCTCTCTTTGCTTCTTAATTTCAGTAGTTAAACTCATCAATGACCTGTATCTAAGATGAATATTTATCATAAATTAAATGTATTTTATATTATAAGACATGGTTTATATATCTGCTTTGTACTTCTTAAACAAGATATTAGTAAACCTTTCTTTTATGCTCAATATATCAACACGTAGTTATGGGATTTTACTTGAAATAAAACAAAATTTTATTCTAATATTTAAGGTTAAATTTTTTGAATTGGGATTATTGTATATTTTTTTTAATATATATATATATGTATATATATAACTTAAAACACAATGTTTCATTAACCCATGTAACAATCACTAAGTCAATAGCTCCCAAGTCAGTTGACTTTAGGATATTAGGTGTTAAAACACTCATTTAGGCTTAATTGCTTAGGTTAAGGAGGCTACGAAACCAAACTTAACTATATTTTTATTTATTTAATTAATTACATTTATTATCATTTTATTTCTAAATTATATATTATCCCTTTCTCTTAGTTGTTATCTTTAACAAAAGAACATAAATAATATAATAATCCAATATACAACCCACAATCATATATTAAAGTATGTGTTAAAATGAAGGTTTATGAGTACTTGTTAAATAAGTATATAAACAGAATAAATTGATAATAATGTGAGAGTTTGCAAACCTTAATATTTCAAGAGAAGTATGATAGACCTTGTTATAAATGTTGCAAATAACTATTAGAAAATGTTTAATAAGATGTGTCTCAAGAGTCAATAAAATTCTCTTTTACTCTGTCATCCTAACTTTAACAATTTTATCAAATGGTTTTATTGAAAACAAAAGCAGTTGGTTAGTTAGTTTTTTTTGTTAATTATTACTCTCTCTCTCCAACCAAAATGAGATATTGTCCTCAATATCCTAAGGTAGAAAGGTAAAGTATAGAAGACATCACTTGAAACAACGACTATTGATAAACCTTAAATACACTTAAATAAATATAAAAAACAACAAAACATAAATATTAGGGTATTAATAAAACCAAAATACACACATTCTTACACACTAAGGCTTAAATTATAGTTGTGATTGAATCTCACATCTTCTTTTGGTTTTACTTCCAAGAATGACTTAAACACCATTTTATGGGTTGAGGATAAGCTTCTTATCCAATTTTCTTAAAAACTAACAAACATGGTTTTTTAAAATCAAATTCTTAAGATTATAATGAGTATGTTCTTTATGAAATTTGGGTTATAAATTATTAATTGCATAATACACATCTCCATCAGGATACGTCTTAAAAGTTAATAGAAAATTATCTAAAGATTCCTTATATTTTGAAATAAATCCTAACTTTTGATCATTTTCACAAGCTTTATGAACACATGTGTGTATTTGAACATGGTTGGCTAATAGAATCTATATTGTAAGATTTTTGCAGTCGTTTTCTTATGAGAAATGACTCCCACATGCCTCAGAATGATAAAGTTTAATGACACTACTTACCTTATTATCTAAAATATATTTTTGAAATATTTGATTAGGATAATATTTGAATAAGTAAGGATCATCTTAATAAAAGTTCTTCACTTTGTTTAAAAAATTTTCTGTCTTTAATACTCTAGTGAGTTGATAAAAATTCTAAAGTAAGAAAATTGATATTTTTAGAAAAGTAAGGTGTTGAACTAAAAAAATGTAAAGATTCATTAGGAAAGTAATCATCGATTGGTGTGATATCGGATGTCAAATCTATAGTCAATCTTGATAAAAGATCCATATTAATATTTTTAATACCTTTCTTGTTATCGATTTCTTCTTGAGAATAAATCATCTGCAAATCTACATATTCATCAAACTTTGTTTTACTTATAGTAGATTCAAATTGCTCACAAACTAATTCTTTAATAACATTTACTTCTTATGAATCAATATCATCTCTAGGTCGCTTACAAATATTGAAAATATTCATCTCCACTGTTATATTTCCACTTGATAATGTATCTGATTTTCTACGTTCTTTTACAAGATATTTTTGAAATTTTTAGTTAATTTTTCTCTTATATATATATGTTCCATCAAAATTCTCACCAAAATTTCAACAGTCTCCTTTATATTGGGAGGAGGTCCTACGTTATCAATATATACCCTATTTACACTTCTAATATCTCACATCTCATAACTTAATTATGGCCTAATCATCTTAGGTCTTAACCCAACTCATTATCATCAACACAACACATTTTATTCAATAGCATCCTATAATATAATTGAAATGAAAGATTCAATTTCAACTATAAACATGCATGGTTAAATAGGTACTTGAAGTTTCAACCATTAAATTAAAGACATACATTCATATTTACGGATTGATATTACATCTCAAGTTTTAGAAGATAAGTCTTTTAATTTACAAATAATTTACATGATTATAAGCAAAAAATAACTAAAATATTATCATTCTTGATGCAATTTTGATAGGCCTGGAAATAGAAATTATCATGTACATATAATTATAAAAGATAGTAATAAGCAAAAACAATAACAGACAATGATCTCTATGGAATTTCTTTTGATATATAAAATTAGGTATAAACCTCTTTTACAACATATATTTTCCATTTATTACTACTATCCATCTAATATCCTATCTCATTGGCCAAGAATAATTCCATCTTGGAAATCTCAACACAACTCAATAGTTTGTGAACACCATCTCCTTATAAATCAATTCTCAATTCTCTCTTGATACTAAGATTTTCCTCTCTTGGTATCATTAGATTTGCTTATTCTTTTGAAATAACTAATCTATATTTTTTCCTTTTATGAATCTATTGCTAAAAAGGTAATCAAACTAATAAATCTCATTAGTATCATTAATCTTCTAATACTGGACTAGACTAATTAATTACAATCATATATTGATATGAATATAATCAATTAGTATCATTAACTATTCTTTCCTTATAATAGTTAATCAAATCTTATTCGTATCTGGTTTACCATCAAAGTTGTCGATGTCAAGAACCCTTGATATCATTGGTCTCCTTAGAGTAGCTAATCACACTAGAAATGGTTGTCGATACTAATGTGACATATTGATATCATTAACTATTCTCGACTAGAAATAATTAATCAATGTCATTGATTCTTTCATTCATATCGAACCCCTTTTATTTTTCTTATTAATATCATATGCATTGTAATTACATTTGCTAATTGTCATTTGCACACAATCTTAGTTATCGATATTAGGATCACTAAGCATCCTTCACTTAACCTTGGTCACCATTATCATAGTGCCAAGTATCAATTTATGCCTTTAGACATTGTCATTATGGTGTTAAATATCATTGTAATGTATCCTCAACCACCAACACGATGGTGACCAATTATCTATCAATTCCCCCCAATCTCTAAGTCATTGTGTCTACCCAATAACCACATTAATTAATTTACTCAATATCTCAGTCATATATTAATTATTTTACTCATAGCATTTAGAATTTATTACTTCTAACTTCAATCAATTAATTCATATAATCTTTTCAAAATTAACTATCCGACTAACTCATCTTGATTGCTAATAATTTATTTCATATAATTACTCACATATTTAGTTAACCTTTCTCGGTTACCAATAAATCTAGTAATTCTATACGAATTACCCAACCTCTAGCTAACCTCTCTTGTTAACTAATCAATATGGTAATTTCATATGAATTACCCCATATTTAGTTAACTTTCTTGTTAACCAATAAACCCAGTAATTATTTTAATTGCCCAAGAAATCTAGCTAGCCATCCTTATTGCCAAAATCAATCTAGTAATTCCATATGAATTACCTAGCATCCGGTTATCCTCTTTTGTAAGTCAATCAATTCGGTAATTAAATTACCTAGAATTCGACTAACCTCTTTTGTTAGCCAATTACTTCAGTAATTTCATATGAATTACTTAATATTCAGTTAACTTCCTTGTTAACCAATAAGCTCAGTAATTCTCTTAATTACTCAGGAAATCTGGTTAACCCATTCTGGTTGACAAAATCAATCTAGTAATTCCATAAGAATTACCTAGCATCTAACTGCCTCTTTTGTTAACCAATTAATCTGATAATTCTATATAAATTACCCAACATCTAGCTAACCTCTTTTACTAGCCAATCAATTTGGTAATTCTATACGAATTATCCCATATTTGGTTAACTTCCTTGTTAACTAGTAAGCCTAGTAATTCTCTTAATTACCTAAAAAATCAGGCTAACCTATCTTGGTTGCCACAATCAATTCGGTAATTCTATATTGTAATTAGTACTTAAAAGTGGATTTTTATCAATGTTTTATATCAGCATTTTGCACTTGAAGTATTAATAACTCCTTAATTAAAGCATGTTTTATAATAATAAGTCTGATACCATAAGATACCTTTAATTTATGGTAAATGTTCATCTTAAATGCAAGTCAATCATATAAATCAAATAATTAATTGATGAGTTTTAGTACTGAAATTGAAAAAACAAATAGAGGGCCAAAGTTAGAAAAGAGATACTGGTTCAACTCAAACTAAAACATTATTCAGTCATTGGGTCATATCTAGAGCTATAGATTTTGGATTTAGGTATGCTTTAAATGGACGGAAAGCTGAGATATAGGTTTAAAACATTTATTGGAAAGAAAACTTAATTCTATTATTTGTAAGTCCAAATCTTAGCAACAATTAATAAGTCTGAATCTGTCCTATAACCCAAACACTATTCAGTGTTTAGCCCATATCTTAAGTTATAGAAGTCTAAATGACCTCAATGTTTTTTTTCTGGAAAGCTTAGATAATTTTTTAGAACTTTCATGATTTAAATTTGTTCAAATTCTAACGTTATCAATGATGTTTTGTTTAGACAAGAAAATAAGGATTATCACCAAGTCAAGATGTGGCAGCCCACCCAACAATTAATCATCAAATCAATAGTTCCAAATTTTAGCCTATAAAAGGAGGTATTTGCCATGCATTTAAGAATCTTGGTTTCCAGATCAAGATTATGCTCTTACTTTCTCTCTTTGTATTTTTGTAATGCTTAAGTTTTATATTTATTAATCTCTTGTTTATGCTTTTCATTTCCTTTCTTTTACTTAGTTAACTTATATCTTATATCTTATTTATGTTATTATTTTATTTATGTTATTATCTTGTTTATTTATGTTTCTTTTCTTTTCTTTTTATGTTTAACTAAGTTTATCATTTCAAGGTGAAAAGGTTACACTAATGGTGTAAAAATAAGTTTAGTATAAACTCAACATAAACTTTAATATTTGAAACTAATATGTTTTGTATTTGTTATCTTATTCGTTTTTAATACTTTGCTTGTTATATAATTAATTTAGATTTATGTTGTATAACCTTGGTACAACAAATGCTTGATACTTTCATAGTACAAACCATATGGTATAACCAATATCTGTGCTATGAAAGGAACTTAATTTATTGAAAACATAAGCTATAATCATAAATACCTGACAACATCGATAAGTATTAACATTATTCAAACAAAATAACTAATGTAATCATGTTAATAATTTATAATCTGATTGGAACCTCATTTATGTGTGGTTTTCATTTGAGTAATAAGAGTTTATACTATATTTGTTTGAAATACCATTAGTAGATCATCTAACCTTGATAATTGTTTTTATTATTGTTTAATCCTTGTATCAATATCACATCTCAAAGCTCTCTTTATTGTTATTGTTATTCTTATTCTTATTCTTATTGTTGTATTTTGTTATTTATAATTTATACAATTAACCTTCATGTGGTTCACCCTCTCTCTTGCAGGGTTATTTGTTACTTTGATATTTCTGCACTTAGAACAAGACATCAATCTTTTGGTCATGTCAAGTTTTTGGCTCTACTGTACAAATTATAATATTTATTTTATTTTTTATTTTTTCTTTTCACTTTTCTTGTATCTAACTTTATTTCATTTGTTTTTCTTTTCTTTTGTTTCACTTTTACACACGCATAAAAGTGTGGTAACGTACATTAAATGGTAGACTTTGTAGGGTATCCTCATCATTTTTAGAAAATATGACCGAAGAAGATAATCAATCATTTCATAATGAGAATAATAAGAATAACTGTGTTAAAACACTTAGAGATCATATGAATCCTACAAGAACAAGTGCACTATTACACATAGTTTTCCTCTCTGATGCATCTCATTTTAATTTTAAGCCAGATATTATTCAACTTTTACCTTCTTTTCATGGGTTAGATTTAGAAAATTCATACTTGCATTTAAAAAAATTTAAGGAGATCTATAACACTTATAATGACTTAAACTGTAATATGAACACTATCATATTAAAGCTTTTTTAACCCGGAAGACTATCTAGTGTTTTAATCTTAACTAAAGTTGTAAAACTTAGTTTTGAGTATGATTTATCTCTATGAAAGGCTGAACATAAAAATACAACTTTTATGAAGAAACCAACTCCAAATTATTTTGTTTTAAGGCTCAAAATCAATAATCATTATAGCCCTTCCTTTATAGCTAAAATTTTGGAAACGAGATTTTCATTCCTTGAAATTACTTTTCAACTTCCAACTTATTTCATGCAAACAACAACATCTAAGGTCATTTGGCATCATTAAATTACAAATTCAGATAAATTCTAAAGCAAAACATTGAAACAATTTCCTTACCTCTATAATATAGCAAGATTAGATGAAAATAAAGAAATTTATTCCTTTTAAGATTTCTCCTATTATTATGATTAATAAAACAAAATGATGAACCATTGATTTTCTTTCGCTTTCTTCTCGTGTTATTAAAAATATGCAACAAACTTTAACAATTAATATTCTTATATTATTATCACATCAACAATTTCATCCTATTAATTGGAATCCATAACAATCTTTATTAACTAATCAATTTGTTTTATTTTACAATTTTTTTTCATTTTAATTTCTTCATGATTCCACCCTATTTATATCCACACAACTAACAAGTTGGATTTTTATTTAATCAACATGTTGATATAGCAATGTTCCTTACTATTCTTACACAATAATAATTTTTCCCTTCATATAAAGAATACACAATTAATATATAATAATACTAATAACAAGAACATATTTTATCATTACATGTTTCATAAAACCTCCACCCACGTAATTCTAATTTCATTAAAACATATATTTAATCAATTTTGCTAAATTTTGCCAAAACTAGCAACAACTTTAAAAGGCAATAAGTCATCAATATCTGATTATTGTTTTAAACCCAAAGGTTAGACTATATATGATAGAGCTTGCATAATATATCCCTAGATCTGAATAAAACCGAGCTAATCTGAAAATGGATGAGCTATTATTCAACATGATCGAAACATTATTAGAGAATGCGTTTCCGATCTCTACCATCTAGATTGAATGCAGTATCTAGGCGTACCACTTATCCAAGAATGAGCATGATCCAACAGTAGATGGGAGAGAAATCAGCTGGCGACCACAACTGCTCTATAGAATTATTTCCTCTTGTTTTCTAGAAATGTTCAAATGATGATTTCTATCAAATGAATTATATTTCTTTAAATCCCTCTGGTTAGTTAATAGAGAAGTATGAGAAGAACAATATATAAAAAACACAGCATGATCCAATGGTGGATTCTAGAGATATGGCCATCGAAGTATTATTAGTTCCTTTAAAATTTGCACCTCTTTCTAACTGAATTCTCTATTATCTCTCACCTTTTTTTTTTTAACTAGAGGATTTTTACTATTTTAAAGGTAGATTTTCCCCTGATTTTAATTATGTCCTTTACTTATGCCTTTATGTATTTTATTTTATTTTTCATGTAAACTTTCCGATTTATTTTTACTTAAATCACTTGTCTTTACTAAACTATAATTGGGATATGATTTTTAACCACGGTAGAAAACACATATTAATAAACTTCATGTACAATTGCATCCCATTCTGATGATTAGATTCAGAGCTCTGCTTTCTAATGTAAAATTGATCATTTCATAACTTTTCATAAACAATATAGATTTTTCTTGTTCAATCTTCATATCAAATTATATCAATTGTCCTTCTAATCCTTTAAGGTTATTTTATTATATTGGAATATATTTATTTTAGAATTTTTACCTTTATTTATTTTTCAAGCTTATTACTGTTTTAAAATAACATCACTGATTTTAATCGATGCTTACACCTTCAGTCCTACTCTTTTCATTGCATTATCCTTTATTATAATGTATTCTTATTACCTCACTTATTTCCTATAAATATTTTTTTTATTGTTATCATTATTTTATCAATCAAAACACTTTACTAGTTTCTCTATCCTTATGAATTCTAAATCAAAATTCAGTTTATGGAGGTCATCTCTTTCATTATATATAATTATTTATCTGTTATTTCTAATCTTGGTTTCCATTACTTATTAAAATATTACCACTTTTAGTCTTATACTTACATGAGGGTTTATACATCTACATATTTAAATTATAAATTTCCAAGGTTTCATAGATAACTTCATCAATTCATTCCTACAATTAATCAATGTATTAGAAGTTGTAAAAAATGGATGTCCTAAAATAACAGGAATTGGATTATATGTTTCAACAGGTTGTGTATCTAAGACAACAAAATCTACAAGGTAAATAAATTTATCGACATATAGTCACACATCTTTAACTATTTCACTTGATAAATTTATAGATCCATAAGCAAGTAAAAGAGTTATAGAAGTTGGTTTTCACTCACCTGGATTGAGGCTTTGATAAACAGAATATAGAAGTAAATTCACACTAGCTCCAAGATCAAGTAAAGCTATTTCAATTTTATATTTCTCAATAAAGTAAGAGATTATAAAATAGTCAAGGTCTTTATATTTCAAAGCATTATTGTTTTGAAGAATAACACTTGTTTAGTTAAAAAGACTTTCTTTTTTCACATTTAATTGTCTTCACAGTATATAGATTTTTTAAAAATTTAGC
Source organism: Populus ilicifolia (assembly GCA_015708895.1). Classification (NCBI taxonomy): domain Eukaryota; kingdom Viridiplantae; phylum Streptophyta; class Magnoliopsida; order Malpighiales; family Salicaceae; genus Populus; species Populus ilicifolia. The sequence goes on along the minus strand of SRLM01001254.1, from coordinate 360,351 downwards.
ATAAAAAGATACTTATTTAATAGCATCTAACAAAGGTATATTAATCCTTATCTGTTTGAAAGTTTCAAAGATTTTAGAGTTGTGATTAACTTTCTTTTATCTGGTTATAACATGAGGAAATGGAAATGTTGGAGGGGAATCAATTTTTTCTTTATAATATTTAGATTTAACCTCTTTCTTACCTTCATAGATTGACTCATTATCTTTCTCATAATGTTCAAGAGTGGATTTTTCAATAACCTTCATAGAATGGTGGTTGTAAAGTTTATGCATTATTGCTATCACTTTTCTAACTGAAATTTGCATGATTTCTCCAACTAGAATTGTATGTTTACAAGTATAGGGTTATAATTGACATTTAGAAACTGTTTAAAGCATAGGGTTGCTCATGAAGGCACTCCTTGAAAGAAGGAAAAGTTGGATAGTCATTAGTTAAGAGTTCATTAGTTTCACAGATTTGACATACAATGTCTTGAACAAATTTTAATTAATCATTCCTTTTCAATTCTAGTGCTTTGACTTTTTTAGTTAAAGATAAAACTTGGCTTGAAGGTCATGATATTTTATAAGGCTATACGTACCTCTAAGGGATATATAAGGTTAAGTTTTATCCAATGCCTTATAAGTACCTAAAGTGTACTAATTTTGAGCATTTTTAGCTAGCAAGTTTAGACACTCCATTGTTTTATCAGGGTCTTTATCTTTAAAAGTTTCATTGCATATCAATTCCATCATTTGCTTATCTTTAGGTGTTAACCCTTTATAAAAGTTTGAAACCAATTTTCATATTTCAAAACCATAATAAGGGCAAGTATTAAGAAAGTCTGGTGATTTGCCTATCCCAACACTAGTAAAATATTTCTCCTAGTTTTTGAGTGAATGTGGTGATATACTCTTTGAAAAAGTTTGTTTTATGAGAAGGAAAAAACTTCTTTAAAAACTGTTGTTGCATTCATCGCAAGCATGAATGGATCATGACCTATAATTCTGCAACTATGTTTTAACTTTATCTTTTAAAGAAAAAGAAAAAAAACTTTATTCTGATGATGTTCATGCTACAGTTTAAGTCATTATAAGTGTTACAAACTTCTTCAAATTCTTTCAAATGCAAGTATGAATTTTCTAGATCAAAGCCATGAAAAGAAAGTAAAAGTTGAATAATGTCTGCCTTAAAATTTAAATAAGATGCATCAGGAGGGGAAACTATACATGAGGATGCATTTGTTCTTGTAGGATTCATGTAGTCTCTAAGTGTTCTAACTTGATTATTCTCATTATGAAGCGACTGGTTATTTTCTTCGGCCATATTTTCTAAAAACGATAAGGATACCCTACAAGGTCTACCATTTAATGTATATAATTACACTCTCATACACGTGTAGGAAGAGAATAAAATAAAAGAAAAGAAAAGAAAAGAAAAGAAAGGAAAGGAAACAAAAGTTAGATAAAACAAAAGTTAAAAGAGAAAATAAAATAAATATTATAATTTATACAAGAACTCATTTCCCCGGCAACGACACCAAAAACTTGACATGATCAAAAGATTAATATCTTATTCCAAGTGTAGGAGTGTCGAAGTAATAAATAACCCGGTAAGACCGGGATTGAAACACACGGAGACTAACTATAAAAATTATAAACAACAATAATAATAAGTTAAAGAGGACTTTGAGATGTAAGATTAATGTGAAGATGAAACAATAGTAAAAACAAATATCAAGGGTAAAAGATCCATTAATAGTATTTCGAACAAATATAGTATAAACTCTTTTTATTACTCAACTAGAAACCACACATAAAGGAGGATCCAATTGGATGATTTATCATTAATAGTTCATTATAAATTGTTAACATGATCATATTAATTATCTTATTTAGGTAACACCAAACATTTAAATATTATCAAGAATTCATGATACTAACTTATGTTAATAACAAATCAAGTTTCTTTCATAGCATAGATGTACGTTATACCATATGGTTGAGTTATGAAAGTGACAAGCATTTGTTGTACTAGGTGTTATAAAATATAAATCTAGACTTTCCATTTAACAAGTAAGGTGTTAAGAATTAATAAGATAAAAATGATAAGATATGCTAATTGCAAGTTGTTTAGGATATAAGTATTGAAGTCTATATTAAGTTTATAGTATACTTATCCTAACACCATTAGTGTAACCTTTTCACCTTAACATAATAAACTTAGCTAAACATAATGAAAAAGAGAAACATAAATAAACAAGATAGTAACATAAATAAGATATAAGTTAACTAAGTAAAGGAAAGGGAATGAAAAGCATAAACAAGAAATTAATGAAAGCAAAACTCAAGCATTACAAAAATATAAAGAAAGAGAGCAAGAACGTGATCTTGATATGAAAACCAAGATGCCTAATTCATGGAAAATGCCTCCTTTTATAGGCCAATCATAACTACTGATTCGATAACTAATTACTGAGTGGGTGACTACCTTTTGACTTAGTAACAATGCTTATCTTCTTATCTACCAAAAATATCATTATTAACATTAAAATTTGGACAGATAGTCTTCATGAAAGTTCTGGAAAATTATCTCAACTTTCCAATAAAAAATGAATTGATGTATTTGAACTTCTAGAACTTAAAATATGGCTGAACACTAAATAGTATCTAGGGTGTAGGACAAATTCAGACTTCTCTTTTGATGTTAAGATTTGGACCTCCAAATGGTAGATTTAAGTCTTGGACTCTTATAAATATTTTAGGCATATGTTTTAACTTTCTAGCTATATAAACCAACTGAAATCCAAGATCTACACCTCCAGAAATGACTCAATGACTGAATAGTGTTCCAGTTTGGACTGAACCAACATCTCTTTTCTAAACTTAGCCCTCTCTTTGTCTTTTCAATTTCAGTAGTTAAACTCATCAATCAATCTTTTCATTTATATGATAGGCCTATATTTAATTAAGGATCTTTTTTTTTAAAACCAGTTTGATTCAGGTTAACTGATTTCTATATTACAAAACTGAAAACCAAACCGATCCAGGATTTTTTTTTTCTAAATGTTCTAATCGATTTATTGTTTTTTTTATAAATACCCCTAGTGTTTGACCTCATTTTTTAATTTTGCATGATTTGTCAATATGAGACATGCAACATCGACGCACCTAGGAGAATGCTGGGAAAATAATGTGTGTGGATATAGAGCAATATGATAGTTTAAAATTAATAAGCAAAGTTTTTAAATCGCCCCAAGACTTGGGTCATGAGTTTTGCCTGAGTCATCGGGTGACTTGAGTCAATCCTAATTTTTTTTATAAATTAAAACGGCATCATTTTGGTTAAAAAAGAGTCAACATGTTGTAATTAGGCTTTTGATTGGGTTTTGATAGTCAACCAGGTTTTTTATTTTTTATTTTTTAAAACCAGGTCAAATTATGAATTATCAAATTAAAAAATAACCAATGAGCATACAGGTAAGGAACAAATATTAGTAAACTATTCAAAAAGAATACTTAGTAATTATAAATATGCATGCTTTAAAAATGGATGCATATTAATGAAATAAATAATTCAATATGAATCTTTTGAGTTTATAATTGGTTGTAATTAATGTTTTATATGTTGATGATGTAAGGTTGAGAAAACATAATAAAAAATGGTTATGTGAAATATTGTATGATGAGGTGAGATCCAAGATGGTTGGATTGAAGTTAAAGATTTGAGTATTATGATTGAATGAAATCTACTCGATAACTTGATAACATTAAAAAACAAAGAAAACTCTATCATTTATTTTTTAAAACAATCTCATAGTTTTAGACATATTATACACTACTTGATATTATTAAAGAAATGTTTGAGATTTTATGATATTATAATTTGAGGATGTTACAAAAATAGCAATCAAAAGAAAATCAAATTTGCTAAGAAAATAAAACTAAGGAAGATGAAAAAAATAGCAATAAAAATAAGGATCAAATTGTACAAAAATCAATTTTAAAAAGTATCTTCAACAAAATAAATATCAATAAACAAATGAGGATTAAATTTGAAAGATGAAAAATTAAAAGGGGTTGAATTGAAAAAGAATTTAATTTTATAAATTATTTCAAATAAAATTAAAAAAACATGAATCAAATTCGAAAGGGTTAAAAATTAAAAGGTTTCTTTAAGATTTTGAAGGTGTATGCATAAAAGAGAGAGAGAAGAATAGAAGAGCAAAAAAGATTGTTAGTGTTAAACTAGAAGCCTTTTGCCCACACTAGTTGCTTCTCCATGAAAGCGACCTTATGAAAGATAACATTTGACAAGTGGTAGATTTGGCACATCCCGCTTCAAAGGCATAGAGGCTAGCCACACGCAGACGCGTTCGTATAAGTGCCAATATATACATTACACAATTTTCACTAAACTAACTCATAATTACAAAAAAAAAAATTGAGTTCAAACACAAAAATGCCCTTATTTATATGCCATAGAAAATCCACTTTAAATGGTATGCAAGTCATTTTATTATTCATTCAAAATAAAAAATATGACAACATTGTATAATATAAGCCTTAAAAGTTTTTGAATTTAAGTGCATTATAAAAATAAAAAAAATATAATTGCTTCTTTTAAATGTTTTCTTGTTTTTTAAAGTCAAAATATATATTTTACCGTAAAGTTTGTAAAAGTCACCCATTTTCTTTTTCTTTTTTTTCACTTTAATCCCATGTCTTTTAATCTTATATTCTCTTACTAAATTAACTAAAATTGGCTTACAATTTGGTCTGATGAGAGCTAAATTAAAAAACAAATCATGAATAATGAGTTTAAAATATCTTATAAAGGATCCATAATAGACTTTTCATAATAAACCTTTTCCATCATTAATATTTCTTATAATATAAACTAGCTATTAGCTAGTGCTATGTCATGAGCTACATTTAATGTTTTTTTATTTATATACTAAAATAATGTTCATCATGAGAAACTTTTTAAGTGGCTAATGGGTTAATGCTGAAATCTCCTGATCTGTCTCCTTGCTTATGTTTAATTAAACCAAACAAAATGTTATGAAATAAACATCTTATATTTATACTCAATAAATTAATTTAATTATTTTTTAAAATTCTTTTAAAAAATAAATATAATAAAGAATGAAAAATAAAAAGACCTAAGATAACCTAGGTCATTTTCAAAATCAATAAAAAATATCATAGGAAGCAAATAAGAAATATTAGCAAACTCCAATCTCCAATTAAATAAATGTCAAATGATAAAAAAAATTAAAAAAAAAACATGAGATAAGAAAATATCATAAAGTGAGTATTTTATGTTTATATTTAATTAATTAAAAAAACTAAATTTAAATAAAAAACAAATAAAAAGATCCAATATAACTCGATTCATTTTCAAAATCAATAAGAAATCTAGTAGGAAGAATTTTGTTTTTTTATAAAAAAAAAACAGAACCCAATCTCACATTAAATAAACATTGAATAATGAAACTGAAAAAACATGATTTAAAAAAAAAAACAAGCAAACTAAAGCAAATTTTCTAGGCCTGAGTTATTCTTCTAAATTTACAACATATAAAATTCTAGACCTTTAATCAATAAGTGTCAATTCTCAAACAATTCAATGTTAAAAGATGAAATTGAAAAATAAATTAATTTAAAAAATTGCTAGAATAAAAAAATAATAATTAAAAGAATGAAGATAAAATCTAACCGGAAAAAATAAACTGAAGGAAGATAAAATCACAAAAATAAAAAGGACTACATCTACAAAAAAAAATGAAATGTTAATTTGAAATTTGGCAAGGTTAGTTTTAAAAATTGAGGAAATAGAAAGAAAAAAAGGTCAACAACTTCAAACCAGAAATCAGTATGCTACATACAATGTCTAAGGATGGAGGGACCTCCAAGATGATTATAACACTACATTAGAAGCCATTATTTGACCACATATAGCTTTCCACGTGTTGCTCAAATGGTTTGGAAGTAGCCCACCCGTTAACATGTATAGTATACACGTGAATTATTTTTTGAAAATAATAGTATATTTTGAAAATTACTAAGTTGTTCCTCCATCAATATGATTGTATTAAAAAGCCATAGTTAAAATATCAAAACACCCTTGACCACTAGCGATGCGAATCCCGTGGTCACATATTCACACAAATAGTATAACTCCTAAAAAGCAAAGAAATCATGTTTTAAAGTGTGACATAGAAACTACCTTGAATCTAAGTACCAATTCTATTGGAACCTAAAACCCTTACCCAATAAATAACAATTCATGAATAAGAAATATAGGATGATGCTATAAAAATTGTTGTTATTCAGTAAGTTGATTTAGTTCGTTGAAGAATTAAAGTATGAGAATACTCTCAACAAACTTATATTTCATTCATTAAAGTCTAGAACCTTACACTTTTTTTTAAAAAGGTATTTGTATTAGTTATTTGATTTGTTCTGAAAATGAAAAAATGATCTTTCTATAATGATTTTTCCATACCTTTTAGATTTTATTGTGATAAGATCTGATCTAAAACTTGATATATTCTACACCTATGTCACAAATTCGGTTGATTAACTTATAGATCGACACATCAACCTGAGTTTTGATTTTCTTTCATCTACCCAAATTAAAATGAGAAAATTCTAAAATGAGAAAATTTTAAATGGAAAGCTCATTAGTATATCTATTTTTAAACTTTACACGAACAAAACTAAAAGAATTGGTCATTGTTAAAAGTGGAATCCACTATTCACTTAAACTAAAAACATCATGGATTGCACTATTCATTTCTACCATGGATTTTTGTATTTTAGTCATTTAAATTTTTTTCTTTGCAATTTCATCATTTCAATTATATTAGTATGATGTTATTTATTAAAATTCTTTCACTTTACATACTCTTATATAAATGAAGTATTAATGAATAGTTTGATGTTAGGAAATAAAATTTCAGATTTTAGTTAAAAATACCATTAAAAAAGCTAGGATCAAAATAAATAAAATAAATAAATAAACAAAGCTTATTGCTCAAAAGCAAAAGAAACTTCAATTTAGTTTATAAAATTTCAGTTTACACCTTATATGATCCTTATAGTTTTGAGATTTTATATTTTAGTCATAAAAACTTTTTTCCATGTTTCAATCCTCAGGTTTTGTGATAAAAGAGAGGATGTCATTGCAAAATAAGAGGGTAGAGAAAAAGATTGGTTAGGAATTCTTTTTATTCAATTTAATGTTGGGTTTTTTTGACTAATTGAAGGACCTTTGCGAGTTTAAAACAAACTTAATAAGGTTCATATGATTTTTTTTAGGTGTTCATAGGTGAAAACAAAGTTAAAGATTTGTTATTTGGGGTTAAGAAACTTCGATCCAAACTTTTTTTGGCAATATATACCAAAAAATGATGCATTGTTTGTTCAAGTGGACAATATGTTCTAATGACTTGTCATCTACTTATTTTTTTTTAAATAAAACCATGAATGTTAGTTTAGCATTCCAAGCTTGCGCATGTCCAGGTTTTTTTTTTTGAGCTAAACTCATGGGTCAATCCTTATAAGCCCAAATGTGCCTAGCCTATTTGTTAAACAACAACCATTTGCCTTTATATATAATTGATTAATACTTAAAATTTTATTTTTATGAAGGTTTTATATTAGGATTTTGCACTTGAGGTATCAATGATTCGTTGACTAAAACATGTTTTATAATAATAAATCTGATACTATAATATAACTTTAATTTTTAGTAAATGTTCATCTTAAATATAGACCTATCATATAAATCAAGGAATTGATCGGCAAGTTGAACTATTGAAATTGAGAAGACGAAAAGAGCATGAAGTTTGGAAAAGAGATGTTGGTTTAGTCAAAATTGGAACAATGTTTAGTCATTGGGTCATATCTGGAGCTGCAGAACTTGGATTTAGGTATACTTTATATGGATTGAAAGCTAAGACATCTTAAAATATTCATAGGAAGACAAACTCAATTCTTCAGTTTGGAAGTTCAAATTTTAGCAACAATGGAGAAGTCCAAATATGTCCTGTAGCCTAGACATTATTCAATATTCAACCTATATCTTGAGTTTTAGAAGTCCAAATGACCTTATTCTTTTTTGTTAGAAAGGTACCAAAAATGTTGTCATGGCTCATTTGTCAAAATTAATAATAGATTCAACATTTGACATTACACCAATCGATGATTACTTTCCTGATGAATCTTTACTTTCTCTTAGTTCAATACTTTGGATTGCTACAAATATCAATTTTCTTGCTTTAGGATTTTTGCTAGCTCATTAAAGTATTAAAGATAAAAGAAAGTTTTTGGGTGATGTGCAAAACTTTCATTAGGATTACCCTTATTCAAATATTTTCCTGATTAAATTTTATCACTTTAAGGTATGTGAGGATTATTTCTTGTTAAAAAAAATAACTACAAAAATCTTACAAAGTAGATTTTATTAACCATCATGTTCAAAGACTCATATGCATTTTGCAAAACCTGTGAAAATTATCAAAAGGTGGGATTTATTTCAAAACATACAGTCTTTAGATAATCTTCTATTAATTCTTAAGTTTCATCATGGTGGAGATATGCATTGTGTAATTCCTGACTTATGACCCTATTTTTACAATTAACATGAGATTTGAGCTTTCGTTTGTGAATCCTTATATTTTTTGGTTTTATTAATAGCATATTATTTTGTTTTATTATTTTTTCTATTTGTTTAAGTATGTTTGAAGTTTGTTATTTCAGGTGATGTCTTCTATACTCTATTTTTCTATTTTAGAACATTTAGAATAATATCTTATTTTGGTTGGGGGGGAAAGTTAGTAGTTGATATTACAAAAAAAATAAATTAACTAACTAACTGTGTTTTCTATTTCATAAATCATTTGCAAAATTGTTGTTATTAGAATGACAGAGTAAATGAATTCTTTTTATTAAAGTGACTCTTAAGATGCATTTTAGTAAACATTCTTAATAAAATCTATTAAAATACTTCTTGAAATATTCAAGTTACAAACTCTAGTATTGATATCACTTAATTATTCTGCTCATATACTCATTTAGTAAGAATTTTTAGAACTTCATTTTCACACACACACTTTAAGATATCATTGCAGGTTGCACATTAGATTATTATATTATTTATGTTCTTTTGTTAAAGGTAACAATTAAAGAAAATAGACACTATATAATTTATAAAAAAATAATAAAAAATAATGATAATAAAAATATAGATAAATTTTTTTTCTTAACCTCTTTAACCTAAGCAATCAAGCTCGAAGGGATATTTTAACACCTAATATCCTAAAGTCAACTAACTTGGAGCTCTTGACCCAACGCTTGTTACATGGGTTGAGAAGAAAAGTTTAAGAGAATCAAACATTGCAATGTCTACGCATTCGTATCTTCAACCCAAGTTATTAAGCTAGTAGGGATGTCTCACCACCTAATATCTTAAGACCAACTAGTCTAGGAGTAATTAGCTGAGAGCTCGTTATAGGAGTTAAAGATGCATTGTGTTTTAAGTTATATATATATAAAGTAAAAAAGGAAAGAAAAGGGAAAAAGATAATAATCCCAACTCAAGGAAGTTAACCTTAAACATAAGAACCAAAATTTTGTTTTCTTCTAAGTAAAACTCTATAACTATATGTTGATATATGGAGCACAAATTTTTTTTTATTAATATCTTATTTAAGAGGTATTGTGTAGATATATAAATTTAGTAAGAGTTTACTTATTTAGATAGATTAATGGAGACTGAATGATTAATGCCTTACTTTGTGGAACTTGTAAATTATTTTTCTATTTTAACTTTTTGATTACTAGGGACTAGTAATAAGCTGGTTGGGGGGTGTGATTAATACTTAAAAGTATATTTTTATTAAGTTTTTATAACAACATTTTACATATAAAGTATCAATAACTCGTTAACTAAAATATGTTTTATAATAACAAGTATGATACTATAAGATACTTTTATTTCATAGTAAATGTTCATCTTAAATACAAGCTTATCACATAAATCAAAGGATTGATTGATGAGTTAAACTATTGAAATCGAGAAAACGAAGAGAGGATGAAGTTTAGAAAAAATATGCTGATTTAGTCCAAACTAGAACAAATGTTTAGTCATTAGGTCATATCTGGAGCTATAGAACTTGGATTTAGTCTACTTTATATGGATAGAAAGCTAAGATATAGGTCTAAAAAATTCATAGGAAGACAAGACTCAATTCTACTGTTTGGAAGTTCAAATCTTAGCAACAATGGAGAAGTCTAAATCTGTCATATAACCTAGATATTGTTCAGTATTTAGCCCGTATCTCGAGTTTTAAATGTCCAGATAACCTCAATTTTTTTAGTTGGAAAGTTGAGATAATTTTCTAGAACTTTCATGATTTAAGTCTGTCTATATTTTGATGTTAATAATAACATTTTGTTCAGACAATAAGATAATGATTGTCACCAATCAAAATATGACCACTTACTCAACAATTAGTCAACAAATCAATAATTTCAAATTTTAATCTATAAAAAGAGGCATTTGCTATATAATTAAGTATCTTGATTTTTAGATCAAGATCATGTTCTTACTCTTTCTTTTTATATTTTTGTAATGTTTAAGTTTTTTGTCATTAATTTCTTATTTATACTTTTCATTTCATTTTCTTTACTTAGTTAACTTATATCTTATTTATGTTCTTATCTTGTTTATTTATGTTTCACTTCTTTTATTATGTTTAGTTAAGTTTATTTTGTCAAGGTAAAAAGGTTACACTAATTGTGTAAAAATAAGTATAAAAGTATAGTGTAAACTCAACATAAACTTTAATGCTTGATATTAACATGTTTTATATTTGTTATCTTGTTCACTTTTATTACGTTGCTTGTTAAATAGTTAATCTAGATTTGTGTTGTATAACACTTGGTACAATAAATACTTGACATTTTCATAGCACAACCGTATGATATAACCAACAAATATGCTATAAAAGAAACTTGATTTGTTATTAACATAAGTTATAATAATAAATAACTAACAACATTTATAAGTATTAGTTTTATTTGAATAAGATAACTAATATAATTATATTAACCATTTATAATCCGATTGAAATTTATTTTGTGTGTTGTTTCTAGTTGAGTAATAAAAAAAATTTATACTATATTTGTTAGAAATACCATTAATGGAGCCTTTAACCTTGACATTTATTTTTATTATTATTTAATCCTCACATTAATCTTATAATCTCAAAGTTCTCTTTAACTTATCATTATTGTTGTTGTTGTTGTTGTTATTTTATATGGTTCGATCCTGGTCTTGTCAGGTTATTTATTATTTCGATACTCTTATACTTGGAAAAAGATATCAATCGTTTGACCGTGTTAATAATATTAAAAAATTAAATTAAATTATCTTTGAATAAATTTCTTAAAATGATATTCAAATAATTATCCAATTATACCATAGTTTTCAAGAATATTAGGACTTTTATGGTAATATCATCAATTATTTTATGATTAATATAGATTAAAGTAGCATGCAAATGTTTTTCTAAAATTTCACCCTAGAATTCAATAATAATAGAGTTTCTCTTCTGTTATTTTTTTATAATTTTTTTATATTTATTATTTCCATATTTATTTATATAAGTGCTTTAAAAATAATCAATTTATTATTTTATTGAGATATTTTCACTATCATAAATGAACCAAAGATTTGGTTATACTTTAATGATATTAACTTGTTTTCCTCAACAGGGCTCTCTGTTTTTTTTTTAAGGTGAAAATAACAAGATTAAAAAGACTATAAAAAAAGAAAAGAAAATCAAAGTGGAATTCTATAGTTAATTTATTTAATTTTGCCTTTTACTGAATCAAGAAACTAAGGAGAAGTGTGCACCTAGGCTCTCTACAAAAAGAGTGGAGTTAACGTTCCTTTTCACTGAAATGGGAAGGGACTGAAGGGGATGGCATGCTCATGTCTTATCAGCAATCTCAGTAGAATATTTATAACTCATGGATTTAATTTAAAATTAATTATAAAAAGATTTTTTTTCTTTTTTTCAGGCTAAGTACAGCGGACCTGACCTTTTATGGGGGTGGTACTACAGCCACCAGGCTAGTCTAGGTTCCTAATCTGCCAGAATTTAGAGGACATAAAGGGCACCTGCTAACTAGGGTTGAGATTCGCTCATTTACCTATAGGATTTTTTTAAAAAAAATTAATAGGTAGATTAAAAGATTTGGTTGGTAGAATAATATTATTTAAAGATTATATTAGGAAAATACTAAATTTTTATTTTATTATGTTTTTTAATTTTTATTAAATGTTGTTATTTTTAAAAATGATAGGATAATTATTATTGATAATACTATTTGAATATGTAAAGTTTTTAAAGGTAATGATTCTCACCTGTAAACTATTTTGGAAATGGTTGTATATTTATTAATTATTTTATATAAAATTATACTTATATGAATTTTTATTTAAACATGTTTCATCATTAAAAAAATATATATTTTTTTATTTTTAGATTGAAAACTATTTTAATTAATTTTTTTTTAAAATTATTATTTACATATTAAAAATATATATAAATAATCAAGAGTGAATTTGTTATAGCTAGATGAGTATATACCACATATAAATTATATAAATTGTCAAATAAATATATTTATGAATCAATGAAACATGTTTAGGAATCGTTTGGAAACAGGGTTTAATCTATATTCTCAAAAAATTTAATTTTTTTTAACTAAAATTGAATATGATTTATACATTTTAGATCATTTTGATGTACTAATATTAAAAATAAAAAAAAATATTATTGACATGCATTTCAACATGAAAAATTATTTAAAAAACAAATGCTTCTACACTCTCAAATACACTCTTAGTCTAAAAAAAGATCTGATCATGATAAATCATTAATGATGGTTTAAAAAGACCATGATTTCTTATTTGATTGTTGTGTTTCATTTAAAATTTTACAAGAGTTTTTGAAAACTATTTTTTGGAGTAGCAATCTCTACCATTACTGTTATATTTTTAGATTTCAAAAATCTCATATCAAGGTCTGATTTTAACAATTTTAATAATTTTATGATTTTTTTATCCATTTAATCAATTAATTTTAAATTTAAATACATATCACAATTATAAATCACTACATCAATTAAAATTTTAACCGTCATATTTATATTTAATTAAATGTTGCGGTTGTCACCCGAACTTTTACAAGTGTTTTTATTTTAAAATATATTAAAATAATATTTTTTATTTTTTAAAAATTATTTTTAACATTAGGACATCAAAATCATTTAAAAATATAAAAAATATATTAATTTAAAAAAAATAATTTTTTTAAAAACATTTTCAAAACACAATAACAAACACAGAATCTTTGACTTCGACCTCTGTAGTATTTATGCGTGCATATCACCAGGCCTCAAACCAGCCCTTGAGGCCTGATAATCCAAATTTAAACCTAACCTATACGCATTTATTTTAACAGTAAAGCAGTAATTCATAGAGTGTAAGGCAACTATAAATGTCAACTAGTAAATGCAGACCTAACTGCTCAATTAACCAATATCGACTTTCAGGAATTGATCAACTGATGAAAGAACTGGAATTAGTGGCGTATAAAATGCAAAGTGTAGTTTGTCATTCCATACATGCAAGGTAATAAAGATACATCAGCTATCAGAAAATAGAAAAAGAAGAATCATAACCATATTTGTGTGTAAAGGTGGTATTTAGCATTTTTATGATACATTCTGTCTCCATTATTTCTCATCTCTTCAGTTGTTTATGGTTAAATTTCATATAAAGTGTCCTGCAGGTTGTGCTTGTATTTCCATGGAAGGAACGGGAAAACATGGAGGTGACCAGCTTTCAATTAAGAAGTCAGAGCCCGTTCTAATAGAACCTGAAACAAGGACTCATAGTGGGTTTTTTTTCTTATCCAATCTTGATCAAGTGGCCACTCATTTCGTGGAAACAGTGTACTTGTACAAGGCAAAGAAAGGGGGAGGCAGTCATGACACCCTCAGTGATATATTTAAACAATCTATGGCCAAGATTCTGGTGCATTATTACCCTCTCGCAGGGAGATTAAGATTAGGATCTGATGGGAAGTATAATGTGGAGTGTACCAATGAAGGGGTGTTGTTTGTGGAAGCAAGAGCAAATTGTAACATGAATCTTGTTGACGTTGAAGTTATTCCTGATGAGCATGCTGAAACAGCAGGGAAGCTTGTCTATAGATCTCCAGATCCTGAGAACGTACTGGAAATGCCTCTAATGACTGCACAGATGCATTTTTTTGTTCCTTTTTTTTTTTATTCCATGTTTTGTCTGTCTGAATTAATTTACTACTTGAGTACTTGCCAAGTTTTCCTTTACAGTTTACAAGGTTCAAGTGTGGAGGTTTTGCTTTGGGATTGTCAATTAGCCACCGCATGACTGATGGGATGTCAGCAATGGAGTTTATCAGATCATGGGCTGAAACAGCCAGAGTGATGCCGTTAACCACCAAACCAGTTCTTGATAGATCAATTTTGAGGTCTAGACAACCTCCTAAAATTGATTTTCCTTTCGGCCAGCACGCTCCTGCAGAAACCAGTAGCGTATCAAACATATCAAATCCATTTCAAGGAGAGCAGATTGTGACGAAATGCTTCCTGTTTGATTCCAACAAGCTCGCAATACTGAAGAACATGGCCATGGAGGACGGAACCATCAAAAGCTGCTCAAACTTCACAGCGATCACAGCTTTTGTGTGGCGTGCTCGCTGCAAGGCACTGCAGATGAATCCTGATCTAACAACTCAACTTCTGTTGATAGTCGACGTTCGATCCAAGCTTAATCCACCACTTCCCAAAGGATACTTTGGCAACGGAATTGTCATAAGCAGTTGCCTAGGCAGGGCAGGAGAATTGATCAAAAGCCCACTGTCTTTTGCTGTGGAAGAAGTGCAGAATGGAATAAAAATGGTGAATGAGGAGTTTGCCAGCTCATGGATTGATTACATTGAAGTGAAGAGAGCAAAGGACTTTTGTTTACCCTCCCATTTTATAGTTTCTTCATGGACTAGACTTTTAATTGAGTGTGCAGACTTTGGATGGGGAGAGCCAGCACAGTTTGGCTGCGCAAACTTGCCTAAAGATTCAGGATTTTTCCTACCAGATGGAAAAGAAAAAAGGGGCATTAATTTGATTTTGGATTTGCCAGTTACTGGCATGAGCACCTTCCAGGAGCTAATGCTTCTGTAATCTAGTCTGATGAAAAATTAATTATAGTTAACCTCCCCGTAGCTTCATCCAAGTTTTACTGAGTTATTTATTACTTCGACACTCTAATATATAGAAAAAAATATCAATCTTTTAGTTATGTCATTTAACAAGAAAATATATTTATGTAATTCTTCTTCCACACATCTTTCTCTCTTTATTCTTTTATCTTACATAAAAAGAATATGAAAATGCAATAATATTCATCAACCAAGTTTTTATGAGTTGACTCATTCTATTGAATTAGTAGCAGGGGAAATTTACATTTGAAAACAAGCTAGAAGGAAAAGAAAATACAATAAAATATTGAATTAGATTTTTTATTTTATTTTAATAAATTCATTCAACAAAAAATACATTAAACAATCTCCAAATGATGTATTGGATTGATTCTGGTTAACCAAGGTTAACTCTCGAGGACTTGGGTTATGAATTCAAATGGATTCAATAATTTTTTTTAATTCTAATTATATGATAAAAAATTAAAGCTCAATTCAAAATCAATCCATATACTAAAAAAATTAAAAAAATTAAAAAATCTTCAAACACTCAATGCTCAAGTGTTTTATACAAAAATAAGCAAGTTACGTGCACGTGAACTTGAGTAGCCAAACAAATGAGAGCCTTAAAAAAAGCCACCACCATCACACTTCCCTTGTTAAATAGACCTCTTTGGCATAAAATTTGACTTTTTTGTTGTAAATATTGTGACAACCAATCATTTTTTTTTATTTTCGCTGATTTTCAACAACTTTCTCTCTCATCTCTCTAAGATAGGAATTCAAAAATAAACAAAATAAACTTTTGAGTCACAATAAAAATCATCATGAATTTAGGGTAAGCCATGTATTTTCTCATTGTTTTAATTTGGAGCTTAATTTCATGTAATAAAATCGTAAATGATGCAACTGAAAAGGAAAAAAAGGTTTAAAAAATAAAAAAATAGGAAGGAGATTCATTATTCTAGGTGATATTTTTTAAAAAATAAATATTAAGATAATAATATATTAGATCGACCTGAGTTAACTTATCAAATCATGATCTGGATAATGAGATTGTGATAACACTTTAAAAATCAAATCAGAATAAATTAGTCCTACAAAAACCAAATCGAAACATATGATGAAAATCAACTCCAAATAAATCAAATGCTTTAAAAAAAAATAATAATTCAAGATGACAAATGTTTCGTTACAAAATATTGAGATGAGAATATTGAATCAACCTAAGTTATGTAATTTAAATAGCAAAACTTGTGATTTATGCTAGGAAATCAACTCGTTTAATAATTTTTTTTAAAAAAAATTATATGATAAAAAAAAAAGNAAAAAAAATTATATGATAAAAAAAAAGAAGTTAAAAGGATGTGATCAGTAGGATAAAAAAAAATAGAGCAAAGTTTACCAAAAAAAACTTGAAACTAATAAAAAAAATAAAAAAATAAAAAAATAAAAATAAAGTTTGCTAAAAGAATGAACAAAGCCAGATTTCAAACTTGGTGGCAAACCTTAGGAACGTGTATTAGCCACTCCACTAAGAAAATATTTCCTTTACATCTACAACTACCATCATACTCTTTTCGTTGAATGAATATTATTAACATTAAATTTGATTTTTGTTGTTGTTAGAATTGTGATAACCAATTATTTTCTCTTTTTTTATATATATTTTTTTAAACAACTTTTTCTCTCATTTCTCTAACCCAGGAATTGAATATTGAACAAAATAAATTTTTAGATCAAAATAAAAATTATTATGAATACAGGGTGAGTCATATATTTTCTCCTCATTTTAATTTGTAGTTTAGTTTCTTATAATCAAAGCATAAAATGATGCAATAAAAAAAAAGATTGAGAAATAAAAAAAATGGGCAAGAGGATAACTATTCTAGGTGACATTTAAAAAAAATAAATATTGAGATGATGATATATTAGATCGACTTGAGTTAACTTGTCAAACTACAACTCAGGTAATAAGATTATGATAACACTTAAAAAAAATTAGAAACAATTAATCCTACAAAAACCAAACCGAAATATATTATGAAGATCAACTCCAAATAAATTAAATGCTTTAAAAAAAGATAATTCAAGATGATATCTGTTTTTTTTTAAATATTGAGATGAGAATATTGAATCAACCATGGTTATGCAGCTTAAATTGCAAAACACGTTACAACTAGGTTTTTGACCGAATCAACCAGGTCATCTTAAATTATGATTTTCTTTATTTTTTTTAAACTCAGCACGATTCCAACCTCGGATCAACCGAGTCTTGGATCAACTTACCGGCCAATCTGAATTTCCAATCTATGGTAATAGCAACTCAATCAAGAAAATTTCCTCTTGTGTCTATGTCCAATTAAATCGTAATTGTTTTAATATTTTAAAGAATTTTTAAAATAAATTAAATTTTTATAATTTTTTATAATTTCAAATTAATTTTTTAAATTATTTTGATATATTAATGTAAAAATAATTGTATAAAAAATATTATTTTAATATATTTTTAAATAAAAAATAATTTAAAAAATAATTAATACTCTCCTAACACTCTGCAAGGGTGCACTACTGACTGCCTTTGCACTGCAGGAGAATTGACTGAGGACCCATTATTGTCTTTTGCGGTCGAGAAGGTGCAAAATGCAATTCAAGTAGTCAATGAGGACTTCAGCAATTCATGGATTGACTATGAGTATTTTGAAGCGAATACAGCAACGCCTTCTTTATATTCCAGATTCTGCATTCCTTTATTAACTATTTAGCTCACACTATATCATGAATTATAATTTTTGTTTATTAAACATATACCTGGTATACAAGTTATTTTAATATGTATTTTTACATAAAAAATTTAAAGTATAAATTTAAAAACTAATGCAAACATCTAATAAATAAATCAATAATTATCTATGAAAATAAACAAAAACAATTGTTAACAATAACCAAAAAAGAAATTGAATAAATTCAGAGATGAAAGTAAATCAAGAATTCAATCATATAAAATATGTTATTTACCCGATTGTATTTACTGAACTTATTTATTTAAATTAATAAAAGATAATAGAAACGAAAACACAAATAAAATTGATTGAACAAGCTCACACTAAAAAAAAATTATTATGTTAGGGCGAATGATACTATCAAAAAATTGATGTTTTTTTTTAAATATAAAAGTGTCAAACTAATAAATAACCCAATAAAACTAGAGTCGAACCATAGGAAGGTTACTTATATAAATTATAAACAACGACAACGACAACAACAACAACAACAACTACAATAATAATAATAATAATAATAATAATAGCTTTGAAATATGATATTGATATAAGGAGTAAATAATGATAAAAATAATTGTTAAGGTTAGAGCATTCACTAATGTTATTTCAAATAAGTATAATATAAACTTTTATTATTCAATTGAAACCACATACAAAAAAGGTTCTAATCGAATTATAAAATATTAACATGATTACGTTAGTTATCTTATTCAAATCATGCTAATATTTGTAAATATTATCGGGTATTCTTGATTATAACTTATATTAATAATAAATCAACTTCCTTTCATAGCACAAATGTCGATTACACTATATAGTTAGGCTATGAAAGTACCAAATATTTGTTGTAGCATGTGTTATACAACATAAATCTAAATTAACCATTTAACAAGTTATTAGTACTTAAAAGTGTATTTTTATCAAGGTTTTATTTTATTATTTTGCACTTGAAATATTAATAACTCTTTAACGAAAGCATGCTTTATAATAACATACCTAATAATCTAAGATACCTTTAATTTGTAGTAAATATTTATTTTAAATGCAGGTCTATCATATAAATAAAAGGATTAATTGATGAGTTTAAAAATTGAAATTGAAAGGACAAAGAGATGGCCAAACTTAGAAAATAGATGTTGGTGTAGTCCAAACTAGAACATTATTCGGTAATTGGATCATATTTGAAGCTGTAGATTTCAAATTTAGGTCTACTATATATGGATGGAAAGGTAAGACACAGGCCTACAACTTTCATAGGAGTTTAAGATTTAAAAAGGTCATTTTCAAGTCCAAATTTTAGCAATAATAAATTTTAGCAATAATAAAGAAGCAATAATAGGAGTCTACAATTTTAACACTATTTAATGTTTGCATATATCTAAAGTTCTAGAAGTACAAATAACTTCTATTTTTTTTTTCTGGAAAGCTAAGACAATTTTTTACAACTTTTATGTTTTTAAGTAGTTTTAATTCTAACGTGATCAATGATGTTTTGGGTAGACAAAAGAAGATAAGGATTGCCACCAAGTCAAAAGTTGATCACCTACTCGTCAATTAGTCATCAAATCAATAGTTTCTAATTTTGACCTGTAAAAGGAGGCATTTGTCATTCATTTAGGCATCTTGGTTTCCAGATCAAGATCATGCTCTTGCTTTCTCTCTTTGTATTTTATTTGTAATGTTTATGCTTTGCTTTTATTAATATCAAGTTTATACTTTTCATTTCTTTTTATTTACTTAGTTAACTCTTATCTTATTTATATTCTTATTTTGTTTATTTATTTTTCTTTCTTTTATTATGTTTAGCTAAGTTTATTATATCAAGGTGAAAAGGTTACACTAATGGTGTAAGAATAAGTATAGTGTAAGTCAACATAGACTTTAATGTTTGATACTAACATGTTTTATATTTGTTATCTTGTTCACTCTTTAATACTTTGCTTGTTAAATGACTAATCTAGATTTATGTTGTATAACACTTGGTACAACAAATACTTGACACTTTCATAACCCATAATGCATGCTATAATTGACACTTGAGCTATGAAAGGAACTTGATTTGTTGTTAACATAAGTTATAATCATGAATGCCTGACAACATTTACCAGTATTATCTTTATTTGAATAACATAACTAATGTAATCATGTTAATAATTTATAATCTGATTGGAACCTCCTTTGTGTGTGGTTTTCAATTGAATAATAAGAGTTTATACTATACTTGTTTGACATACCATTAGTGGATTCTTTAACCTTGATATTTGTTGTTATCATTGTTTAATCTTTATGTTATTCTTTCATCTTAAAATTCTTATCAACTTCTTCTTCTTCTTTTTCCTCTTTTTTTTTATTATTATGATATTTATTGCTGCTACTAGTACTACTACTACTATTATTGTTGTTGTTGTTGTTTTATTATTGTTATCTATAATTTATACAATTAACCTCCTTGTGATTTAACCCCAATCTTGCTGGGTTATTTATTACTTTGACACTCCTGCACTTGAGAGAAGATATCAATCTTTTAATCATTTCAACAAGCAAAGTATTAAGAGTGAACAAGATAACAAATACAAAACATGTTAGTATCAAACATCAAAGTCCATCTTGAGTTTATATTGAACTTATTCTTACACTACTAGTATAACCTTTTCACATTGACATGATAAACTTAGTTAACCATAATAAAAAAAAGAAACATAAATAAAAAAGATAAGAAATTAAAAAAGATAAAAATTAACTAAGTAAATGAAAGAAAATGAGAAGTATAAATAAAAAATTAATATAAACAAAATGTAAACGTTACAATAAAAAAAGAGCAAGAATATGATCTTGATCTGAAAACTAAGATGTCCAAATGTATGGCAAATGCCTCATTTTATATGTCACAATTAGAAATTATTGATTTGATGAATAATTGATAAGTGAGTGACCAACTCTTGACTTGATGACAATCCTTATCTTTTTGTCTGAACAAAACATTATTGATAACGTAAGAATTTGAACTAACCTTGTATATAAAAGTTTTAGAAATTTATTTCAGCTTTCTAGAAAAAAAAAGTTAAGGTTATTTGGACTTCTAGAACTTGAGATATAAGCTAAACATTGAATAATGTCTTGGCTACAAGAAAGATTCAGACTTCTATGTTGTTGATAATATTTAAACTTTCAAATAGTAGAATTAAGTCTTGTCTTCGATATTAAAGTTTTAGGTCTATGTAGTAGCTTTCCATCTATATAAGGCAAACCTAAATCAAAGTTCTCTACCTTAAGTTATGATCCAATTATTGAACAGTATTTTAGTTTGAACTAAACCAACATTTTTTTTCTAAGCTTTACCCTCTCTTTGTCTTTTCAATTCCAGTACTTCAACTCATCCGTTAATCCTTTTATTTATGTAATAAGCCTGTATTTAGAATGGATATTTACCATAAATTAAAGGTATCAGACTTGTTATTATAAAACATACTTTAGTTAAGGAGTTATTAATACTTCAGATGCAAAATAAAACATTAATAAAAATACATTTTTAAGTATTAATCAGATAACATATAAGAAATATTATTTTTTAAAAAAATATTTTCTATTTTAAAAAATGAAGTTTGTTGTATAAAGCAAAAAAAAGAACATAGATGAATTAGAATAATATCTTAAAAAATCAAACATAAACAAAACAATTTAGAAAAACGTTCTATCCAAAAATAGTATGCAAAAACCATGACTTAGGTCATGATATAAGGATAAATCCATAGAAAAGAAATAGAACATAATCATAAAATCAATTTTTAAAAAAAAAAACTAGTGCAGAACAATAAGATTGTAAAAAAAAATGTGCAAAAAAAAAAGACCTCGAACAACATTAACTTTTCAAACTTATAAATCGGTTCATTAGATTGGAAGTGTTACAAAAAAATAATTTTAATGTAAAATTTCCAATAAATCAAACATCAAAAGCAAAAACCAGAAAAAAATCAATTACACAAAAAAATTTAAGAAAAAAATATTAATTATAAGAATGAGGGTGAAAATATAAAAATAATTAGAGGGCAAACATAAATTTTCAGTTTGAGGATTAAGTTTAATTGAAAAATACATTTAACAAAAGAAAAAAAATTAAAACAACTTAATTTTTTATTGAAAGATAAATTTAAAAGCGAATAAAAATTTAACAAAAGACCAAATAAATAAATAAATAATAAAAAAAGAACCAAAATAAAAAAAATATATAAGAAATTGTAATTGAAGAACTATATTGAAAATAAACAAAACTTTCGTGAAAAGAATAAGAACAAAATAAGAAATAAAAAAATAAAGACTGAAAATTAAAAAGATTATGATTAAAGAATGAAATTAAATACCAATAAAATTTTAATAAAAGAGTTAAGAAAATAAATTAAAAAGTCAAAATAATAAGGATATAAATAATAAAAAAATGAGGAATTGTAATTAAAGAACTAAATTGAAAATATAAAAATTAGAAAAAAAATAATAAATTAAAAAATTAAAATTAAAATAAGAAAACAAAAATAAAAAAGTACAACCATGCACTCTCAAAAGAGAGTTACTCAAAATGCTTATGACCTGAATTTTTCTGTTGCTCAAATGCGCTCGTTTCATTGTCGATGAATTCACAGAAGCTCACGTGTTACGTTAGCATACCATGTATTTAAAAGAAAAAACTTCGGAGGTGGGTGATAATAATAATAATAATAATAATAATAATAATAATAATAATAATAATAATAAAGGTTTTCGAGATCCAATATCAAACACTATTTAATGGTACGGTTGCCACCTGAGCTTAATCCTGTAGAATTCTTTGACTTCTGAGCTCTTTAATATTTATGAGTGCATGACACCAGCCCTTCGGGGCCTGATAATCCAAATTTTAAACCTAACCTATACGCATTTATTTTAACAGTAAAGCAGTCATACATGGAGTATAAGGCAACTCTAAATGTCAACTAGTAAATGCAGACCTAACCGCTCAATTAACAAATATCGACTTTGAGTAATTGATCAACTGGTGAAAGAACTGTGTTATTTTATTAAATTTTGACTATGATATTTAATTAAATGTCGTAGTTTTCAACACAACATGTAAAACTGTGGTATGTTACTAACTTTTTTTTTATGTTATTTATTTGTATTTTACATGCTAATTGCTTAATTTATCACTCCCTGTCCCCACAAATTATTACTTGAGTAATTTCAGCAATTTTCATAGACTAGATGACTGTTTTTTTAAAAAAAAAAGAGGAAAAAACGAGTACAGATTTGTTTTTTTATGTTATTTATTTGTGTTGTTTGAAACAAAACAACTCAATTATTTTTAAATCTAAAATTGTGTCATTATCTAAAAACTTTTTTTAAGCCTATATTGCCTCTCCACCATCCTTTTTCGAGAGAAAAAAGTTGTTTTCAAAAGAAATTCAGATAGATATATGTAAAGAGAGTTGAGAGATTAATGATCATGGTGTCACGTCATTCCATTTTATTTTTATCTTGTCTTTTATTTGAGATGACATGCTTATTTTTCCTTTAAAAATTACTTGTTCAACATTTCTATCTTGGATGAATAATTGTTTTACATATAAATATAATATCACATTCAATATCACAATCGCTTTAAAAAACTTATTAAAAAAAATATATTTCTTATATCTTATAAAAATGATCTTATTTAAAGAGTCATAATTTAATATTATAATTATTAAAAAATCTAACTAGTTAATAAAAATTATATAGTATGTAAACATTAAAAGACAGATATTATCGTTCCTTAAACATTCTATTTGTGGTAGGCTGTACTGCTGGTTTTGTTTTAAATTGCTAGAAGTTTGTTAGTTTATGCTATGATGGTTTGTTTGTAATATTACTGACTCTAACTTCAGTGAATATTTAACTATAGATACTTTTAAAAAGTAGCTAAAAAATAAAATAAAATAAATTTAAATTAATATTTTTATTTCTGACTCTAGCGTCAGTGAATAAATCCATAAAATAAATTAATTTTTATGCATGCACATATTTTTTTATGTATCTAAAATAAAATAAATTAGGGTTGTTATTTTTTAGTCTGATATTTATAAATAAATCTATAAATTAAATTTATTTTTTTATGCATGCACATATTCTTTTATTTTTTACATAGCTAAATAAAATAAATTTAAATTAGTATTTTTATTACTAATTCCGGCAACAATGAATAAAATAATAAAATAATTTTTTAATGCATGCATATATTTTTTATTTTTTATTTTTTTTTAAGGTTAGACCTAACTTAACCCATATGAGCTGGGTTAGATCCAACCAGCCCGACCCATCACTAGCTCAAGCCTGTGACCGGTCGGGCAAAGCAAAAATCATCAAGTGTTGATGAATAATATGAAGGTAATTAAATTACATTCGCGCATTCCAGGGCTTGGCCTAGCGGTGGAAGGAGCTTGTCTCTTTCCACTGCACCTGGGTTCGAGCCCTGGCGTGCACGCCTGTCACCCCCGCGGTGCCTTACATGCCTACTGGGTTTGCAGGGTATTCAGTGGGCCGTGGGGATTAGTCGTGGTGCGCGCAAGCTGGCCCGGACACCCCACGTAAATCAAAAAAAAAAAAAATTACATTCGCACAGTATTCAAATTTTGTTGAATGCAAAGAATGAAAAGAGAATGGGCATACCTACTTCTGGAGATGATAAAGATGGTTGTAATGTTGATTGTGATTCTCGTCTACTGCTCTCCTTTGTTTTCCTTTTGTGTCCACTGCTTGCTCGTTTTTTTTCTCAACAACTTTTAAGATGAAGGAACTAACAAGATGATGAATCTGCCGGCTTTTTTGTGGATTTTTTTTTTATTGATTTTGGGTTGTTCTTTTTTTGTGGGGGCAAAGACCATAATAGGGCTGATTCTCGTCTTTGTGTCACTCCTCTACTTTTAAGATGAAAGGATGATACTAGGGATTATTTTTGTATCACTCCTCTGCTTTTCTCTCCTTCTCTGTATCCTCTTTCTCTCTCTTTCTCTAGCATTTTTATAAGGCCAGAGAAAGTGAAATCGTTAATAGTCCTACTGTTATAGTACTATTAATTGACGTAGAAAGCAGGATCATGTGCAAAAGACGTGGTCCAGGTTTGGTGCCATTTTTTCTGTAAATAAAGGTGTCAACAGCCTGCCTTGCAGGAATGTTAATGGAATTAGAAAACGAGATTGTGGGTAAGAGACATGATTTGATTTTGATGTTATTTTTTTTTCTTCTTGAATTGGTCTTCAGGATCAGCAGATGATAAACAGTGTATGCTGCAAAACGACACTCTTTTTACCTCAAATAACTATTTTTAATT
The DNA here is from genome assembly GCA_015708895.1 of Populus ilicifolia. Taxonomy (NCBI): domain Eukaryota; kingdom Viridiplantae; phylum Streptophyta; class Magnoliopsida; order Malpighiales; family Salicaceae; genus Populus; species Populus ilicifolia. The sequence goes on along the minus strand of SRLM01001254.1, from coordinate 334,930 downwards.
TAACCCCTGAATTTCTGACATTTAACAATTGGGTCCCTGATTTCATTAATTAAATAATTTCAAGTTCAATTAAGTTCCTAAACTTTCAATTTATGTTGTCTTGGCCCAAATTTCAATTTATTCCTCATTTTTCTCATTTCATATTTTTTATTGTTTTTTAATAAAATAGAAGGAGTCAAAAATTAGGTTATGATATACAACATGTGTAAACAAAATCTATGAGCTCATTTATCATGAGTACCTTTGAAAATAATTTTTAATTTTGAGTTATAATTCATAAATCTTTAATATTTTATTACAAAAATAAATTAAGTTAAAAGTATATTGATTAGTACTAAAAAGTATATTTTTACCAAGGTTTTATATTATCATTTTGTACTTAAAATATCAACAACTCCTTAACTAAAATATGTTTTATAATAATGATTAATACTTAAAAGTGTATTTTTATCAAGGTTTTATATCATCATTTTGCACTTGAAGTATCAATAACTCAAATAAAGCATATTTTATAATTACTTATCTAATAATATAAGATACCTATAATTTGTGGTAAATGTTCATTTTAAATGCTAGCCTATCACATAAATAGAAGGATTGATTGATGAATTTAAGAACTGAAATTGAAAAGATAAAGAGATGGCCAAACTTAGAAAAGATATGTTGGTGTAGTTCAAACCGGAACATTGTTCAGTAATTGGATCATATCTGGAGTCGTAAATCTCAAATTTAGTTATATTTTATATAGATGAAAAGGTAAGACATAGGCTTATAACTTTCATATGGAGCCTAAGATTTAAAAAGGTCATTTTCAAGTCTAGATTATAGCTCGAGCACTGTTTAGTATTTAGCCCATATTTAGAGTTCTAGTAATCCAAATGACCTTCATTTTTTTTTTTGGAAAGCTGAGATAATTTTCTACAACTTTCATGTTTAAGTGGTTTCAATTTTGATGTTGTTAATGATGTTTTGGGCAGACAAGAGAAGACAAGGATTGTCAACAAGTCAAAAGTTGGTCACCTATTCATCAATTAGTCATCAAATCAATAGTTTCTAATTTTAGCCTATAAAAGGAGGCATTTGTCATGCATTTAGGAATCATGGTCTCCAAATCAAGATCATACTCTTGCTTTCTCTCTTTGTAGTTTTGTAATGTTTAAGTTTTATTTTCATTAATATCTTGTTTATGCCTTTCAATTCCTTTCTTTTACTTAGTTAACTTTTATCTTATTTATGTTCTTATTTTATTTATTTATTTTTCTTTTTTTCATTATGTTTAATTAAGTTTATTATATTAAGATGAAAAGGTTACACTAATGGTGTAAGAATAAGTATAGTGTAAACTCAACATGGACCTTAATGTTTGATACTAACATGTTTTATATTTGTTATCTTGTTCACTTTTTAATACTTTGCTTGTTAAATGATTAAGGTAGATTTATGTTGTATAATACTTGGTATAACAAATACTTGATACTTTTATAACTTATAATGTATGGTATAATCGATACATGAGCTATGAAAGAAACTTAGTTTGTTGTTACTATAAGTTATAATCATGAATACTTGATAACATTTACAAGTATTAGCTTTATTCGAATAAGATAACTAATGTAATCATGTTAAAAATTTATAATCTGATTGAAATCTCTTTTGTGTGTGGTTTTCAATTGAATAATAAGAGTTTATACTATACTTGTTTGACATACCATTACCGGATCCTCTAACCTTGACATTTATTGTTATCATATGCTTAATCATTACATTAATCTTCCACCTCAAAATTCTCATCAACTTCTTCTTCTTCTTCTCTTTACTACTACTACTACGACTATTATTATTATTACCATTACCATTACTAATACTACTACTACTATTATTATTGTTATTGTATTATTGTTATTTATAATTTATACAATTAACCTTCCTATGGTTCATCTAGTCTTGTCGGGTTATTTATTACTTCGACACTTCTGTATTTGGGAGAAGACATCAATTTTTTGGTCATGTCAAATAACATACCTAATAATATAAGATACCTTTAATTTATGGTAAATGTTCATCTTAAATACAGGCCTATCAGATAAATGAAAAGGATTGATTGATGAGTTTAAGTACTGAAATTGAAAGGACAAAAAGATAACCAAACTTGAAAAAGAGATGCTGGTGCAGTCCAAACTCGAACATTATTTGGTAATTGGGTCATATCTGGAGCTATAGATCTCAGATTTAGGTCTACTTTATATGGATAAAAAAGTAATACGTAGGGCTACAACTTTTATATAGAGGTCTAGTTTTTAAAAAGGCAATTTTCAAGTTCAAATTTTAGCAACAATGAAGAAGTTTGAATCTGTCCTGCAGTCTAAATACTATTTAGTATTCAACCTATATCTAGAGTTCTAGAAGTCCAAATGACCTCCATTTTTTTTCTAGAAAGCAGAGAAGAAAAGATAAGGATTGTCACCAAATCAAGAGTTGGCCACCCACTCATCAATTGGTCATCAAATCAATAGTTTTCAATTTTGGCCTATAAAATAAGACATTTGCCATGCATTTAGGCATATTAGTGTCCAAATCAAGATCATACTCTTACTTTCTCTCTTTGTGTAGCTTATGTTTTGCTTTCATTAACATCAGGTTTTTGCTTTTTATTTTCCTTTCCTATACTTAATTAACTTTTATCTTATTTATGTTCTAATTTTATTTATTTATTTTTATTTCTTTCATTATGTTAGTTAAGTTTATTATGTCAAAGTAAAAAAGTTAAGTGTAAGAATAAGTATAGTGTAAACTCAACACGGACCTTAATGTTTGATGCTAACATATTTTGTATTTGTTATCTTGTTCACTATTAATACTTTGCTTGTTAAATAGTTAATCTAGATTTATGTTGTATAACACTTGGTATAATAGATACTTAGCACTTTCATAGCCCATACTGTATGGTATAACCGACACATGAGTTATAAAAGGAACTTAATTTGTTGTTAACATAAGTTATAATCATGAATGCCTGATAATATTTATAAGTATTAACGTTATTCAAATAAAATAACTAATGTAATCATGTTAATAATTTATAATCTGATTGAAATCTTCTTTTTGTGTGGTTTCCAATTGAATAATAAGAGTTTATACTATACTTGTTTCATATACTGTTAGTGAATTTTTTAACCTTGACATTTGTTGTTATTATTGTTTAATCCTTACGTTAATCTTTCATCACAAAGTTCTCATCAACTTCTTCTTCCTTTTCTTTATTATTATTATTATTATTATTATTAGTACTACTACTAATACTACTAATACTACTGCTACTGCTATTACTACTACTACTACTATTATTATTATTATGGTTGTTGATGTTTTTGTTGTTATATTGTTATCTATAATTTATACAATTAACCTCCCCGTGATTCGACCCCGGTCTTATTGGATTATTTATTACTTCAAAACTCCTGCAATTATGAGAAGATATTAATCTTTTAGTCGTGTCAAGTTTTTTACGTATTTGTAAGGGAGTTAAGTTCTTGTACAAATTACAAAATTTATTTTATTTTCATTTTTTATTTTTCTTGTATATAACTTTGTTTCTTTTGTTTTGTTTCCCCTTCTTTTTTCTTTTTTTTTTTGCATCCTTTTATTCTATTCCTACATGTGCAAGAGAGTGTGGTCATGTACATTAGGTAGTAGACTTTGTAGGGTATCCTTATTATTTTCATAAAATATAATCGAATAAGATAATTAGTCACTTCATAATGATAATAATGAGAATAATTGTGTTAAAATACTTAAACATCACATGAATCCCACAAGAACAAATGCACCATCACGTATAGTTTCCCCTATAATACATCTCATTTTAATTTCAAGCCAGATATTATTTAGCTTTTACTTTTTTTTCATAGTTTTTATTTAAAAAATTCATACTTATATTTAAGAGAATTTAAGGATGATTGTAGGGATTATTTTTGTATGACTCCTCTGCTTTTCTCTCCTTCTCTGCATCCTCTTTTTCTCTCTTTCTCTGGCATTTTTATAAGGCCAGAGAGAGTGAAATCTTTAACAGTCCTAGTCTTAGAGGACTATTATTCGATGTAGAAAACAGGATTTTGTGCAAGAGACGTGGTCCAGGTTTGGTGCCATTTTTTCTGTAAATGAAGCCGTCAACAATCATTAATGGAAATAGAAAATGAGATCGTGGCTAAGAGACGTGGTTTCATTTTGGTGCTATTTTTTTTTCCTGTTAAATCGATCTCCAAGATGAAGAGATGATAAACAGTGTGTGCTAAAAACAACGCCATTTTTACCCAAAATGAGCTGTAAGTTTACCAAACAATTTAATAAAATGCTATCCAAATTGAGTGAACCTCTTTTTAGAGTAATTTTTCAAAATAGCAGGCACCAAAAAAAAATAAATTTACGCAGTTCTAAAGAAGGAAAATAGCACTGCTAGATAGATTATTTTGTTCTCATTAGCATAATCTCTTTCTGTTTTTTTAATATACTAATTGTGTTGTTAGAAATCTTAACATAATAGAATGTTTAAATTTATTTATACACAGTAGATTGCAGACAACTAGATTCAAGCACGCTCTCGTTAATAAGATGTAAAAATACAAACAAGTGATGCTGAACCTATTATATTATTATATGTATGTTAAAGAATTAGATAGATAAGGTAAGATTCATAAAAGAAACACTGGAACACATCAAATATACAATCTCACAAGACCATTTATAACTTTAGATTATATTATTGGATTGAGCTTAAATATTACAAAATAATTTTATAAATTCAGTTCAAGAAAAAAATCGGCTGATTATAACCAACCAACTGAGGTATAAAAGATTCTCGAATAAGAAATTTAAGTTAATAAAATAATTACACTACTAGCACACTAAAAAGGAAAAAGACTAGCCAATCAAAACTCTCCGTCCTCCGTTGTTGAGTCCTGAATGATTTTTTTTTTTCTTGGCTCCAATTCTTCTAAATCTTAGATTGGTTGCTTTAATTCAAATTTGGTTCAAATTGGGTCTTCAGCCATGGGGTCTATTTGCAACGAGTTTGGTTTTTAAAAAACAAAAATAAATTAATTACTCATAAATATTTGGAGGGAAACTTTTTTTGGAAAAATGCTTTTTTTTTAAAAAAAAAAAACAATCCTCTTTTAATCGAACTTGATAGTAATTAAAAAGTATTTTTCTTCTCCTATCAGCGAAGAGATTTTTCTTCCAACAATGGTTTTAGTCTTGTTAATTTGGGAGGAATGAACATTAGGTGATCTTAATAAATAATTCGTTTTTCAAACAAGAGGACTAATTAATAGATATTCTGGAAAGATTGGTGAGGAAAAAGGGTTTTTTTTTTTGGAATAAATTAATACCAAATCAAGCGTAGTCAATAGTCAAAGGAATGGATGATTAGCTTTTAAAACTATAAAGAATCATAATTATTATATATATTAAAAAAATACATTATCTTTGAATAAATTTATTAAAATGATATTCAAATAATTATCCAAGTATACCATAGTTTTCAAGAATATTAGGACTTTTATGGTAATATTATCAATTATTTTATGATTAATATATATTAAAGTAGCATGCAAATATTTTCTTAAAATTTCACATTAGGATTCAATAATAATAGAGTATCTATTCTGTCATTTCTTTTGTACAATTTTCTCATATTTATTATTCCCATATTTATTTATATAAGTGTGTAAAAAATAATCAATTTATTATTTATTATTTTATTTTTTTATANGGTATTTTAATTTAGTTTTTATTGATTAAATTGCTAATTTATTAATTCAACAACCACATAAACACTTGTAACGATTGTGTATGTTGTAACTTTTTCAAATGGCATTTGAATTTCTGTAATTCTCGTGTATTTTATTGTTGCTAGTTTAATCTCCATGTTATGCTGCTAATTAATCTAAAAAATATTTAATTATAAAAAAAAATATTTAAGTTTAAAATTTTTTAATATTGTTATTAAACTTGATCCAATTGAGTCCTTGCAAAGTTTGAATTTTTAAATAAATCATGTGAATGTTGTCTTAACATGATATAACTAACTTGGCAAATTCAAAAATAAAAAAATAACATTAAAAAAAAAGACACGGGTTAGAAGCAATTTGGACAAATATTAAAAAAGGGATTTGACTCATAAAAAAAATATTTGAAGCTCACATCGTTTTTCTTAACATCAAGATGCTTTGTTTTTCTTAACATCAAGATGCTGATATATATATATATATATATTTTAATGAGCAAATATTTAATTTAATGAATTTTTTATATATATATTTTATCATTCAAAATATATTTTTTTGCTCAACTTTCAAATTGAAAACTACTTTGACTAAAATCTTACTAAATTAGTTTTTATATATAATAATGAGCAATCAAATATAAATTCATTATAAATAGATAATTATTTACCTCATATAAATTATATGAATGGTCTAACCAGTGTATTTATGGATAAGCAGATGATTATTTACCTCATGTAAATTATATGAATGATCTAACCAGTGTATTTATGGACTAAGAGGACAACTGACTATAATAAATCATAAATAATACTTAAAAGAACTATGATTTTGTATTCGACCCTTGTGTTTCATTTAAAATTTTAGAGTTATAGAAGCTATTTTTCTTAGAGTAGTAGTCTAACTGTTGTATTTTTTTTATTTTAAAAGTCTCATTCTAAAACTTGGTTTTGGCTTTTTTTATATTTTTGTACTTGTTTTTTCTTATTTTTTTAATTAATTAATTTTAATTTTAAATAGATATTATAATTATAAATTGCCGCGTCAATTAAAATTTTAACCATCCTATTTATATTTAATTAAATGTTGTGATTGTCATTAAACTTTTCAAAGTATTTTTTTAAAATATTAAAATAATATTTTTATTTTTAAAAATTTATTTTTTATTTCAACACATTAAAATTATCTAAAAACATAAAAATATATTAATTTAAAATAAAAAAATTAAAATTTTTAAGAAAATAGTTTCAAAACACAATAAGAGACACCAGACACCGCCTATAATCCTTCGACTTCTGAGCTCTCTAATATTTATGCGTGCATATCACCAGCCTTGGGACCGCATAAGCCAAATTTTAAACCTAACCTATACGCATTTATTTTAACAGTAAAGCAGTAATTCATAGAGTGTAAGGGAACTCTAAATGTCAACTAGTAAATGCAGACCGAACTGCTCAATTAACCAATATCGACTTTGAGTAAATGATCAACTGAAGAAAACTGGAATTAGTCGCGTATAAAATGCAGAGTCTAGTTTGTCATTCCATACGAGCAAGGTAATAAAGACACATTAAGATTGAAAAAGAAGAATCATAACCATAGTTGTGTGTAAAGGTGGTATTTAGCATTTTTATGATACATTCTGTCTCCATTATTTCTCATTTCTTCAGTTGTTTATGGTTAAATTTCATATAAAGTGTCCTGCAGGTTGTGCTTGCGTTTCCATGGAAGGAACGGGAAAACATGGAGGTGACCAGCTTTCAATTAATAAGTCAGAACCCGTTCTAATAGAACCTGAAACAAAGACTCATAGTGGGTTTTTTTTCTTATCCAATCTTGATCAAGTGATCACTAATTTCGTGGAAACGGTGTACTTGTACAAGGCAAAGAAAGGGGGAGGCAGTCGGGACACCCTCAGTGATATATTTAAACAATCTATGGCCAAGATTCTGGTGCATTATTACCCTCTCGCAGGGAGATTAAGATTAGGATCTGATGGGAAGCATATTGTCGAGTGTACCAATGAAGGGGTGTTGTTTGTGGAAGCAAGAGCAAATTGTAACATGGATCAAGTTGACGTTCAAGTAATTACTGATGATCATTCTGAAACAACAGGGAAGCTTCTCTATAGATCTCCAGGCCCTGAGAACATACTGGAAATGCCTCTAATGACTGCACAGGTGCATTTTTTTGTTCCTTTTTTCACATTTTGTCTGTCTGAATTAATGTCGTAGTTAAATACCTGCCAATTTTTCCCTTACAGGTTACAAGGTTCAAGTGTGGAGGTTTTGCTTTGGGAATGTCAATTAGCCACTGCATGGCTGATGGGATATCAGCAATGGATTTTATCAGATCATGGGCTGAAACAGCCAGAGGGATGCCGTTAACCACTAAACCAGTTCTTGATAGATCAATTTTGAGGTCTAGACAACCTCCTAAAATTGATTTTCCTTTCGGCCAGCACGCTCCTGCAGAAACTAGTAGCGTATCAAACATATCAAATCCATTTCAAGGAAAGCAGATTGTGACGAAATGCTTCCTGTTTGATTCCAACAAGCTTGCAATACTGAAGAACATGGCAATGGAGGACGGAACCATCAAAAGCTGCTCAAACTTCACAGTGCTCACAGCTTTTGTGTGGCGTGCTCGCTGCAAGGCACTGCAGATGAATCCTGATCAAACAACTCAACTTCTGTTAATAGTCGACGTTCGATCCAAGCTTAATCCACCACTTCCCAAAGGATACTTCGGCAACGGAATTGTCACAAGCAGTTGCCTAGGCAGGGCAGGAGAATTGATCAAAAAGCCACTGTCTTTTGCTGTGGAAGAAGTGCAGAATGGAATAAAAATGGTGAATGAGGAGTTTGCCAGGTCATGGATTGATTACATTGAAGTGAAGAGAGCAAAGGACTTTCGTTTACCCTCCCATTTTATAGTTTCTTCATGGACTAGACTTTCAATTGAGTGTGCAGACTTTGGGTGGGGAGAGCCGGCACAGTTTGGCTGCGCAAATTTGCCTAAAGATTCAGGTTTTTTCCTAGCAGATGGAAAAGAAAAAAAGGGCATTAATTTGATCTTGGATTTGCCAGTTACTGCCATGAGCACCTTCCAGGAGCTAATGCTTCTGTAATCTAATCTGATGGAAAATTAATTATAGATTGATTATCCATCATCGGTACCACTCGATATAATTTCCTCATCCTTTCCTGTTATAAAAAATAAATATTACTATTATTGCTATGCTAATAGTGGAATCAATCTCCAATAAAAGTTTTCATTTAAGGGAAGGTGAAAGCGCAGTAATATTCATCAGCCAAGTTTTCATGAGTTCACGCGTTCTATTGAATTAGCAGTAGGGAAATTGACATTCGGAAACAAGCCAAAGGGAATAAATAAATAAATACAATAAACATATTGAATTAGATTTATTTTATTTTATTTTAATAAATTCATTCAATAAAAAATACATTAAACAATTGGCAATCATTTTTTTGTGTGTTGAAGTTCTCAATCAACTACCTCTCACTTTAGAGCATGTAAATGTAATTTATGTGGTTGTTTATCCAAAATGACTGTTTGTGTGCCTTTGGGGTATTTTTTAGAAGGGATAAAGATATCAATTATCTTTCATTTATTTATTTATTTATTTTTATAATTGGTATTTTAATTTAGTTTTTATTGATTAAATTGCTAATTTATTAATTCAACAACCGCATAAACACTTGTAACGATTGTGTATGTTGTAACTTTTTCAAATGGCATTTGAATTTCTGTAATTCTCGTGTATTTTATTGTTGCTAGTTTAATCTCCATGTTATGCTGCTAATTAATCTAAAAAATATTTAATTATAAAAAAAAATATTTAAGTTTAAAATTTTTTAATATTGTTATTAAACTTGATCCAATTGAGTCCTTGCAAAGTTTGAATTTTTAAATAAATCATGTGAATGTTGTCTTAACATGATATAACTAACTTGGCAAATTCAAAAATAAAAAAATAACATTAAAAAAAAAGACACGGGTTAGAAGCAATTTGGACAAATATTAAAAAAGGGANTTATTGTCTTTTGCGGTCGAGAGGGTGCAAAATGCAATTCAAATAGTCAGTGAGGACTTCATCAATTACTGGATTGACTATTTTAAAGCGAATACAGCAACACCTTCTTTAAAGTCGACGTTCTGTATTCCTTTATTAACTATTTCATTCGTTCTATGTCATGGATTATAATTTTTTATACAAAAAATACAGGATATATAAGTTATTTTAATATATATTTTTACATAAAAAATTTAAAGTATAAATTTAAAAAACTAATGCAAATATCTAATTAAATAAATCAATAATTATTTATTAAAATAAAAAAAATCATTAACAACAACTAAAAGAAAAATTGAAAAAATTGAGAGATGAAAGTAAATCGAGATATTCAATTATATAAAATAAAATATTTATTTGATTATATTTATTGAATTTTTTATTTAAATTAATAAAAAATAATAAAATTAAAAATACAAATAAAATTGATTGAATAAACTCATAACCTAAAAACATATTACACTAGGACGAACATATAAGAAATATTATTTAAAAATAAATATTTTTATTTTAAAAAAAATAAATTTTATTTTTATAAAACCAAGAAAATATAGTTGAATTAAAATAATATCTTCAAAAATCAAACATAAACAAAACAATTTTAAAAAAAGTTCTATCTAAAAAAGGTATGCATAACCCATGACTTAGTTCATGATACTAGAATAAACCCATAAAAAAATAAAACATAATCACAAAACTAATATTAAAAAAAATTAATGTAGAATGATAAAATTATAAAAAAAAATGAGAAAAAAAGAAGAAGAAGATATCAAACAATATTAAATTTTGAAACTTATCACTTAGGTTATTAGATTGGAAGTGTTACAAAAAATGAAGCCAATTTCCCAACAAATCAAACATTAAAAGAGGAAACCAGAAAAAAAAATTACATAAAAGAATCTAAGAAAAAAATATTAATTAAAAAAATAAGGGTGAAAATAAAAAAAATAATTTGAGAGCAAACAAAAATTTTCAATTGGATGGTTAAGTTGAATTGAAAAATATCTTTAACAAAATAAAAAAATAGGGATCAAATTGAAAAAAATAAAAGAACATAAATTTTAATTAAAAAATGAAATTGAAAGTTAATAAAACTTTAACAAAAAGACCAAAGAAATAAATAAATAATCAAAAGAAAAGGACCAAAATGAAAAAAAGGAAAGAGAAATTGTAATTGAAGATTTAAATTGAAAATAAAGAAAGCTTTTATAAAAATAATAAGAATAAAATAAGAAATAAAAAAAAATAAGGATGAAAAATTGAAAAAAGAAAAAACAAAGAACTTTAATTGAAGGATGAAATTGAAAACAAAAAAAAATTAACAAAAAAAACATGGAAATAAATTAAAATTTAAAAGAATAAGACCTAAATGAAAAAAAACATATGAGAAATTGTAATTGAAGGATGAAATTGAAAATAAACAAAAAATTTATAAAAAAATAAGAATAAAATAATAAATCAAAAGAATGAGAATTAAAATTAAAAAAACAAAAAAGACAATCATTTATTTACCTATCAGGAGAGAGAAATGAAGAAAAAAACAATCATCAATGACTATTTCACTATCATATATCATCACATGCCACATTATAAGAAAAAAGACATGATGGCACTTTTAAAAACACAAAAAAGGATTATGTTTAGACACCAAGTAGTGTCGCATGTGCTATCTAAATGGTGTGAACACCAAAAACTCATTAGCATTTAATGAACATGTGATAGTAGCTTTTCTAAATAAAAAATTAGAAAGTATGCATGAAAAATACCAAAACACCCATGAGACTGGTAATTTAAAAAAAAATCAATGTGAAAATACAAAAGTATCCTCAAATGCATTTTTTTTTAAGGTTAATAATGTATTTTAACTATACATGAAGAAGGGAAAAAACCTTGGCCAGCAACTCATTTTTTTTTTATCGTAGGATAAAAAAGTATTTTTATTATTTAAAAGCTTTTGAAAAGTTAAAAAAAAATCCTTACTAAACAACTCCAAATTTTACTGGGTTTGAGAGTGCAAGCATGTTTTTATTTTATATAAAATTAAAAAAACTAAAATACCCCTCACAATTTTTTAATGGCTAACAAGCCAGTAAAAAAGGACCACAGCACCCCACTCTCATAGCTTCTTCTTTTTTCCACCCAATGATAAAAATATAATTTTATTATAAACTATATCTGTTGTTGCAATAAAAAAACCAATTCAATATATATTTTACATAAATAGACATGACTTTCGATTGAGAATGTAGAATTCGGACGGGGAGAAGCAGTATAGTTCGTACAGGCTGCCTTGTGTCTTCCAGACGGAATGGAGAAAGATGGAATCAAATTGGTTTTGGGAATACCAGTAATGGAGGGCTAAACTGAGTGAAATTAGGGCTTATCCACGAATTCTACCAAAAGAGCCTCTCTGCAATGCCATGAAGGTCTTCCAAGGGCTCGACGCAAGTTTAGTCGCAAGTGGCCAGAGCGAGTTCATCATCATTTTATGAGATGAAATCCTGCACATTTCCTACATGCACCATGTTATTTCTACAAATTTCCTTCGCATTCAAGAGAACTTCAAATTTTTCATTCATAGTTGACGTACGAATAACAATATAGGAGGGGACTATAAAATTTCTGCAGTTCTATTCGATCATCATGAGAAATGAATTAAGCTTTTAGCACAAGAGTATCCTTCACCAAGCAATTTATCTGCAGCATATAGAGTAATGTTCCAGAAAGAAGACTGGAACGCCGCCCCGAATGCAAGGTCTGGTGTCGAATTTTTTACCCCTTCCTGTTCAGCATCAGGCAAAGACAGCTTCAAACCATCTTTCAACTCACTTGGATATTTTACAGTCACGTAGATTGATAAAAGCTTATGACCTGAATTTTAATCGTTCTGTTACTCAAAATGCTCTCCTTCCACTGTCCATGAATTCACAGAGGCTCACCTGTTACTTTAGCATACCATGTATTTGAAAGAAAAAACTTCCAGAGGCTCAGTAAACCTGCCATGAGCATGCAAAATCATCAAATAGAGCTCTTACTCATGAGTCATCACCACTGAGATCTCCCCATCGAACATTGTATTTCGCAGCAAGATAATGTGCTCCAACTGGACCTCTGCTGCCATGGGGGTACAGCTCTGGAACTATTTTCTTCTGTTCCAGCTCCTTCAACACTGGTGTGAATAGTGCCCAAGCAGCATCAAGCTCATCACTTCTGATAAACAACCTTCTCTCTCCTGCTATGGCATCTAAAAGTAGCCTCTCATATGCATCTGGTATTTCTCTTGGATACCTTCAAATTGAAACATAAGCCTTAATAATCTCACTGATAAGGTATTCTAAGATGTCACTTTCAATTATTTTCTTGATCTTAACATGTTTTTATTTTTAATCACATCTGTAAGTGGTTGAGTTTTGGTACTATTTCTAATCAAGAAACTCAAACAATGTACCTTGCACTGTAAAGCAAATTAAGATCACTGCGATCTAATCTCATTCCAAGACCAGGAACTTTGTTGTTTATCTTCAGATATATAGCTTCATCAGGTTGTACACGTAGCACTAGCTCGTTTGTAGCCTTATCTAAATCAGTTCCAAAGTTCCGCTTGTACAAGTTACCTGGGACATGTCTGAACTGAACTCGGACCTCTGCTCTGGAATGTCATTGGACATATTGTTAGAATATTTGGAGAGAGAGAGAGAGGAGAGGGGAAAAGTGGTGAGGGCAAGAATATTTTTACTACCGCCTGGTATGAAGAGCTTTGCCTGCTTTCATCAGAAAAGGAACTCCATCCCATCTGGCATTATTGATGAAAAGAGCTGCAGCTGCAAATGTTGGAGTACGGCTATCTTTCGGCACAGTTGGATCATCTGTGTAACCAGGGTACGATCTATCACTCTTGCTGTGGCCCTTATATTGGCCAACAATTACATCTTTAAGTTGCAGTGGTTTCATTGACCTTAAAACTTTTACCTGAATAAGGCCATGGTTATTCAGTTAGTAGATCACAATCAACTCGTAATAATTCCACAAGAATGATCTCTCAACTGTGAGTACCTTCTCATTCCTAACGTCCTCAGCATCTAAGCTAACAGGCGTTTCCATGGCAAATAGTGCTAGTATTTGCAGAAGATGATTTTGCATTATGTCTCGTATGATGCCATAGTTATCAAAATAGCTGATCACAAGAAAGATTATAGTTACGAAAAATTCCATTCTTGAAAGAACAATATTAAAAAAGATAGTGCAATCATGATCGCATTAGGTAGCATATGTCTCTCACCCTCCACGACCTTCTGTACCAAAATCTTCAGAAAATATCAATTGCACGTTGCGGATGTAGTCCCTTGACCATAAGGGCTCAAAAACAAGATTTGAGAAACGAAGCACTGACAGATTCTCAACAAGTTCCTTTCCCAAGTAATGATCAATCCTGCCAAACTTAAAAACATAAGCAGACTTATCTCTCCAGTATTATGGATATTTCTATTTCAAAAGCAATTAATGAACCTGAATATTTGATCTTCAGTTAGATACTGCTTCAAACATCTGGTTAACTCGCCAGAGGACTCTGAGTCACGGCCAAATGGCTTCTCAACAATGACCCTGGTCCACCCATTCAATGAAGAAGCTCTAAGGCTGGCACTTCTTACCACATCCACAAATATGTTTGGAGGGATTGACAAGTAAAACAGCCTATTTGATACTTTTCCAGCCTGAAAAGAGCATTTCATTTTTCAAAAAATAGGTACTTAATAATCAACTATCTAACATGCCAAACATAATGTTAAATCAATAGTCGTGCCCACTGTTATTATATATATATATATATATATATATATATATATAAAATGAAAATTCAACAAAGAACAAGTCTGTCAACTATTCAATTCCAAGGGGTTCCCATCAAATCAGAAATAATACTAATTTGGATCCTTAAATTGTATTGGAGACTTCTATCCTAATTCCAGCCAATTTAAAAGTCCATGCAACAATCATCCTGCTTTAGTTTGAGCGGACATGAAACTTCAGGTAATTGTTATCCTACTAGTAGGTTGAAATGAAGTCGATTTTCATTTCTTGTTCCACAACTGTACATATGCAACACCATCTCAATTAGCAGCTCGAAGTTCTTGAGATATGATGGGTTCTCAGTGTGAGGGTTGTAATGAGAATTGGACACCTCCTTGTAATTGTCATATGGTGCAGCAGGATTTTAAATACATGATATTGAGATCAAATCACCCACCAGTATAACTAAATAGACTACGTAATAGTTTGTGCAGAATTTTGTACTGGTAAATATATGATGATTTTGCAGTCACGTGTCTCAATCCCCATTGCTGGTCATTCAATCTAGTATCAAAGCTTATGACATCATTCTGAATCCCCTAATTGAATCCTATCGCTGGTGTAATGGCCAGAAACACTTTCTGTGCGTAATGCAACAGGTGATATGAAACATACAAGACACTATGAATTAAGATCCCGCAAAAAAGGCAAATAACCTCTTTCTCTTTCAGCTTGCTGTCCAATTCTGAGAAATCTCCCTCTGAGTCATACTGACCCGCATGGTAAAAGCATCTTTTCAAGAACTGATCCATTTTGTCTTCACAATTTTCCCTGCAAATGCTCCTAGGTGTTAACGTTTAAATCGAAAAGAAATAGAAAAGTAAGGTCTGGCAAGGTAGAAAACCTCTGGTCAATTCTGCATGTCAATGTTCCGCTAATCGTATTCCTAAGCTCCTCATCAGTCAGTTTTGTACGAGCATAACCAAATACTGTAAAGTTCTTCATAAGAAAAATTAAGTGAAAGATTAGAAATTGCCGAACACAATTCTGCCGTTGGAAAAAAAAAAAAAGTTCCGTCAAAAGCAAAACGTGAAACCTAATAACGAAACTAAAATAGAACCTCGGGAAGCCAATCTTCATAAAAAAGAGCAAAAAGTGCGGGAAAAATCTTCTTCTTTGCAAGGTCCCCTGAAGCTCCAACAACAGTAATGCTGAGAGTAGACTCTTCTTTCTCTGCTTCTGAGATTGGAATGGCTGGCTTCTCTTTTCCTTGAGACTTTTCATGTTCTTTGGCTGTAGGATTTCCATCTAAACCTATTCCGAAACCTCTCCTAAGCATCAGAATGAATGACTGAACAGAGAACAGAAGGGAAATGTAGACATTCGAGGTATAATCAACATGCACCACTTTTTGGAAGGTCATAACTATATGACCTCTTAGGAACCATATACTTTGCAATGCGCATGATTAGATTAGGTTAATCAAGTTTCTCAATGTCAAAAGCTCTTTAATTTTTTCATGTTGACAGTAAACTAGTTACTTTAGACAACGTGTAGTTTATTTTGACCCTAGCTTTTCACAATCAGTCTTTTCAAACTCTTGCACACAAGAAGTTCTTCGCGCACAGTAGAAAGAAATTCTTCAGACAAGCTCATAACTCCTACAACTAGCAAGATCATTAAAGTCAGTCATAGCTAAAAACTACTCTCATTTCAAAGTGAATTTATGGTGGGAAATAGCATCCTAACTCGTGGCTACTTCAAACAAAATGCAACTAACAAGCAAACTATGAGATAGGAGAATCAAAGACAGCTACATTAAGTAGTAGGGATTAAGAACTGACCATATTGCAAGGAGACAGCATTCAGAGGATGCCCATTTGAGGATTTGATATGGAAATGCTTTCTACCTTGGATTCTTGAATGAATCTGAGTTACCCAGGAGGATTTTCTTGGTGCAGTAACAGCAAATCTACTAAACAATACTGTTGTCTCATTCTTGAAACAAGAGGATGGTAAGAAGTTTGTTGAAGAAGACGAACAAGGACTAAAATGTGTTGCCATCCAAGTTTTGGTAGGGTCCTTCAAGCAAAATGAAGTTTAGCTTAAGCAAAAAATAATGGGAATTATATTTGGTATCCGCCTGAGTATATCCATTTTTTCTTTAGCGTATAAATCATCTCTTGGGTTGTTGAAGAGGCCATGAGTTGCAACTACTTTTTGATTTGTTGATCCGGGATATGAGGTCCAGGATTTTCTTTTCTTTTCTTTAATTATCTCCTTCGACGACGTATGTTTCTAAATTAATAATTATTGGGCAAACTTTAAAAATTATCTCGAACTATATCGGTAGTTTCAATTTTATCCTCAAAGATTTTCTTATACCAATTTTACACTAAATTATCTCAATTAAGAACTTCCATCAATTTTTAAAGCTTTTCATCCAAAATGTACTCTCTCTTTTTTTAATTAAAAAAAGAACTTAATTTTTTTTTCAGGTAATTCTAACGGAATTCCTTCATAAGATATCAAAATAGTTTAAGAGTAAAATTAGTATAAAAATAATTTGAAAAAAATTAATAATATCCAAATAGTTTGAAGATATATTTATAATTTTATTTTAATTATTTATAATTTTCTTTTAATTATTTCTCTAGCAAATACTAAATTTGTACTAAGATAATGTTAAAACAATGATAAATATTGTTTTTTAAAGTATTTTTATTTGAAAATACATAAAAAAATTAATATTTTTTAAAATTTATTTTTAACATCAACATATCAAAATGATAAAACATAAAAAAATTATTTTGAATAAAAAATTATTTAAAAAAAACACAACTTAAAAGCCAGAAACCTCTTGAAAAAATACAAATATATGTTGTTAAGATAGGTTATTGGGTGTATAAATAATAATAGAACCATTTGTATTATATAAAAAAGATAAAAGAAAAAAACATAATAGCAAGTTATAGTAAAAATAGTTCATTAACCATCATGGTTTTTGAAAAAGTGTATATAATCCTTATATTTTTAAATCTAATTTTGAAATTCTTTTGAAGGAATTAATTGAAATTTAAATGGAATTCAAATTATAAAAAAGGGATGAAATTGAATTAGAAGGATCTTTTACTCTATTATAGTAATTTTAAATACAAAATATCAAGTTCTGAAGAGCAACTCAATTAATCATCTTGAATTTTGTTCTTTAATAATTGCTAATTCAAATCCTTTTAGGGCTATTGAAAGCTTATTTTATTCTCAATTTCAGAGCTCCATGAAATTAATCAAAGTATAGCTTAATTGATCAAGTCTTAGGTTTGTTTCTTAATGATCATCAATTCAAGTTCTCTCAAGACTTCTGAAAAATTACCTAGTTGTTAACTTTAAGATCCCATGAAATTAATTAAAATGCACGTAAATCTTTTTTTCTTTGGAGCAAAAAATTTTATGAGCCATAAAGATGCTAACTTATGAATTGTTTTTCTTCAACATCACACATATTGGAATTAATAAGGAAATAAAACAGTTGATGGCAAACAAGCATCTTTATCATGTAGCTATGAAACCAGACATTGATGAGTCATTATCGTTGTTAATCATATCCATTGCAGAATAACAAGGTCGTGCTAATGGAAAAGATGTGCAAACAACAAAGTTATAGTTTTTATCACATTTTAGTGGCTTTTGTCTCTGAAAGCACTTCATCCTTCTTTTCTTGTTTTGGTTTAAATGGATAAATTGAAATGTTTTTGTTAAGGATTGTTTTATTATGTATTTTAAAAGTGTTTTTGTAATTATTTTATTTTTATTTTCTTACATTAAATTAATAATTTTTTGATGTTTTTAGATCATTTTAATATACTGATATTATAAATGACTTTTGAAAAAAATATTATTTTAATGTATTTTTAAAAAAATAATTTGAAAAATAATCACTATTACATTTTAATTGGGAAGGTATGCAAACAAAGCTACATTTTAATTAGGAAGGTGTGCAAGCAAAGCTATAGTTTTTGTCACATTTTAAAAATATCAAATTAGTGGCTTTTATCTTTGAAAGCTCTTCATCTTTCTTTTTTAGTTTTTCTAGTGAAACGATCAAAAGATTGATGTCTATTTTCAAGTGCAGGAGTGTAGAAGTAATAAATAATTCGGCAAGACCCGGGTCGAACTATAAGGAGGTTAATTGTATAAATTATAAATAATAGCAATACAACAACAACAACAACAACAACAACAACAACAAGAACAACAACAAAAAACCAGTAGTAATAGTAATAGTAATAGTAATAGTAGTGATAATAATACTAATAGAAGAAGAAGTTGATGAGAACTTTGAGATGAAAGATTAATGTAAAGATTAAAAAATGATAATAACAAATGTCAAGGTTAGAGAATCCACTAATAGTATTTCAAACATGTATAATATAAAGTCTTATTACTCAAATGAAAACCACTTACAAAGAAGGTTCCAATCATATTATAAAGTATTAACATAAGTACATTAGTTATCTTATTCGAATAATGCTAATACTTATAAATGTTGTCAAGATTCATAATTATAACTTATGTTAACAACAAATCAAGTTCCTTTCATAGCACAAGTGTCTGTTATATCATACGGTTTGTGCTATGAAAGTGTCAAGTATTTGTTGTTCCAAGTATTATATAACATAAATCTAGATTAGTCATTTAACAAGCAAAGTATTAAAGAGTGAACATGATAACAAATATGAAACATGTTAGGATCAAATATTAAAGTCTATGTTAAGTTTATACTATACTTATTTTTACACCATTAGCGTAACTTTTTCATCTTGATATAATAAATTTAGCTAAACATAATGAAATAGAGAAATATAAATAAACAAGATAAAAATATAAATAAGATGAAAATTAACTAAGTAAAGGAAAGGAATTGAAAGGCATAAATAAGATATTAATAAAAACAAAACTTAAGCATTACAAAAATACAAAGAGAGAAAGCAAGAGCATGATCTTGATATGGAAACCAAGATGCTTAAATAAATGGAAAATGCTTCCTTTTATAGGTCAAAACTAGAAACTATTGATTTGATGACTAATTGATTAGTGGATGACCAATTTTGACTTAATGACAATCCTTATCTTCTTTTTTCTAAATAAAATATCATTGATAGCGTCAGATTTTAAACCAGACCAACACATGAAAGTTCTTCCACGAAATTATCTCAGCTTTCTAGGAAAAAACATTGAGGTCATTTAAACTTTTAAAACTCAAGATATGGGCTAAACACTGAACAGTATCTAGGCTATAGGATATATTCAGACTTATTTGTTGTTGATATAATTTGGACTTGAAAATAACCTTTTTAAAATCAGACCTCCACATAAAAGTTATAGGCATATGTCTTACCTTTATATTCTTATAAAGTAGACCTAAATTTAAGATCTACAACTCTAGATATGACTCAATTACTAAATAGTATTCCGATTTGGACTGTACCAGCATTTCTTTTATAAGTTTGACTATCTCTTTGTCCTTTCAATTTTAGTTCTTAAACTTATCAATTAATTCTTTTATTTATGTGATGGGCTTACATTTAAGATAAATATTTACCACAAATTAAAGGTATCTTATATTATTAAATATGTTATTATAAAACATGTTTTAGTTAAGGAGTTATTGATACTCCAAGTAGAAAATGATGATATAAAACCTTGATAAAAATATACTTTTAAGTATTAATCAGCTAATATGTTTGGGATTGTGATAGTGGTTGCTTTTCAAAGTATTTTTCACTCTAAAACATGTCATAATAATATTTTTTTATTTTTAAAAAATTATTTTGATATCAAAACATCAAAATAATTTAAAAATATTAAAACAATTAATTTAAAGTAATTAAAAAAATCAAAAAATCTAAAAATATCATAAGAATATTAATTTAAAATAAATAAAAAATAACTTTAAAAAAAATGTTTCCACGTATCAAACACAAAAAGACAAGTTGGCATGCTTTGTAAGTAGATCATTACAAAACTACCACGCTTATGAAAAAAAGCTTGGAAAATTCATTTGGTAATATGATGGCAAATTTGCCTAGTATGCTTGTATTGATCAACTAGGAGCAACATAAGCTAAAAATTGCACATAGAAGGATATAGGTCCCTCTATTTTATTTTTTTGACAAAACATTTAAATAGTATATAAGGGTATATATTTCTTTTGACATGTAAAACTCTACATCTAGGTTACTTACCATTATTTCAATGAAATGATCTTTCATAAAATAATTTATGAAATTTCTCTTTATATTAACAAAGGAATTTTTTTGACTAGGAAAATAATTTTTGAATTAAGAGAAAATTACTAATTCAATTCAATTTTACAAGTATTACAAATAATATAATTTAATAATAATTGTAATAGATTATCAATTAAAATCAAATTAAATTTGAAATTAAATCTATTTATACATTTGATTTAGTTTAATATATGTTATTTATAATTTTAACATGAACTTTAGCTTTTTGGCATCAATTTAAAGCTCATCTAGCAACTTGCTATTTGCACAATTACCTAAATACTCAAAAAGAACTTGGGTTTTTTTATCAATAAATTTTTTTAATGAATTTTTTAATCATGTTATGTCAATGCAATAACATAACTAGAATGGTTAGCTTGCTAAACAAAACTAAGGTTAGAAGTTTAAGTCCTACTAGATAAAGATGTGCATATTTGCTAAATTATGATGTATACCCTCTCACTTATTATGTTTTTTTATAATAGTAGATGTCTGGTTTAAATTACATGTACCTTGACTAATTTTTTAAGACCTTGAAATTAACTATTATATAAGGTTTTAATAGCCATGAAATTTGTAAAAATCAAACTAATGACTTTTAGGAAGCAAACCCAAGACCTGACCAATTAAGTTATATCCCTTAGAATTATTTGTCATTTCTTTTGAAATAAAGGGCGGACAGAAAAAAAAATACAACAATAAAATAGAGTAAAGAGAAAGGGGTTAGCCTCCAAGCCCGCACAAGACTGACTTGTTATTGATAGCCTTAATGCTTTACTTTCTTTTTCTTTAATTTTTTCAACACTCTAAAAAAAGTTACCAGATTTAATTACTCTTTAGTTTTAATATGGTTCTTAAATTTTGTTATAAATTTTTATTTTTATTTGAATTCTAATATTTTTTAAAATAATAATATTAACAATAAATCTTCATGAACATTCAATTGAAATCAATTTTTTATTATTAAAACTTCCAAATAAATTTTAAACATGGTTTCATCATATTCATGATTTTCTAACTTTCAATAATAAACAATATAAACTTACTATATTGAGAGTGTTTGTTAACTTGCTTTAACAATCATATTTTTATTTAAAAAATAATAATGGTTTCATTTAAAAATATTGTGTTGGCTAAGATAAATAAAAGATACATTAATAAAAAAATTTATCTTTATAGAAATTATTTCTTAAAATGACTTTATTTTTTGGTTTAATAACAATGCTAAAAAACTTCTTCATACTAATACTTTTTTTATGTTTTGAAAAAGTTAGAATAACATGAACTTACAAACTTAGTTATTATTATACTGGTAAGGTTAATTGAAAATTAAGACTTTTCATTCAATGGATTTGCTTGACATGGTATCACATATTAAAGCTTGACTATAATCTTAACTTGAATTATTTTAGGACCAAACTCATTTTTCACTTCAGTACATGCATATCAGCTAAAAATAATACTACTAAGCTTTTCACCATCACATAACAAAAGGATAAAAATATCAAAACATATCTCTAAAAGGTTTAATGAGAAGATGCTCAACTTAAAATACTTAAATTCATTGTCACTGAAACCCTGATTAGTGAGGTCTCTAATTATTCTTTATGAAAACTCACCTCAGCATGAAACAAGTAATGAAAAACCACATTTGAGCAGAAGAAGTGAGTATGATTAGATAAGACACCCTTATTTTTAGCTACAAAATGCAAAATATTCCAAGTACCATCAATCTCTTTATAGTCACAAGACATCTAAAAGGAACATTAAGGGATCCATTCATAAACAATTGAAATTTCCTAAACTATAATGTATGTCAAGGTATTTGCTTCTATTAAGTAAAATAATTTGTGTGATACTCACCTTATATGAAGAGCGATACGAACACAACAAACTTAACAAAAAAAAAAACCAATACCATGATCAAGATACTAAGAAATGTCATGTTCTTAAAAAAGAGATAAAAAGATTGATAGTCAGGAGGTCATATTTAACAATTTACAAGGAAAAAAATACAACTTGAAAAAATAAGAAAAGATCCCCACGACGTGTTATATAGGATTAAATAATTTTCAAAAATTATATCTCAACTTGTATGGGAATATCTTTTAATTGTTTTAATAAAAGCAATAATTTTTCTCTATATCTCCAATGAATATCTCTATATCTCAAATGAAATCTTCATATCTCAAAACAAATTCTTCATGTCTTCAAATGGATCTCCATGTTTTATAAAATCTTTATAGTGAGATTTTCATGTTTCCAATAAAAATCTATACGTCTCTGTAAACATCAATACAATGTTTTAACAATGCTTTCATGATTGTAAAGCATTCTTTATTTGTTAAGCATTAATGTTATTGGTTGTAAGAGGAACAGATGAACTAATTGAACTCTCATCTTTCTTGTAAACACGTTAATAGAAGTTACAATAATGAATGTTAACAAAAACCATGAAAAGGTAACATAACATGTATAAAACAATATGTGTTTTATTTTCCTTCTACTTTTGCTAGTTAAACCTTTTAAATATAATTGTTTAAAATACTTGGGTGACAAAGGATGGTACAACAAAATTACAAAGAAAAAATCCTTGTAATTCAATACCTGGCCCAAATGACTAGACATTAAAATCATTCAGGCCAAATAATTGTACAATAATTTAAAAAAAAAATCCTTGTCTTTAAGCTTAGCCTGAATGGCCTTGCCTTCATCAAGCTCGAACAACTTCACCCTCACTAAGATCAAACAGTCTTACCATGCTATTTGGTTCATGCCCAAGCCCAAAACTACTTGTAATATTGTCAGGTTATACCCAATACCTCAAATTATTTAGCACACACCTCAAAATATAATTGTGAACTCCAATAAAATTAGTACGATGCTACACTTTACTCTTCTGACTCATAAAATATCAGTGTGGTTCCACTTTAATGACAACCTCTTACCCACTTGTCTCCTTAAAAAGGACACACTTCCATCTTAATCACTCATGAGGTCTTACATTTTCACTAGTGATACAATGAGACATAATAACTAACAATTTAACTTTTTAGGTACTCTCCATCATAACACCACTCTTCACAAAGTGAGCTAACATAACCAAAATTTATAAATATTGTAAATCACCATAAATACATTTAATATTGAACATTCAACTTTCACTAGTCTATTCATTAGAACTTTATTAAGAACTAACCATGTAAGCCACAATATCATTGCTCTTTCCCTATTTTGCTCCTCTCTTCACACATTTTTCTATCCCCTTACATTATTGCTTTATCACTCTACATACTTGTCTTCTCCTACATTTATAAACTTAAACATCGAAGGATTTGTTATTCTAATAAGAGATTTATTTTTGTAAGTGAGTGTGGGAACCACCCCACCTATAAGACTATTGATCAAGTCAAGTCACAATAATAAATGGCCAAGTTCATCATTCTATCAACTCGTTAACCACGTAACCCATACATAAATTATACAATTCTTAGAAAGTCAAGAAATCAAGTTTAAAAGTGTTACACGAAGATTATCTTCAACCTACATGCTAGCACTATTAGAATTTAAAACACCCATCTAATAAATAGAAATTCATGAGAGAGAGGTATAGGATGATGCCATTAAGACATCTATTCTTTAATAAATCAATTCAATTCGTTATAGAATCAAAATTAGAGAGAAAATTCACCCTCTCACACACTTTTAAAAGGAGACGCACCAATTTGAATTATTATTAAACAATAATATGAAACTAAAACTTAGGTTACATCAGTGTTTTTATATATGTAATAACCTGAGCTAAACCCTAGAATACCCAAGATATGGACTTGTATAAGATCCATTTATAACTAGACCCAAACCCTTAATTAAACAAACCTAAATATGATAATCAAGCCCAAAACACAAAAAAAAATTAAAATAAAGTTTTGAAATATGTTGTAACAAAGAAAATAACATAAAAGAGTCTTATTTCTTAATCTAAATAGTTTTCTTGGCAAAATAGTTTATTCTTATAGCTTTAGAATTAGTTGTTGACTTTAGAAATTTCAAATAGACTAAGAGAATCAATTTTGACTTGGAAACCTTTGTTGTCACATCTAGCTTTTCCTTGTAAAGTTTGGTTTCCTTGCTTCACTTTAATAAAGAATAATAATTTTTTTCTTTTTAGTTGCTGGCTTCATTAGTTTTTTTTCTATACTAGGAGAATCATTAAACAATCCTCCTTAGCTTAAAGAACAAATTTGCCACCCTTTAGTTTCCTTTCTTGTATTTAATCATATATAGAAAGGTCTTAATAAATTTAACTCATTTGGCATGTCACTTACTCAATGTACCTTGCCCTTTCAAATACTTTAAGGATTCATAATCAAAATGAATAACAATATTTTTAGGCCAAAAGTAATGCTATCACATCTCTAACATTATCACCAAGGCATAAACTTTCTTATTATATATTAGGTAGCTAAATGCCGCCCTATTAAGCTTTTCACTAAAATAGATAATGAGTCTCTTATCTTGCACTAACACAATTCTAATGCCTATACTTGAAGTATCATATTTAATTTCAAAAACCTTTGTAGAGTCTGAGAAAGCTAAAATAAGAGTAGTGTACAAATTATCTTTCAATAAGTTAAAAGTTATATCATTTTCATCACCTTGTTTAAAACCAACATATTTTTTTTATAATCTCAGTTAATGGTGCAATTATAGTACTAAAGTCCTTCAAAAGCATCTATAAAATCTAGCTAGACCATGAGAACTCCTCATTTCAGTCGCAAATTT
Organism: Populus ilicifolia; assembly: GCA_015708895.1. NCBI lineage: Eukaryota > Viridiplantae > Streptophyta > Magnoliopsida > Malpighiales > Salicaceae > Populus > Populus ilicifolia. The sequence continues at coordinate 309,188 of SRLM01001254.1, read as the reverse complement.
AGGTGTAGGCCAATCTTATATGGTTTTAATATTGCCTTCATCCATTCTGATACCTTGTGCAATTACAATATATTTAAAAAATATAATTTTTTCTATGTAAAAAGTACACTTTTTAATATTAGCATACAATTTCTCAGTACTACATTTCATTGACTTCTTATATTGTATGATGCTTTTAGTTTATTAAAAAATATCCAAAATGCCTTTAAATCCCTATTTTGTTCCTCTCTTATCATTGACATGGTTTCATAGTATTGCATTCTCTAATGGTATGAGACAATGTATCAAATACAAAAAATCACTTTAAATAAATAATTTTTTACAAAAACATTATATGCACAAGCTTTTTTGATATTTTTTGTAGCTAAAAAACTCTAATGAAAATAAAAAAGAAAATTATACATGCATATAATCAAATAAATTGATAATTATATGTGTATTAATAAATGAAAAAAAGTTACAAACAATAACAAAAAATAAAACATGAAAAATCAAGAGATAGATATAAATCAAAATATTTAATCTCATAGGATGAAACATTTATTTAGTTGTGTTTGCTAAGTTTGTTAATTAAAATATTTTTTTATTCAATCAAACAATAATAAAAATAAACACACATATTAAATTGATTGAATAAAATAAAATGAAAAGAAAAACTATACAAGGATACACATATTAGAAATATCATTTGAAAATAAATTATATTTATTTTTAAAAATGAAGTTCATCTCTACAAAATATTAAAAAAATAAATTATAGATGAATTGGAAAAAAATAAAAAATTAAATGCATACAAAATAAAAAAAATATAAAAACTATCATTTAAAAGAGGCTTTATAAACAAAGTAAAAAAAAAAGAATAAGTATTAATCTAAATATAAATAAAAAATAGAAAAAAATTATTTAAAAAAAGGACCCGATGCTATTAAGTTTAGCATGTCAGGCCTATTTCGTTAGGATGTATGCTCGAGCCTGTTGGAAGGTTTGCGGCTTGGGCCTTTTCTTTTGTTCCATCACATCATTTGCCTTAATTTTTTGAAAATAAAACAAATCAGATGACATGTCATTGATTTTTCTAGAATTTGGCCACTATCATGACTAAAAAATCGAGATAGAAGGTTTTGAAACTAAAAACTCATTTTCAATTTATTTTTTTACCCAAAACACCCTAGGAACTGTAAAAAGTTAAAAAATCACCAAATACAAATTTTCCTCATTAAATGTAGCCATTTAATACTAATATTAATTATTTTGATAGCTAAAATCAACATTAATGATATTTTTCTTTCTCTATACCAAAATAAGGCGACCACTTTCTCTCCTCTCTCAAACAAAAGACTAGAAAATAACAAATATAAATTTTTATAATAAAATTAAATTGAAAAAAATATTTATTGTTTTTAAAATATAAGGACTAAATTAAACGTTTTATATGAACTTTGAAATCATCACTCTTTTATGATATTTTTTCTAAGTTGTTCCTCTATGTTACAATTTCATATGTAGCCAACAAATTTAATTCAATTGCCTAATTTGGCCTTAAAAAAATATAATAGCAAAAAATAAATTTAATAATAAAATTAAAAAAAATTAAACAATAAATTCACAACAAACTATAAGATAATAAACAATGAATTGACGTTACAAAAAACAACATTTTAGTAATAGTTAATTTTACTTTGTACCTGTTTGAAATTATGGTAGTGGTGGTGGTTTAAAGTATTTTTTACTTAAATATATATTAAAATAAAATTAATTTATTTAAAAAATTAATTTTTATATCAATATATTAAAATAATCTAAAAAATTTAAAAAAAAATATTCTAAACAAAACTAAAATTATTCAAAATTTTTATAAACACGGTACACAACCATAATAGTTTAAAAGTGTGTTTGGCAATGTGGTAGCGGTTGTTTTTTAAATAACTTTTCGTGTCAAAATACATGCCAATAATATTTTTTTTATTTTTAAAAAATTATTTTTAATATCAGCACATTAAAACGATCTAAAATGTATAAATTATATTTAATTTTAATAAAAATAAAAAATAATTTTTTTTTGAATTTTTTAGAAATACTAATTCAACCGTGTTCCTTATTTTTCCTGAACGTACAAGAAGGAGCACTCGAACCAGACCGTGGGAGCTTGATTTACGGGGATTGGACTTGGTCCCGTGCTTTGACACATTCGAAGGTAAACTAGTTGATGTTCGCCCTTCCGCTCCAAACAATTGTGCTTTGACACATTCGAAGGTAAACTAGTTGATGTTAGCCCTTCCGCTCCAAACAATTGTCAAGCTTGCTAACTAGAAAACAGGATTTGTCTGGTTTCTATACTCTTCCTCTTCCGACAAACAAACGTTGCCTCACATATCGTTTACTAGTTATACCTCTAGTAACCATCACTATACATGCACCCACCTATTTAAATTAATTATACGGGAATTTTGATATATTCACATTAAAATTATATAATATGTATTTCCATTTTATTGTAGTTATCAATCTGTCCTTATAAATTTTTTTCAGGTGCGTGGTCCATCAAATGAAGAGACCACCAATACAAGTTTATTTGATTTTTTATTTTTTTATTTTTTTGATTAAAAATAGTTATTCCATTGATGATATAAATTAAAAAAAAATCGTCGTTTTTATGGTGCCATGATATAAAAAAAAAAGAAAAAGAAAATTGAAACTTGCTATATTGAAAAAACTGGACGCAACTCTCTTACAGTAGTGATGAACAGTGACTTTCTAGGTAGCAAATAATCCTTGAATTTTGTCAAAACTTTACTGAAACTTTCTGACAAGGACTATCCAAAAAATATAAATCATATTAAAGCATTTTGGATATACATATAATATTAAATAAGGGCATTTTAGATATAAAATAAGTTATCGAAGTCTTGCATTTTTAATTTTTTTTTCCCTCTAGAAAGAAAATTAACCAAAACCTTGTTGGGCATGAGTTTTTCGTTGTAGTCAAAGGTATAATTTATTTTGGACTACTATAGAAAAATTATTTATTTACTTTTAAATTAAAAAAAACTCGTTTTGATTTTTTTACTAGCCCATCTATCATTAAAAAATTGTTTGATGATGTCTAAGTTTTTTGTCTTTACATGATAAAAATACTTATTTATTCATAAAATTAATAAAACTTAGAATTGTCCATCAAAACTTTTTTTTACTTTTTATGAACTTTTAAACAATAAAAATATTTTTTTATTCCTATGGTCAAAAACATCTTGTGCTATTGGACAAGGGTTTTTATTATTATTATTCATGTACAATTAAAGTATGTTTTTGGTCTTGAAAAAGACAAAAAATAAGATTTGTATTTTGGGTTTTTTTTTTAATTTTCACACCATTTTTTAGAATAATTACCATAGTTATAAAGGTATTTTGGTATTTTTTATGTTGATTTTACAATAAAAAAAAGTTATTGGCATGTGAAGTGACATCCACATCATTCAGGCGGTGCGTGTTACACTACTCGATAACTAAATTTAACCTTTCATTATCTCTTTGAATACTATATTGTGATTAGATTTGTCACCTTCTCTTTCTTTTCTTTTTTTTTGTATGCTTTTGGCCTTGAAAAAGACAAAAAAAAATATAGTTTATATTTAGGGTATTTTTATACTTTCACACCAATTTTTAGAGTAATTATCATGGTTACGAGGATATTTTAGTATTTTTATATTGATTTTTAATCAAAAAAGTTATTGGCAAGTGAAATGACACCTATATCATTAAGGCGGTGCGTGTTACATTACTCGGTAACTAAACTTGACTTTTTACCATCTCATTGGATAAGCTACCATGTTCTTTTACCGTTAGTGTGGCGTGTGATATCATATTGTGATCAAATTATCACAAACGATATTTTTTCCATTATTTTCTCTTTTTGGGCTGGTAAAATGCATGATTGTTATTTTTTTATTTTAATTTTTATTTTTTTAACTTTTTATTTTGTTTTTATTCCTTTTATATAAGATTTTTTTTAATTTAGTCACTCAATTACAATTTCTTATATGTTTTATTTTTCATTTCGATCCTTATTTTTTTTATTTTTACTATTTTTCCTTGTTTTTTTTGTTATAGTTTTTCTGGCCTTTAATTTTATCATTCAATTATATTTTTTCTTGTTTGATTTTTTTCAATTTAACTCTTATTTTTTTAATATTTTTTTTGTTAAAGCTATTTTATCAATTTGATTTAATATTTTAGTTGAAATCCTCTTTTTTTATTAGGATTTTTCACTTTAAAAAGATTTATAACTTGTAGCAAAGAACATGTTAGATAACTAGTAGTATTAATAAATTCTGAAACTTTTAGATACTTTAATAAAGTCTTTCGATTGTTATTTTTTATTGAAAAAATAACTAATTGGAATGTGGTGCGGTAAATAAAAAGGTTGTTTATCATTATGATAATAATTATTTTTTAAAATATTTTTTATTTAAAAATATATTAAAATAATGTTTTGTAATTCATTTTTGATAGTAAAACATTAAAAGATTCTAAAAATATAAATAAAATTAATTTAAAGCAAAATAATAAAAAAATATTTTTTAAACATAAAAAATAAATAAGCTCAAAGAATAGCAGGCAACAAAGTAACACTTCCAACATGGAATCATGCACGAACACTAGGGGGAGGCCAGGGTGGTTCATGGTAAGAATAATTGGATTCCTTACATTAAAAAAAAATAAAAATAAAAGAAGAAGAATAAAAAAGAGTTGAAATGAGACGAGACGAGACTAGATGAGAAATGACTTCAAATTTTAGTAAATCCTGGTGCCTTCTTAAATGAAGAAAATTAATGATCTACCGTACAAAAATTAAGTTGGGATTCGATTAGCGTCCAAGAATAGAAAATACATAAATAATACAAATAAAAATATATTTGATTGAAAAAATATAGAAAAAAATATTAAAAAAATTATGTGAGATAATTTTGAAGTGAATTTTTATTTTTTTCAAAATAGGAGATATATATAAGACATGTTTTAAAGACAATATTTGTTATTGCTTTTATCCCTAAAATATCCTTATAAAAAAATTTTAATTTTAAAATTATATAAATAAAACATGTAAAAATAATGGTGGTTATTATTATAATTTTAGAATTTAATTGAAAATAAGTCAAGTAGGTTAATTTGGATTGACATATTATTTAAAAAAAATTAAAAATAATATTATTTTAATAAAAAATTATTTTTTATAAGAAATTAATGAGTTTTTAACTTATATTTTATCCCAAATCTATCAAATCATTAGATAACCTAGATTTTTACCTGAGTTAAGCTATATAATTGTTTTTTTTCAAAAACATACACTATTCTTGATATCGGGTTAGCTAAGTCTTAAATTATATATTAAGTTATATAATTAGAGTTATTATATTCTTGTTAATTTTAATATTCAATATAAATTAAATAAAAAAATATTATCTAATTATTTCTTTTAATGTATAAGTTTAATAATAATATATATTAATGGTAAAATAATTTTTTTAATATTTTATTCATCTTGTTTATTATCAACTTATCATTATTTTTTTGATATATAATTATTAAATACANATATATATATATATATATATAAATCTTCAAAGTTTCACCACGTCATTATCTGCTGCGCGATCACAATGGGACCCAACAATGTTATACATCCAGCATTAGTAAACTAACCAACGTTAATACTTTGACCGGCGTCTGTCTTTCTTTTGTCTTTTTTTGGATTTTGAAATTAATATATAAGACAATTAACTAATATTATTTTTTTCAAAAACACCTTACCTCTGAAAGGGGTATATTATTAAGATTATTCGAACAAGAAACTTGATTTCTATTAACTCACAGGCTAACCGGAGAAGATTTATCATCGTGGAAATAGAGCAAGGATTATTACTAGTCTAACCATGGCAGGTACAGTAAAATTCAAACGCAATGATTACAGTCAAGACATCAGAAGGGTATAGTTACAAGTCTTAGCCCTATCTGATATTGTGCTCTAAAGGGGTCGGATAGGATTTTTTTTTTTTAATTAGTTTTTTAAATCATTTTTTGACAAATATTTTTGACATTAATCAGTTAACCTAGCTCTGCCTAGTCTCCTGTAGTAAGCCAAACTTTTTGACATTTTTCAATTGAAATCATTTTGGCAGCGAACTAGAAGAGTTGAATATTACCAATTAAAGCTTGCCAATATCATTCTATTGCAAATCTTACAGCTTCCATGAAAATGCTTGCCGATCACCTTGAAAATACCGAGACAGGCCACGAGTCTTCTCAGAAGAATCGGATGACGGGCAGTTACAGGCCAACAGAAATTAGTAGTTGACTGACTTGGTCAGAACCCAAAATTCTGAACAGCTTTTCTTGATTAGCAAGGGCAATTCTGTCAATAAACCAATAACATGCGCTCCCTTTTGAGGTTCTATAAATTGAAGTGGCCTCTCGCTTTCTTTAGCCTGGAGTAGCAGTCCCTCTCCCTATCCTCTTCAATCTCCGATCACCAAAACTTTTCAAGCGACTTTCTCCTTTTCTTTTATCTCCTCGAATGCTCTACCAGAAATTAAGCTCCCAGTCTCTTCCGAAGAAAATGGGAAGTGTCAATCATCAGAACTTTGAATCCAATTTTAGCCACTTCAGCCATCTCCACTCTCTCAAGCTAGCAACTAAGTTCTTAGCCCCAGTATGTTTCTTTTCTGTCATACTTTCTTATTCTTCTCTGCTTCCTTTCATGTCCAACTTCATGCAATTCCCTAGCTTCAATATTGACAAGAACTACGTGTTCCTCCTCTGCAATGGCATTCTAGTTTTAATTGTCAAGAACTCTGGTCTCAAAATCAGCGATTCTCATCTAGACAGCAGTGCCAACCTCTATGGAGAACAGAGCATGAAGAGCGGAGACAGTCATCATAAACTAGTTGAGCTATCAGAGATCATGAAACCAGCATTGGTCGCAGAGGAAAAGGTCGTCGTGGAAGTGGAGGAAGTACGAGAAGATAAACTTGGAGGTCATGAGAACATTGTTGTTGATGAAGATGAAGAGGCAGAGGTAGAGGAAGAGGAAGTACTTGGGTTGCTTAGTACAGAGGAATTGAACAAGAAATGTGATGATTTTATAAGAAAGATGAGAAACGACATCAAATATGAAGCTCAACAACTTATCATGGTTAGATATTAATCATGGTTGAACATAAAAGAACCAAGGACTTCCTAGCTATACGATGCCTATGACTGGTCTGTTTTTCATTTTCTTTGCACAATTTCTCATCTCCCTGACTGTGATTTTCTCCGGAAATCTCCTGCTCGGCAATCTTTAGTTTCCGGTAGGTTAATTTTTCCGCCGAGACGTGCTCAATTCAAGAGCACCAGGCTTGTTAGCCATTGTTTACTGGTTTCTTCATCCAATAAAATCAGTTCTATTATTTTTCTTTCTGAAGAACAAAAGAAAGAAAGAAGAATCCAATATCAAATTGATATTTTTTTAATGCGGTCAAAAGGAAACGATGGTGTAGCCAATCAAGCGTTATAATAATGTAGATTATTTACACAGTAAATTTAAACGTAGTATTAGTCCCCTAATTATACAAGTTTCTCGATTGAATCATTCAAGTACTGATTTTATGAATTGGATCCACCATCTTTATACCCAAAATCAATCAAATCCTTGCGTATAAGTAACTGGTGTTGCGTTACGAAAACGAGTCATGTATTTTCAATTTCACAACTAAAGCTTGGGGAGATTAGGGTTAGTTGAGGAAAGGTATATAAAGATGGGGGACCTAATTGATAAAATCGGTGGTTAGAAGGTATGTAAAGATGGGGGACCTAATTTATAAAATCGGTCGTTAGAAGGTATACATGAAGATGGGGGACCTAATTGATAAAATCGGTGGTTAGAAGACTCAAATCCGAAAGTATGGCCAGGGGACTGATAGTTCTTTAAGCTTACATCTGGGGGCCTCTCTTTGATGAAGAATATAATAATATTATTTGTTCACGTAAATTATGAATCATAGGTTTGGTTTTATGTACCAGCTGGCTATGGCTGTTTGTTTTTTATTTTAAAAATATTTTTTAAAAAATTAATTTTTTATTTTAAATTAATATTTTTTAATATTTTTAGATTATTTTAATATGATGACGTCAACAATAGTTTTTTAAAAAATAAAAAATTATTTTAATTTATTTTTAAGTAAAATATAATTTAAAAAATATTACAATTATACTTTTAAACACTCTTTAAATTTAAAATAATATCTAGATTATTGGTTACCAACTAGTTAAACTCATTTACATTTTAGTTAATCATTAATCCTGTAGGGAGTATGTTTATTTTTACATTTTAAAGGTGTATTTTAAAAAAATTAAATTTTTTTTATCTTTATTTACTCTAAATTAATATTTTTAAAATATTTTTAATTTAAAAATAAAAATATATTAAGACAATAATAATTACTACCTTCCCTTTAAATACTTTTTTAGAGACGTTGATCCTATCTTTAAAAACACCTTTTTATTTATTTATTTAAAGAATTGAGATGGCGACAGCTCAAATAAAATGGAATTCTTTGGCGATAGGGAAATCTTTCATCTTTTTTAGTTTGAATTTGTGAATGCCTGTCGAGGTTTATCCCATGTGCTGACTGTCGTTTTTCTTGCATATGACATGAATCTACCAAGCAATTACTCGCTTGACTTCAGGTCGTCGTTGATATGATCATGTGACAACGAAGTTGGATGAATCAACTGTGGCGTTAGTCATCCATTAGTCTCCCTGTTCATACTCCGTGCTCTCTGGCATCCACATCTTCCTGGAAGAGCTTCCGACACGTCCAATGTGTCATCATTTAATATGAATATTTATTCCCTGGAAATTGACTTGTTTAGTTGATGCTTTTAATTAAAAATATATTAAGATAATATTTTTTAAATTCTTATATCTATTTATTAAAATGATTTAAAAAATTAAAAATAAATTATTGATTTATGAAAACATGTTATAATACAAAAACAAAAACTCATTTCATCTCATTCAAGATTTTTTTTTTAAAACGATCTTAAATACTTCTTTTTTAAAGCATTTATTTAAAGCCACTAACCCTTATTTATCTTGATGAAGTGTTTGGAAACATCAGTTAGACCAGATCGTAGAGCATGGTTCCTCATATCGTGTATTTCTAGCTGTTTCGATCAAGAAGTTGAAATCAAAATAAATCTTCCTTGCTCTGCTGAACGAGTGAGTTTAAATGATATGATTAGGTTTCTCAATTTCTTTTAAAAAAATTAGATTTAATATAAGTGGTTTTTAATCTGATTTTGTTAGAATATCATAAAAATAATATAATTTAATTTGGTTAGTTTTTTAAATCTAAACTAAACTGAACAGGAATATCAATACACTTACTCAATATAATTTTTTTTTATTTTTTTATTGTAATATTTTTAGTTGCATTCTATTTAAGATTAATTTTTTTTAGTTGAGAATTTCTTGCATCAATATAATGTATCTAGAAATAGTTTTTTTTTTTAAAAAAATTGATCCAAAGATTCAAATATAGAAAATCAAGAGAGATAACATACTTTATTATTATTTTACAAATATGAGTGTTAATTGGAAGATCGGGGAAAGTTGATAACGAAGTTGGCCATGTCCATATGAACATGTATTTATCTGAAAAGTTGAGAGAAAATGGAAAATTAAAATTGGATTGGAACCATTCAATTACATTTGGACGGACTTTTAGTTGAATTCGAGTATATATTAGTTGATGCAAGAATATGCCAAAGAGATTAGGTGGGCTCCTTAGCATCAGTGCCGCAGACACGCCCACCCCAAGCCAATTCAACTTTCAACGATTCCGATCTGAAAGGGTACTGTGCTTCTCTCTGCCATTAAAAATACCTTTCTAAGGATATTTTCCTGCCAACACACACATCTATCCAGATAGATGATAGATGTGTGTACACGTCTGCATCCTAGGATCATAACAATCATCTTATTATCATATATATAATAATATAAAATTATTTTTAAAATATTATTTAATAATTTAATATTTCAAGTTGAGATAATATTTTATATGATACAGGAGTGTTGCTTCCATACAAGTTTGAATTTTATTATTTTATTTTAATTAATAAAAATTAAATATGAAATAATAGAAAAAATTTGAAGTTTAAAAAGTTTCACCTCCATAAAATATAATTACAAAGCAATATAAACTTTTAATATCTCAGGATCATGTCTTCACTGCCTAGCTTATGAGGGGGCCAATTTTGCGTACAACTTGAGGATTATGGGTTATTATGCGCATTGGCCCTAAGAAAAGGGTTGAATATATTCCAACATGAGTACCAAAAAATGGGGCAAAACATGCACACAAACCCCACAAGGTCACCACTAAATAAACAGTCATAATTACTAAGCAAGAAATCCACCTCCATAACGAACATGATCTATCTTCCCCCATGGAATACTTCACCAAATCTGGGTTCGTTGGGTCCCCTCGACTTGAAGCAGCTGCATATGGTACTATCTTTTCTTGGCAATGAATCATGCAATGTCTGAGCCTATGCTCATGCATGCGCCTCCTTACCTGGGTTAGTGAAGAAGAAATGAGGACGAAAACGATGTAATGAATCCTGAGGGGTAAGTAAGTATGGTGATTAAAGAGTTTTGTTCCGTTTCTTCCAAGTTTTAAAATCAATATACAAGAGAATTTATTCTTTTTGAATGCACAAAATCCACTTGAAAGATGCATTCTTAAGATTATATATATAAAACCTGGTTTGAATTGATAAACAAGATGATTGGAAATTAAATACTTGAAATTAAAATAAAACACCGAGTGAACATAATGACAGGGAGACTGTGGCTTTTGGCTTGTTCATGTTCCCTTGCACGCTGAACGCAAGCACACGCGAGGCATCATCAGATTACCAGCCACAGAAAAAAAGAAAAAAGTGGCAGACATGAATTTAACCGTATTTGACCTGCTCCCCCACAAATGATTCACATATTTAGGTTTGGTCCTCTCCAGTTAACCAAATACAGAACAGGTTGAACTCAAATGTCCCATTGACATGTCCTATAAGATTATAGGGGTCTTGATTGAGGAGTGCATGCACGCACTGTCAGATCAATAAAATATTAATTTGTTAGACAGAGAAATTGTTTCTTCTTTAGAGTGTGTTACGACACAAAAATCAACGTTTGTTAATGCGGGGTGTAGATTATTTTATAAAAGTGAGTTCCTTCTTTATTATCTTTTTTCCATTTTCTTAATTTTACTCTTGCCCATGAATATGCACGTAGTTACTGTGCTAGTGAGCCCGTCCCTCTTTGTTGCATGCCTCACTATTCTTTTCCAATCCCTTTTCACTCATGAATATAGTCACTATGCTTTAGGGCATGTTTTTATACTATGCTCTTAGTTATATATTCATACCTGTGGATATTGTATGTATTCATCGCGGGTTTGTGATTGTGACTGAGATATTTCAGTGGGTGCTCCTTCTATCATTATCGAAGTAACTTGTTCTATAAGTAACATCTCTGGCATGTTTCGCTTGTGTGGTACCTAAAATATATTTGACTGATCCTATGTGAGAATGGTTATGATGAAGAACTAATTCTTGGTTAAAGGCTGGAGCCTTGGATATTTCAAGCCTGGTTATTTCAGAATGGTAAAAGGTCAGAATATCCTCTGTTATTTCTCTTTATTATACTGTTATAATATCTGGACCGCCGAAATTTAGTACTGCTGTAGAACTTCTGATGAGATTCTGACTGTCCCCTGATGCGCTTGTGCTCGCCAAGTTCTGAAGCTGTCTAGAAATTGCATTCTCGGGTTTAAAGATACTACTTTTCTTTGATTTTAGTCCAGTTTGAACCCCAAAGGCCTCACTGGCTGTTTTAAAACTCTCCCTGTTGCTTTCATTTTTCTTGATTTTTTGGCCGAGATCCTCCATAAGTTGCATATTATATTTGACATGCTCCTGGTCATATTTTTACGCAACACTTTGTTGTTCTTGTGGATTTTAAAACCGTTAAAGTTTTAGTTCCTCTTTGTTTGCAGAAAAGTTGTTTTTTTTTAAGTGAATTCCGGAAAAAATAAATTTTAAAAAAGTGAATTTTGAAAAAAATAAATTTCTTAAAAGTAAAGTATTTTTCGATATTTGATAGTGTTATGGAAAATAAACTGGAAAACACTTTCTAGTGTTTGGTTATGTTATGAAAAATAAACTAGAAAATAACTTATTAATATTTTATTTTTCTTAAGTTTATTAAAATAATAAGGAATAAATCTTACAAATTAAAAAGTTGAATAATAATGAAATTAAAAAAATAATTTCATAAATTATCTCAAATAAAATAAATAATAATCAAAATAATAAAGATCAAATCTTAAAAAAAATAAAGAAATTAAAATAATAATAATTAACATTTCATAAAGTATTTCAAATAAAATAAATAACAATCAAAAGAATGAGGACCAAATTTGATGGAAAACATTTCAATAAAAAAATCATAGGAGAAAAGCAAATAACAATTATAAAAATGAGGACCAAAGTAAATATAAAAATTAAATTTTAAGAAATGAAATTGAAAAATAAATATTCAAAACAAAATATATATATAGCAATCAAAAGTTTGAGGATCAAATTTGATATAATCAGCAAATAATGACATTTCTAAATTTTTCACAATTTCCGGAAAGTGTTTTTCTCCCAAATTTTTCAGGAAAACACTTTCCTAAAAATCAAGCCAAATTTTTCTTTAACTAGAAAGTGTTTTCTGTTTACCAACTTTTTTAACAGCAAACAAACATAAGAAAATTTGAAAAGTGATTTTCCCGAAACCACTTTCTGAAAAACAAACACAAGAAAGTTTGGAAAGTGTTTTTCCAGAAACCACTTTTCAGAAAACAAACACAGCGAAGGAAAACACTTTCCTGAAAACCAAGCTAAATTTTTTTTTTACTAAAAAATATTTTCGTTGACTAGATAGTATTTTTCATTGACTAGAAAGTGTTTTTCATTGACTAAAAAGTATTTTTCGTTGACTGAAAAGTGTTTTTTGTTGACTGGAAAATGTTTTTCGTTGACTAACTTTTCTAATGACAAACAAATATAGGAAAGTTTGGAATGTGGTTTCCCAGAAACTATTTTCCAAGAAACAAACATGGCCTTAGGTATTTTAAAGGGTCCCTCTCGGTTTTCCAACCAAAAAACAAAAACATTCAAATTACTCCCTTTTGCATTTCACGCTTGGTAACTAGTTTGCAAGGCTTTTTGGTTTCGATCGATATTAAAAGGCTAATAGGCCAATGTATAAAATTTGTAGAGATATATGTGGAATTATAATAGTGATTATGGTTTAAAATACTTTTTAATTTATAAATATATTAAAATAATATTTTTTTATTTTTAAAAATTATTTTTAATATTAACACATCAAAACGATCTGAAAACATAAACAAATAATTTTTAACACAATTTTTTTTTAAAAAAATAAGAGAATATTGTTTGCATGACATTCTCAAACATGCTCTAAAAAAAATAACTCATCCTTGTTTTTAAAATTTTGTTTGTCACTTTTAGTGCTTATGTTACATGGACATGTATGAAACATGACCTTAAACACTAAAAGTAGTAACCACTTTTTTGTTTTTAAAGTAATTTTTTAAAATAATAAAAAATGCCTACCATTATCTAAACATAATAGGGGTATTGATTTTTTTTTAAATCATATATTTATGGCTAATGATAAATAAATGATTGCTAAATAAGCATATAACGAGACAATGAACCTCAAATAGGTCATTGTCAGAAACATTATCTAAAAAAGAATCACCATATCACTAAATATTCCCCTAAATAGATGAACCTATAATGATCATTGTTTGGATAAGACCAAGGCATACAATTTTTATTCAACAAATATTGCAAATGCGAATAAATCTAAGATACTATATGATAGATGAATCTTAATAAGGTATTATCTATAAACCTATCGTAGAATATGAGTTAGGTTCAATAAGTTCAACATAAGCCTATTAGTTATTTATTAGCATGACTTGATAAACTATAAGTCATAAGTTATAATCATAAGTCACCAACTATACACATGTCAATTCACCGAGTATTATCAAAATAGTAGTACTAGGAGTGACACAAATGAATTAAATCTTAGAAGGGTTAGGCTTAAACAAACCATCTATAAAGAGTTTAATTCATAACAGTAGATCCACAATCACCCATATAAATAGATAACTAATAGATTATGCATGACAGACTATTATGAATAGAAGATAAGAGTGTCACTATAACTAATTATAGGTTTAAGGTGATAACATTTTTCCTTTAATATAACCAATCTCTAACCTTAGAACTCTACAGACTAATTAGAGTTTTTAGTAATTATAATATTAGGTGATGGTTTTTTTTTTAACATAAAAAATCCCCCTTAACATAATAAAAAGCCTTTCCATTTTAGGAAAGAGAATGGGTCATTGCAATCTTATATGCAATAAAAATTAAAGAGAGAATCCTTGAAGTTGATCCAAACACCAAGCATCACTTGAATTTGTTCAGGTCAATCAAGTTAACTCAGATTTGATCAAGTCACCTTCCAAATCATTTTAAAATAAAAGCTGACCTTAGCCAGACTATATGTCAAAAAGTAACCAAGTTGACTGATTAGTACTTAAAAGTGTATTTTTATCAAGGTTTTATATCATTATTTTGTACTTGAAGTATCAATAACTTCTTAACTAAAACATGTTTTATAATAACATATTTAATAATATAAGATACCTTTAATTTGTAATAAATATTCATTTTAAATACAAGCCTATCACATAAATAAAAGGATTGATTGATGAGTTTAAGAACTGAAATTGAAAGGATAAAGAGATGACCAAACGTAGAAAAGAGATGCTGGTGCAGTCCAAACTAGACCACTGTTCGGTAACTATGTCATATCTAGAGCTATAGATATCAGATTTAAGTCTATTTTATATGGATAGAAATGTGAGATATATCCTATAACTTTCATAAGAGTCTAGGGTTTAAAAAGGTCATTTTTAAGTCTAAATTGTAGCAATAACAGAGAAGTCTGAATCTGTCCTGCAACCCGAATACTATTTTGTGTTTCGCCCATATCTAGAGTTCTAAAAGTACAAATGACCTCAATTATTTTTCTTGAAAAGCTTAGATAATTTCCTAGAACTTTTATGTTTTCAAGTAGTTCCAATTTTAACATTATCAATGATGTTTTGGGCAGACAAGAGAAGATAAAGATTGTTACCAAATCAAAAGTTGACCACCCACTTATCAATTAATCATCAAATCAATAATTTCCAATTTTGGTCTATAAAAGAAGATATTTGCCTTGCATTTAGGCATCTTGGTTTCCATATCAAGATCATGCTTTTACTTTCTTTCTTTGTATTGCTCAAGTTCTGCTTTCATTAATATCAAGTTTATGCCTTTCATTTCATTTCCTTTACTTAGTTAGTTTTTATCTTATTTATGTTCTTATTTTATTTATTTATTTTTCTTTCTTTCATTATGTTTAACTAAGTTTATTATGTTAAGGAGAAAATATTACACTAATGGTATAAGAATAAGTATAGTGTAAACTCAACATGGACTTTAGTGTTTGATATTGTATTTGTTATCTTGTTCACTCTTTAATCATTTGCTTGTTAAATGGTTAATCTACATTTATATTGTATAACATTTGGCACAACAAATACTTGATCCTTTTATAGCCCAACAGTATGGTATATGACATGACTAAAAAATTAATATCTTCTTCCAAGTGCAGGAATGTTGAAGTAATAAATAACCCGGTAAAACAGAAGTCGAACCACAAGGGGGTTAATTGTACAAATTATAAACAACAATTATAGCAATAACAACAACAACAACAACAACTATAATAATAATAATAAAAAAAAAGGAGAAGAAGAAGAAAAATATGAGAACTTTGAGATGAAATATTAATATAAGGATTAAATAACGATAATAATAAATGTCAAGATTAGAGGTTCCACTAATGATGTGTCAAACAAATATAGTATAAACTCCTATTATTCAACTAAAAACCACACACCAAAAAAGTTCCAATCAGATTATAGATTGTTAATATGATTACATTAGTCATCTTATTCAATTAATGCTAATATTTGTAAATTTCATCAAGCATTCATGATTATAACTTATGTTAACAACAAAAAAAATTTCTTTCATAGCTCAGGTGTCGGTTATACCATACAGTATGAGTTATCAAAGTGCCAAGCATTTGTTGTACCAAGTGTTATACAATATAAATCAAGATTAGTCATTTAACAAGCAAAGTATTAAAGAGTGAAAAAGATAACAAATACAGAACATGTTAGTATCAAACATTAAAGTCCATATTAAGTTTACACTATACTTATTCTTACATCATTAGTGTAACCTTTTCACCTTGACATAATAAACTTAGTTAAACATAATGAAAGAAAGAAAAATAAATAAACAAAATAAGAATATAAATAAGATAAGAGTTACCAAAGCAAAAAAAAGGAAATAAAAAGCATAAACTTGATATTAATGAAAGCAAAGCATAAGCAATACAAAAAATACAAAGAGAGAAAATAAAAGCATGATCTTGATCTAGATACCAAGATACCTAAATACATGGCAAATACCTCCTTTTTATAGGCCAAAATTAAAAACTATTGATTTGATGACTAATTGATGAGTAGGTGACTAACTCTTGACTTGGTGACAATTCTTATCTTCTCTTGTCTACCCAAAACGTCATTGATAACGTTAAAATTGGAGCCACTTGAAAACATGAAAGTTGTAAGAAATTGTCTCAGCTTTCTTGTGTAAACAATTCAGCTCATTTCGACTTCTAAAACTCCAGATATGGCCAAAATACTGAACAATGCTCGGGCTGGAGAACAGATTCGGGCTTCTTTGTTGTTGCTACAATTTGAACTTGAAAATGACCTTTTTAGATCTTGAGCTCATATAAATGTTGCAGGCCTATGTCGTACCTTTTCATCCATATAAAATAGATCTAAATCTAAGATCTATAGCTCTAGATATGATCCAATTACTGATTAGTGTTCCGGTTTGGATTGCACCGACATCTCTTTTCTAAGTTTGACCAAATCTTTGTCCTTTCAATTTCAGTTCTTAAATTCATCAATTAATCCTTTCATTTATGTCATAGTACTGCATTTAAAATGAATATTTACTACAAATTAAAGGTATCTTATATTATTAGATATATTATTATAAAACATGTTTTAGTTAAGGAGTTATTGATACTTCAAATGCAAAATGATGATATAAAACCTTTATAAAAATACACTTTTAAGTATTAATCAGTATAACTTACACCTGTGCTATGATAATGACTTGATTTATTGTTAATATAAGTTATAATCATGAATTCTTGATAATATTTACAAGTATTAGCATTATTCGAGTAAGATAACCAATGCAATTATGTTAACAATTTATAATTTGATTGGAACCTCATTTATATGAGGTTTTCAATTGATTAATAAGAGTTTATACTATATTTGATTGAAATATCATTAGTTCATCCTCTAACCTTGACATTTGTTGTTATCATTGTTTAATCCTTACATTGATCTTCCATTTTAAAGTTCTCATCAACTTCTTCTTCTATTATTGTTGTTGTTGTTTATAATTTATACAATTAACCTTCTTGTGGTTCAACCTTGGTTTTACCAAATTATTTATTACTTTAACACTCTTACACTTGGAAGAATAAATTAATCTTTTGGTCATATCATTGACCTAATGGTTGGTTTGAGAATTAAAAAAACTAAAGTTTGTTTGAGAATTTACTGTAATATGTGTCCCATATATTACTATGGATTATAATAGTAATCTACAATGATTCCTTTTCTATTATTTTGGTCCTTTAATTTTTTAAATTTAAATCACTTATTTTTTTTATCTTTTAATATTGTATTGATTTGTAATTGGTCTTAATAATTTATTTTTTTATTGTTGCATTGAGGGATTTTGTGATGTTAAGAAAATATTTTATCAATTGTTTAATGTTCCGTTTGGCACGATAAAATTAAATTTTATTGGTTTAAAACAATTAAAGCATTAGAGATCAATTTTTAAGCTTTAACAAATACTTAACCCTTTTTTAACCATCATAGACTGATTTGCACAAGCAACAGAAAAACTCACTTTTTTTTTCTAGTCACTCAACTTTTATCTTAATTTGATTCTTTCACATTGTATTTATTAAAAGTTGAACTTAATTATTTGTTTTAGTTGTCTAGATATGATGATCTTACAATATTAAAAAAAAATTTAAAAATAAAGAAAACTTTCATTGTTATCATACAATACACCTTAAGGGGTCAAATTTAAAAATAAAACAAATATGAGGGATTGAAATGGATAGGCCAAAACAATTTGCTAACGAGTGTACTAGCATGTAGGTAAAGCCACCACGTTCGAGAAGTGTGTATTACTTCTTTTAGCCATTGAATCCAGCCTTTCACATTGGTGTTAGAAGTAGCTCAATAAGGTCTTACCTGTGGGGTGGTGCATAGAGGATGTTGATCGATGAGTTGGCTATGAATTTTTTTCCTACTCTTTTTCTCTTTTCTCTCTTATCATTTTAGTTTCTGCACTGAATCATCTAAAATAGCAAGGTGGCTAGTCATGTTATTTTAAAGCAAATTTAGTCCTTATTATTTATTTATTTTGGATCCTTTTTCCAGTTGATTTATTTTTTTAATTTCATCATTTAATATTTTGTTAGTTATGAATTGAGCTTTATGATTTTTCTGGCTTGTATTCTATAGGGTAATCTTAGTCTTATTACTTAGATCACGAGTTTGGAAGATTGACCCGAGTTGACTTCAACTTTTTTTTATCCTTTTTCTACATTGATTTTTTATTTCAATCTTTTATATAAGGTTAGTTAGGAATTGAACTTTGTATTTATTTTATTTTTTTTCTATAAAATTATTACAATCTCATGACATAAATCATAGGTTTGCTAGGTTGACTTGAGTTATCCTGAGTCTTTTCGTCTTTCTTTCTTTTTAATTTTTTTCTCATTTTATCATTCAACATAGAATTAGTTTAAGAATTTGACTTTGTAATCTTTTTTAGTCTATTTTCTATCAAGTTATTTCATTCTTAAGACTTGAATCACAAGGTTTTATTGACTTATCTAGGTTTACTTAGGTTGTTTTTCTTTTTTGTTCTTTTTTGTTAATTGACTCATTTCGTATATCATTCTTCTACCTTAGGCGTGGTTAAGAATTGAAATTTATAATATTTTTTAATTTTTTATGGTATTATCTCAAACTCATAATCAGGGACTTGAATTGACTCATATTGTTATTTTTATCTTTTTTTTAAATTGATTTTTTTTTAATTTTATGTTTTGATATTGGTTTAACTTAGAATTGGACTTTATAATTTTTTTATTTAATTTTTATAAAATTATCGTGTTCTCATGACTCATATCATGAGTATAATAGATTAACCAGAGTTGATTTGTGTTTTTTTTAATTAGATTTTTTTTAATTCTAATTGTTAAAAATTTAATTAGTTGACATTTTTTTTATTCTTAAATGAACTAAAAATTTTATTTTAGATAATAGGTTATTCTGAGTTAACTTGAATTTTTTCGAGATTTTTTTAAATGAATTTTTTCTTAAATTCTAATCATTAAACATTTTATTGGTTGAATGTTTTTTCACTTTTAGATGAACTAAAAAAATATACTTTAGATATTATTTTATTAAATTCCATTTATTTCTTACATTGTTAAAAAAAGTTAGATTGTAGGAAAGTTTAATAAATGGATGCCATTATAATACATTATTTATTTATTTTTATTATATTTAATTTAAATGTTGAGCCCCCGTCATTATAAATAATTTTTATATACATGCCAAATATTTCATAAATCTTTGTTAGATAACAAAAACTATATACTGATCAAATAATTTAAACTAAGTAGTAAAACAACAAAAATAATTTGACTGTGAAAAAAAAACCAAGGAACCATGATAAAATTAGATACAACAAAAAGATAGAAAGAAGCCGAACCTTCAAAACTAGTAGTTTAACATCTAAACTAGAAGTTAAATGGATGGAACTTGATCACAAGATTATGAGATTTCATCAAGAACAACAACTATAGCAACTATAATAGTTTTAATCTTACTTCATGTAGGACAAATATATTAGATGAATAAAAAAATGTCTTAACCTTGGATTTTTCATTTAGTGCAAAAAGCTAAACAATATATACTCCCTAAAATGAAAGATCACACCCTAACAACTACAAATAATTTCTATTATGATCTTTTATCAATAAGGGATATATAATCCCCCCCTATCAATTTAAGTTATTCATAGTCCTCTAAACATTTGTTATAATTTTAGAATACCCATCAAATTGTGGCATATTTATCTTAGAGCTTGGAAAGAAAACACGAGTTCAAATCCTCTATTTGGGAAGTCAATTTAAAAAAAAAAACTAAAATGTAAGAGTATGCCAGAGTTGTTCTTTAACTTTCAATAACCACTAATTATTAATATTAAATCTTAGTTGTTACTAGTTTCATTGTTTATGGAGGTATGAATTTGAGGTGTAAGAACAAACTTGTGAGCATTAGTTTTTAAAACAAATAATGTAAAGATATAACATATAAGGTTAAAGACCAGTATGATTAAAAAAATTATTAGTTGATGATGGTTAAACTCCATTTATTATGAAAAATATAATTTAAAAATGAGCAAGCTATAAAGAACTTATTGATAATGTCAGCAAACCTAGGCCAACAAACTAACCTTGAAAACTCTCAACTCAATTGTTTGCGTAGATTGAGATTCAGATTAAATGTTTAGGAGTTGCTATTATATAAGGCAATTGATTTGGCGGGTCCAAAACCAACTCAAACACTATGAAAAAATACAGGCCGACCTAAAAAAGATGATATTTTCATATTGTTTTAATACTAAAACGACGATATATTAAATCATATATAGTAAACGAGGGAAACATTAAATGTGCAACTCGGATCATGGAGATGACCATAGTACATTAACTTGGTTAAGTAACCATATTTTTCCTTTCTATTTCCCTATTCTATCGATGATTGGGCCTTATTTGAGTTTGGATAAAATAAAAATCGGTTTTGTATTGAATTTGATAGAGAATAAGGGGTCAAATTAGAAGAATAGAGCTTGGCTTAGTTGGGATGAAATTCAAGCCCTAATTGAAGAGTTATTAGTAAAAAAATGGGTTAAATGAGATGTGGTGCTTAATTAAAGAACTATTATAAAATTAAGAACTAAAATGAATAATAAAAAAAGGTTGAAGCATTTGAATTAGTGTTGCTGGCTTCAAGAGACAAATGTAGTTTATTTTCGACTCCAAATTGTGTCCTTAAAATCATCTTGGCATCCTTTTTATTCCTAGGTGGCACACATAGGGTGTTTCTACATAGTGTGGCATCGACAACCTTTTTTTTTCCATTGTTTCTCTTTCCTCCCTTTGATTTTAAAATTTGATTGTTTGTTCTTACTTTATAGCCTTTTATTTTATTTTTTATCAATTTTATTCCCTCCAGTTTAAATTTATTTGAAAACAAAAAACCTAATTATTATTTTTGCATGATTGAATGCAAACCCAATGATAATATCTTTTCTTACTATGAGAGAAGGCCATAGCAAGATAATGGAATTGAAATACCAAGGCCAATCGTAAACAAATCAATTGACAAGGATTAAATTGAAAAAAAAAAGTAACTTGAAATAAGAAAAAATTACACTATAAATCCAAAAAAATTACACTATAAATCCAAATCAATTGAGTGTATAGTCATACTAATTGCAGTATTGGATTGCCTAGGCCAATTAGTTTTTGTTAATGTACTTATGGGTTATATATATTAGGGGTATTCATGGATATATTTGAGTCAGATTTAAGTCTATAATTATATTTAATTCAACTTTTGATATTTTACAAATTACAAATCCGATCTATTTGAATTTTTTAGATCCGAGTGAGTTGGATATATCATGTTAGACTAAAGTTTTTGTGAATATTATAAATATCCACAATTTGAACTTATATTGCTACTTTTCATGGGTCTACATTTAGAGGTGGACTTACATAAAAAATTGTGTATGTTATGACACCCCAAATGTTAGGTATAATTTTTATTTATTAAACCACCATTAAGTTTTAGTTATTTTTAGCAAAAATACATGATTTTCTTTGTTATATTAATAAAATTTAATTAGAAGCCAGTAACAAAAATTTTAGAGCCAAAATATTTTTAAATAAAATAAAAACAAATATTCAATCTATAAACCATCAAATATAAAGATAAAATGAATATTAAGCATATAAGTTGAGTCAAATTGACCGGGTTTTATAAATCTTGACATATCACTTGATCTATGATATTCATTTCTTGATTTTTTGATTTACTATTATTTGTAATACCCACATTATCAAACTTAATACCCACATTATCAAACTTGACAGATTAAATTGGATTAAATAATGCAAATATTATAAGTTTTTTTTTCAATGCCTTCAATAACTGAGTACATTATAATTTAATTATTTTAGTTTTGCTAAATGAATTAAATAGCTTCGCTGGTTTTAAAAAAATAATTAATTATCCATATCCATTCATTTCATATTCTTTTTTAAATTTATGTTTTTTAATAAATAGAGAAAAGGAAAAAAATAATATTAAATGATTGAAGAAAAAAGAAGACATTATTTAAGACAAAATAATATGAAATTAAGTATAATTAACACTAGGCAAAAGACTAATTAATTAGTTTCTAAAATTAGATCAAATTGGTTTTCCAAACTAGAAGTATTAAATCATAATGTACTCCCAAATACATACGCTCATTCAAGTATCAATCTCTCTGTCCCTCTCTCTATTGCAAAAGATCCGAGACCGAACTTCTTTATGACTATAAAAGCAAGAAAAAAAAAATTCATCTTGGCTCTTCACTCCCTTAGCCCCACCGCAAACCATACAACTCCTCCTAGCCCTCCAAACGAAAAAAAAAACCCAAGCAATCACAATATTCAACCGGTTATTTCATGTCTGGTTCAACCTTTTTTAAGCTTGAACAGCGACGAAACCAATGCCTTTGGTTAAAGACATGGTAGAAAAACATCTCACATAATTGGGGGAAACTCAAGAGAACAGTAGGGCAAAATGGCGTTTTTCACCACCTCCATTTTGATTGCCAAAATCCTTAGGCATATTAAAATCGACAGTAACTATCTTTTCTATGCTTTCAACACTTTTGTTTTTTGTTTTTTTTGTTCCCTTGTCCAAATATATCCAACACTTTGAATGAAATTCTAACTGCAGTCATATAACACTGTTTGCTACATCAACAAAACTACGTTTCACTGACATTGTTGGGGGGTATATTCAGAGATAATTCTTCAGCCACTGGCATGCTTCTAACTTCAGCAAGGAGCCCCGTAATTTCTCTTTGAACATGATTAAAACGTTCCTTCGATATCAAGGACTCTGTCAATAGAGCTTCAGCAAGAGCATGGAACTCTTGAGCACACTCGTCGTTGTTGCTTCGAGCATTTTGATCATCCATAGGAACCGGTGATTGATCCCGTCGCCAGCGAAGGGGAAAATACCTTTCTGGGAGCTGAAAGTAGTTTTTCACCTCAAGCAGTCTAAGAGAGTGCCTACATAATATCCCCGAATGTTCAAATTCCTTGCAAGAACAGTGAATTTGCTCATCTTCTGGCATCCAAATTACAAAACATTCGCCATCCATTTTCTTGAAGTGTTGGACAAGATATGATCCATCCGCCATTTCTTGTATAGCATATTGCAACGACAATACAATTTCATGCTGCAACACATTAAAGGCATAAGGTGTAAGCACACTGCGTGCATGTTCTTCAATTGGCAAGCATGTCTTGATATGCATATACCGCGTCCCATCTCTGTTTTGATTTCCAACGGTTGCAGCAAGACCAATCTGCAAGACCCACAAACAGAATCCAAAATGCAGTCTTCAAATAACAGAAACTTGATAAGAAAATCTTTGAGACAACTGACCCGTATACCTGCTCAAAAAATGCTTGCAGACATGTTTGTCCATCCAAGATTCTTTTCAGGAATGTGTGCAGAGACTGTGAAAACTCAGGAGCCATTGTGCGAGCCAGAAATGAACCTCTGATGTAGGAAAGTGACCAAAATCCTCGATATGAAAAGAGTAGAGCCATATGCTTATCTGTAACAAGTTCAAATCTGGCAACCAAAAGATTCCACTGATGTTCGAAGTCTTCTACATTTTCCACATGACACAAGAGGTCAAACTCAGCTTTAAAATCTTCATAACGCGATCCAAGGGGAAAAGATAACCAGCTGGATAACTTAGATAGAATGTGCCATATACATACAACATGTTTTGTATTTGGCAACTCCCTTGCTATGGCATCCCTAAGGGCCAACTCCATATCTGTTACAATTGTCTGTGGATGTCTTCCTCTTATAAAGCGGACAAAAGTCTGTTCAAAAGAAGAAAAACATAAAAAGGACATGAAGATGGGACAGAATGATTACAGGAATTCTTTTCCACAAACCTGTAAAGCCCATGTGAAAGAATGAGAACTTTCATCTTGCAGCAAAACACATCCATACAAAATTGCTTTTCCATGGTTATCCATGCCAAACCAGACTCCTAGGAGCAAGCCGTAGGTAATAGAACGATATGTGGTGTCAAAAGTTACTACATCGCCATACAATGTATATGCACGAACAGGATCCCCATACAACCATGCGATATTTTCAATCTTTTGATTTTCATCTGTGGTATAATCATAAGCAAAATCTGGATCCCTTTCAGCCACAGACTTGCAGGCCTCAAGGAGTTCCAATGTATCATTCTCTCTCTTCTCAGTGAGCAAAGCATCATTTTCTTGAACAGTCTTTTTACAAGTCCGAACAAAGTTCCTAACATCCTTCTCTATAAAGGGAAAATGTCCAGGTTGAACTCCTTTTTCCAACTCCAACACCTTCACTATCCGATTAATAGGAAACCCTGCTTTGGATAGCAAAAGAATCCTCTCTTGATCAGCCTCCTGTATTTTACGATATGCAGGTAGCAAACACACTTGGTCATCTTCTAGCAGTTCATGGTTATGAACATTGCTAAACTGTGAGACATACCATTGGGCAAGACCATCAACAATTTCCTTCGTCAAATACAATTTTGCATCACAACCACATCGTATTGATTTCCGATCTCGGGGATGCTCCACATTTGCCTTTTTCCGTGGTTGATTAAATCCAGAACGGTAACAAACAAAATCTCGTCTGTAAATCCCTAAATGTTGGCTTTCAGTCGACCGTGCTTTCCTAATTGAAAACCCATTCTTCCGAGCAAAACTGGAGTAGTATTCAAAAGCATCATCATCACTTTTGAAAATTTGACCCACATAAGGAGTGAAGACTAATTCTGTTGATGTTGTCTCACTCTTTCCTAGCTGAGAGCTTGCTGAAGTTTGATCATCTCCCTCATATTTAATATAACACTTCCAATCTCCGCATGGGCACTGCTGGCGCCGAATCCATATGTTATTTGATGGCTTCATTCACCAGTGGCCAAAAAATATTTCAACTTTCAGTTCCTAAGCCTTCGGTTGGTTTCTGAATGAATGCAAGAGAAGGGGGGGGAAAAAACTGCAATTCAAAATTCTGAAGATTAGAACTTAAAAAAAGAAAAAAGAAAGTAAATTGCTACATTCTATTTCAGTTCTTAAATCTTTTGTCAATTGAAAGAAACATCTAGAAATAAGATAAACGTATTCTTCCCCTCTCTTTTCATCCAACTTGAGCAAGTTTCAAAAATTGAAAGCCGAATCTTAAAACCAAACTACTTAAATGCGTGGTTGAAGAAGAAGTTTATGATTAACTGCAGAAAAATCAATTCAAGCTCGCAGGTTGTGTCAGTGCCTCTTTAAGTAAAACAGTGGAAGGCCAGGACAGTATCAGAATCAGACCGCTCCACCAAGAACACAGAATAAAGCCCCCCCCCCCATCCCGGTACGGTTGACATAGTTTTCAATATCAAATAAAAAATCAAAACTGCTGCTGGGCACAAACTCATATTACTCTGGAGTTAGAGCAACTGCTCAAAAAATCATAGTTAAAAAGAAAACATAGAAAAATCTATCACACACCACATACATTCCATTTTCTGCATAACAGATAAAGAAAGGGAAAAACGAGAACAAAATTAGACATATATATTTTGACGAAAACAAAACAGACCCTATTCACGTCTAAGCTAACAGTTTGAATTCAAGCTGATTAATCAATCAATAAATAAAAATTCACCTAAAATTAAAGAAAATTCCACTGCAGTGACCGATTCCATACCAGAAAGTGAAATTTATCACTGAAACAAAACAATCCGAGGAGAAAGCCCCAAATTTTTTTATTTCTTCCACGCAACAGAACAGGAAAAAAAATTGCAACAAATAGCACGTACCCAGTAGACAAAATGAATCCTTCCCAAACCGATGCTGAATTCGCAGAATTTTTCACAATGTAGTGATGCAAAAACAATCGGTTCTGAATTACAGGACAGTGACAAGAACAAGAAAAAAGAGAGAGTAGGGGACATGACAATTAACGGTATAATTTAATAACAGAAATTAGTACTAAACATTTAGCTAAACATACTTACTAAACAGAAATTACTTTCTGATATCGCTAATAATGATGATGATGTGGAGAATTCATGAATTATCGAAATAAAATAGAAGTAATCTATTTTTATTACAAAACCCTTTTAGTTTTTCAGTAGTTCACTTCACATCCTTTTTGCTGTTTCTCTCTCTGCAAAAATAGAATAATGCTACACAAAGAATGAATTGTTTGTCTCAAGGCTCAATCCTTAAAAAAATATCAGGGCCCAGTTTGTTAAACTTCTAGTAACCTAGTTTACGGGCCAAGTCCGCATGAAGTGGGCCTGAATGGGCTTTGACACAACTCTAACCATTTTGTAAGCCTAAAAGTCATTGAATTTCATGATTAGTGGAATAGTTGATATCCAATTTTTTACCATATTTTTGATAAAAAAAAATTTAAAAATTTAAAATTTAAAAATATATTTTTGATATATTTATATTATTTTTAGTATTTCCAATGTAACCTTTTAAAAATTTAAATTTTTAAAAGCATTTTGAATACATTTAACTTTTAAAGTTTTAATTTTATAATTATTAATTTTTTTTATTAAGTGGATGTTGATATTGCTAGTTTTTAAAAAATATAAAAAATTAAATTAAATTAAAATTAATAAAGAAATTAAGAAATTAAGGGATTAATATATTTTGAGGACCAAATTATTTTGATTATAAATAAAGAAAAAAAAGAAGAAAAAATTTACAGAGGAGCATTTTTAAAATACAAAAATGAGGACAACACAGGGAAAAAAACACCTTAGCAAAAAAACTTAACCCGAACCTCTCCAACCACTAGCGGCCCCACCAGGTCTTGGAGATTTGGGTCACAGAACCAGTGAAAGCTTGACCGCTCCATCTCCCCCACTGTTCTTGACCCCCGCAGAGGCCGGCCACTGCGCGGACAGATCTCCCTCACTATCCCTTCTCCCCTCCGCCGCCAGTCACACCTAAAGCCCCGAATCCAACATTTTCCCTCTCTGTTTTTGCTCCTCCCCCCCTCAGCCACGCTCTCCCTCTCCTGGCCAGCCACAGCCCCCCAGCCATTTCCATTTTCATCCCATCCCAGCAGGCCCGCAGCTGTTTCTTCTGGCCGGCCTCTACATCCATCTCCAGTCTGCCTTACAACAAAGCCTCCTCCTCCTCTCTCTTTTGGGCAAAAACCAGAGAGAACAAAGGCCAGCGAAGCTCCCCCTATTTCCACAGATCTTCTCCCTCACCCGACAGAAAGGCAGCGGCCCCCACTCTCTTCTTCATCTCTTCAACCGGCCGCACATCAGACCTTCCCAACCGCCAGATCTGTTACCTGCAGAAGAAAAACCAACGAACCAAGAGAAAGTGAGAAACCAGAAGAGACCAGATCTAAAAAGGGGAGGAAGAACCGAAACTTTGCTTGCGTTTTTTCTTCTTTTGCAGGTGACGGTGGTATCACCGCCGGTTCAGAAAGGGAGAGGAGAAATCGTCCCTGATCCACCGATCTCTTGGGCTTTGCTCGGGGCGGTGCGTGAACCCACGCGCCGCCAGTGGCGGCGCCCAGAGGAGGTGACGGGCCACCACTGTTCCGGTGGTTCAGAAGATGTACCCAGCAATTCCTGTAATTTTTAGGGTTATTTTTGTAATTTACTAAATTGTATTTGAATTTTTTTTATTTTGTAAACATGGAGTTATGGGTAAGCAAGAAAATAGTAAAAAAAGATGTGTTTGATTTTTTTTAATGTATGTTGTTGGATTATAAAATTAAAAGGATAAAAAAATAATATTTTAATTAGTGTATGTTCAATTATCTTATTATATTTTTAATATGTTTATTTATTATATATTTTAAGATTTGATAGATAATTTATTAAAGTTTTGAGATTGTGGTAAATATTTTTTTAAGTTAGTAATTTATTTAAGATAGAGTGTATTAGGAGTGTTAATAATTTTTTTAGTTATAATTAGTATTTTATTTGTAAATTTCTAATATTTATCTGTAGATTTCTAATAAATATTAATATATTTAAGTATTTTAATAATCCTGAATTAAATATTAAATTACTCATTTTTAATTCATACAAAAAAAACAGAAAATTACCATTGAATATCGTGCTGGAATATGCGACGATCAATGTATAAGTGACCCTTATTGCTTTGTGTGGGGGTTAGAATTTTTCTAACATCATTAAAAAAAATTTCAAGCGATACAAATATTTTAAAAAATAAATATATATAATACTTACTCGTTAACTTAATCTAGTTTTATAAATTGATTTTATTTAATAATATAATTAAATAGTATTGATAATAAATAAAACAAATACAAAGATATTAATAATTAATTATAAAAAAATAAGTTATCACTACTATATTTTTCAGAAAAAACAAAAGATGTTAAAGATTTAAAATTGCTCTGCTATAAACATTGCCTCACCACGAAAAAAAAAAACTTATCAAGATAGTTATAATGTTATTATAAATAGCTACATAATGACATTAAAAAAGACTACAAGCGTCATTAAAGTAATGGCTTGAAAAGCTTACTAAACAAAATATTATAAAGTTAGCATCCCATCTTCATATTTAATCAACAAAATTTAATTTAATTTAAAAATAATTATTTTTTTTAGAAAAAAGCTAAATTTCATAAAGAACAACAAATAATAAGGTCCAAGATAACCCGAGTTATTTTTAAAATTAATGAAAAATCCTATAGAAAGAAAAATAAAAAAATATGTCAGAACTTAATCTATAATAAAATAAATATTAAAGGATAAAACTAAAAAAACATGAAATTACAAAAAAAAAATCTAGGTTAATCTCTTAAATTTACATCTTGTGAAATTCTAGACCTAAACTCAATCAAGAAACATAATTCTCAACTAATTTAATATAAAAGATGAAAAAAATAATTTAAAAATTTTGTTGTAGTAAAAAAAATAAAAAATAAAAGAATGATGATAAAATATGATAGAAAAAAGTAAGGTATGAAGGATACTTAATTGCTTAATATGATATATATACTAAACTAACTCATAAGAGAATTTTATATGAAAAGATCATCTATTTCTATATATATATATAAAAAAAACCCACGTGATAGTTATGTAATTAATTTTTAGATTTGAAATTACTAAGTTATCTCATATAGAAAGTTTTATGTTCTGATTTTGATTATATGTTGTTTAAATCAAGGATAACAAATAAAAAAAATATACAATATAATATAAATTATTTGAAGATATTTAAGTTATGACATGATGATTCATCACCTATGTGAATTAGAGAAAATATTTTATCTATTTTAAAGTAGTATTCATTATGAGATTCTTAGTCAATGTGAATTGAGTTTTGAAATCTTATTTAAAGAATTAATAACTACAATGTTGATAGTCATCATCTAATTTTAAGTTCCTAAAATTGTCTTTTACTTAAAAAAAAAAAAGCGACTTTGTGGAAATGACATGTTGAAAAAGGATTTAGATGAATAAATGAGAGATGAAGATATTGATACGATCATAAAGTTGATATCTTCTTTTAAGTATAAGAGTGTCGAAGTAATAAATAACCCGGTAAGACTGGGGTCGAATCATAGAGAAGTTAACTATATAAATTATAAATAAAAAAATAAATAATAAAAAAAAAGAGTCGAAGATAGATTTAAGATTTGATATTGATATAATGATTTAAATAAATATAAAGCAATTGTCAATGTTAAAGGATCCACTAATGGTATTTCAAATGAATATAATATAAATTCTTTTTATTGTTCAACTAGAAACTACATACAAAAGAGGTTCTAATCATATTATAATTTATTAATATAATTATATCAATTTTTTATTTGAGTAATGTCAATACTTATAAATGTTATAAGATATTAATGATGATAACTTATGTTAACAATAAATTAAGTTCCTTTCATAACATAAGTGTTGGTTATACTATATATTTAGACAATAAAAGTGCTGAGTATTTGTTGTGCCAAAGGTTATTTAACATAAAGTAGATTAACTATTTAAATAAATAAGGTATTAAGAGTGAGTAAGATAATAAATACAAAATATATTAGTATCAAACATTAAAGTTCATGTTGAGTATATACTATACTTATTCTTACACCATTAGTGTAACCTTTTAACTTTAAAATAATAAACTTAGGTAAATATTATGATTAAGAGAAAGATAGATAAACAATATAAAAATATAATTATATAAGCATAATAAAGGAAATGAAAAGCATAAATAAAAGATTAATGAAAATAAAATTTAAGCATTACAAAAATATAAAGAGATAGAGCAAGAACATGATTTTGATATAAAAACCAAGATGTCTAAATGCATGACAAATGACTCCTTTTATAAATCAAATTTCAGAACTATTGATTTGATAACTAATTATTGAGTGGATGGTTACCTCTTGACTCAATAATAATTTTTATCTTCTTTTCTTCAGACAATATCATTGCTAACATTAGGATTTGAACATATAATTTTTATGAAAGTTTTGGGACATTGTCTCAGCTTTTCAATAAAAAAAAGAATGAGATCATTTAGACATTTAGAATTCAAAATATGGCTGCACACTGAACAATGTTTGAATTGTAGGATAAATTCTGACTTTTTTGTTATTGCTATAATTTGAACTTAAAAACAATCATTTTGAACCTTGGACTCTTATAAAAATTATATGTCTGTCTCTTCGCTTTCTATCCATATAAACTAGACTTAAATATAAGTTCAACAACTTCAGTTATAATCCAATAACCTAATGGTGCTCCAATTTGAATTTAACTAGCATTTATTTTCTAAACTGAACTCTCTCTATTTTTTCAATTTCAGTAATTAAACTCATCAATTAATCATTTAATATATGTGATAAATCTACATTTAAAATAAATATTGATCATAATTTAAAGGTGTCTTATATTATTAAACTTGTTATTATAAATATGTTATAATTAAGAAGTTATTGATACTCCAAGTGTAAAATGATGATATAAAACTTTGATAAAAATACATTTTTAAATACTAATTAGAAACCAAAATGAATCTTTGATGAAATTAAAAACTCATTCGCACCCTTAAAGGACCTTTATGTGAAGCACAATGCAAACTCAAAGTTAATTTAAGTGAATATCAAATGAATTTGTATAAAATATTAGTTTGAGGACTTAATTAGACTTTTAATATGTTAATTTAATTTAACCATGAGCCTAATTAAAGATTTAATTAAGCTTAAAAAATAATTAATTAAGTGTAAGGATTTAATTAGACTTTTAATGGATTAAATAAATTCTATTGAAGATTTAATTGGTGAAAAATCAAATTTGAAAGCCTAAGTTAGGCTTAATTGAGAAGATTAAAATTTTAAAGGATTAAATTTAAGATTTACAATCTTAATAAGATGAAATCAAGGGTGAGATTGCATGAAAAATCAAAGTTTGAGACTTAATTAAAGGCCATGTTTAAAAAATTCAAGACTAAAGACCTCTCTACAAAAGGCCTACATATTGAAGGACTAAATTTGTTTTAAAATAGGGGTGAATATGAAGAAATTGAAAGTTTGAAGTTTAATTAAAGACTAAATGAAAAATATCCAAATTAGGGACCATATTGAAAAAACGCTAAAAAATTGAATTGATTCTTATAATCAAAATCAATTCAAAAAATTAAAATATAAAATTATAAAAAAAAAATTCAAACCCTAATTAATATAAGGTTATCAAAATGATTTTGTTTCATTTAAATAAAACTGTTCTTTTTGACCAAAATAGTTTATTTTATTCAAAATGATATCGTTTTGTGTAATTCTAGACAAAATAAAATAAAAAATTTTATTTTAAAAAATAAATTTCATCTATATAAAGACATATTAATAATCATAAAGGAAGAATAATAATTGAAAAAAAAACTAAAAAATATTAAAAAAAAGAAATGTTAAGAAAATGTATTGGTTAAAATATCAACCAAAATTAAAATTAAAAAATAGGAAAAAAGAAAATGATAGTCTAGGTGATGCAATTGCATTAAAAAAATAAGAAAAACAAATGACTTGGGTTACCTCAACTAGATTTAACAAATTGATTTTATTTTAATTAGATGATAAAAAATAGACAAGCATAATAAGAAATAAATTTTTTTGATAAAACTCAAAGACCATGATTACTTGGAAAAAAAACTATTGAAAATATAAAATTAGATTAAAAATAAACAAAAAAAAATACTTGGCTTGAGTCAACCTCGAGTTAGTATGATAAACATGTAATTTAAGTAATAAAAAACGAGTTAACTCTGGTTAACCTATAAAACTAATGGCTCAAGTCATGAGAACCAAATAATTCAATATAAAAAAAATTGAAGGAAACTACAAAGCTAATTCTTTTTTTTTTAAAAAAAATACTAATGTTGAACAATGAAATAGAAAAAAAAAGGCAACAAAAAAAAATTGACTCGCGTTAATTTTTCAAATCTATGACTTAGGTTATTAGATTAAAAGCACCATGAATGAAAAAAATATGAAGTACAATCCTCAATAATCAAATGCTAAAAGATAAAATTGAGAAAAAAATCAAATACTAAAAATTATATATAAAAACGTTATAATTAAAAGAATGAAGGTGAAACCAAAATAAAAGATAAATTAGAGGGCAACCTAAAATTTTTTATTAGAAAGTTAAATTGAAGAAAAAAACTTTAGCAAAAGGAAAAAAAACCAAAATGATAAGGACTACATTGAAAAAAACAATACAACATGAACTTCAACTTTTATGGAAGGACCAAAGACAAATAATTAAAAAAATAATATGGAACAAATTGGTAAAAATAATATATATAAAAAATATAATTGAATGATAAAATTGAAAACAAATAAAATTTTTATAAAAGGATGAATAGATAAAATTAGAAATAAAAAAATAGGAATTAAAATAAAAATACTAAAAATAAAGAGGACTAACCAGTACTTTGTAAGGGGAGCAAAAAAGAACATAAAGGTCCATCAGTGAAAAATTACTCTATCATTACCGATATGCATCACATAAAAAGAAAAGAGACACGAAGATGCTTTCAACAATACTATGGAATGATAAGTTTGGCTACCAGAAAGGACGATAAGCATCACTTAAAAGGTATTGGCAACTTTCATTAGTTAGAATTATTTTTGAATATTTATATTAATTATTTAAAATAAAAAAATTAAAATACCCTCTATTAATTTAGAATTGACAATAAAACCACTTTGAAATGATAAAAAAGTACACAGGCATACGACTTACTTTTTCTTAAATCAAAGGAAAAAATTGTATTTTTAATGTATTTTAATATATAATTGATCAACAATTTTAAATTTTTTAATTGGATAGAAATTTAATTATTTAAAAAAATACATATACCCCTGAACAATCCATTGATAACTAATAAGTCAAGCAAAAAACTAAACTACATCCAACACCATGACTTCCTAATTTTTCTTCCAAGAACAAAATTGTAATTTCATGGTTGGAATGAATAAATTTCTCTCTCTCTCTCTCTCTATATATATATATATTGATTTCCTTACATATTTTAGAATTTTTTTTCAAAAAAATAGTGGATATATAGATTGCTTCAATATGTTTTTTTACATAAAATTTTAAAATGTAAATAAAAAAACCTATATAAATGTCTAATTAAATAAATTGATAATCATTTATATAAATAGATAAAAAAAATTCAGAGTAATAACCATAAGCGAAATTGAAAAAAAAAGAGATGAATGTAGATTAAGATATTCAATCATATAAAATGAGATAGTCACCCAAGTTTATTTACTAAACTTATTTATTTAAATCAATAAAATATAAATTCACACTCTAAAAACTCATTACTTAAAAAATAAACACAAATAAAACTGATTGAATAAACATACAGTCTAAACAAATATTACACAAGGCCTAGCACATTAATAATATTATTTAAAAATAAATATTTTTGATTTTCAAAAATAAGTTCATTGTATAAAAAAGCCCGAGATGTATTAGAATAATATTTTAAAAAATCAAATATAAACAAAACAATATTTTTTTTTCAAAATAATAATGTAGAATGTTAAGATCACACAAATCCGAATCCCTAACATATCAAATGTCGGAAGATAAATCAAGAAAAAAAATAAATTACATAAAAGGATCTAAAAAAATGAGGGTGAAAAAAAATTAATTGGAGGGAAAATTAAAATCTTTAATTGGGAGGTTAAATTGAATTAAAAATAGCTTTAATAAAAAAATTTAAAAAATAAGTCTTAAACTAAAAAAAAATAAAACTAGAAAAACTTTGATTAAATGATGAAATTGAAATTAAAAAAAAAGAGCTTCAACAAAAGGCTCTAGATAAAAAAGGATTAAAATGAAAAACAAAACATATGAAAAATTATAATTAAAGCACTAAATTGAAAATAAAAATCTATAAAAGAAATAAAAACAAATAAAAAATTAAAAGAATGGAAATTGAAATTAAAAACAAAACATATGATAAATTATAAATAATGAACTAAATTGAAAACAAAATCTATAAAAGAAATAAGATTGAAATAAAAAAATTAAAGGAATGGGGATTAAAATTAAAAAAATAAAAATATAAAAAAGATAATGATATATTTTATTTATCAGGACAGAGAAAAAAAGGGAAAAAAAACAAATAACCAATGATAATAACCCAACCATTATAATTCATCAGGCACCACTTAGTGTGAAAGAAGATATGATTTTGCATTTAGAAAAATGATAAAAAGTTAGATTTGGTCACAAATAACATTTTATATATTGTCTAAATAATATAGACCTCACTTGATCATTGATGTGTATAGAATATGGTCCAATAACCTTTTTTGATTTAAAAATTCAAAAATAAACATTAAACATTATAAAATTACTCCAAATGCAAAACTTTTTGTTTTACTTTTTAAGGTTAAATGCATACTTTTATTGTTTATAAACAAAGAAAAGATAAAAAAAAATAACCCTTGTCCATTAACCTGACAACAATTTTTTAATTTGGGGGTAAAAAAGTAGTTTTATTGTTTAGGGAATTATAAAAAGTTAAATTTTTTGTTTTTTAATAATTCTAAAATTTATTGAGTACAGAGTAAGAGAATATTTTAATTATGTAATAAAAAAAATACTTATATCTTCGAACATTTTTCTAATAATCAATGAATAAGTGGAAAAGATCAAAGAACCCAAGCATCAATGCTTATATTTTTCAACTCAAGAACAAATAAATAAATTTATTGCAGTAATATCTAACTTGCGTATATTAAAACTCTCTAAGC
Organism: Populus ilicifolia; assembly: GCA_015708895.1. Lineage (NCBI taxonomy): Eukaryota > Viridiplantae > Streptophyta > Magnoliopsida > Malpighiales > Salicaceae > Populus > Populus ilicifolia. The sequence goes on along the minus strand of SRLM01001254.1, from coordinate 273,096 downwards.
GGTTTGTTAATTAACACAATTATCTTTAGATGGGACATAGATCAGCAAGCATTAGTTAGGAACTGGTAGTTTTTAAGCCTATTTTGTGGTAGAAAACGGTGGTGGGGTTTGTTTTTCAATTCCCACTTTAATTTCTTTTCAAGTATTGTTCTTGGTTCTTAGTGCACATCAAGTCTCAAATATGCTCCCATGAATTTCCTCACAACTTTTAAAACCCAGTTCTTAATTTAATACTCCAAATACAGTGCTAAAAGATTTTTCCTGAGATCTAGCTGAATGAAAGAAAATGTTTAACACTACTTTACTGGGACTATTTATTTCCCATCAGAAAGTCCAGTTATTTTCTGTGAAATATGTGATGGGATCATAAGCCATTGAATCTTCATCCAACATGAAATTGCCACCATCAAACTTGCTGCCATGAAGCGAGGAGGTGGAATCAAGGTGACGGACGTTCATCAGAAAGCCCAACAACTGGTTTCTTTGTTCTTGCAGCTGAACAACTTGAGCTCTCATGGATTCCACCTGCATCTTGAGTTCTTCAACCATCCTTTGCAGGTGGAATATTGTTCCAGCACTTCCATATACAGGGTCTCTGAGCCTTGATCTTGCTTCATAGATGATTGCTTTAACAGCATCTTCTTTTTTTGATTCCTCCACCATCTGGACAGAAAAAAACACGAAGATATATATTGTGTACTTCACTTAGATGACCATGAATTCGTGATGCCCTAAAATAGCCTTCTAAACTTTCAGGTGTCTTAGGTGCTTGCGAATGAGATGGGAGATGATTAAGCAGATTTATTTGTTTTAACCTGGTGATACCAGGTGAATTGTGATTCATCCAATGGACTCGGCTGTAAACAGTTTATAATGAGACAAGAAGGGATGAAGAGAAACAGAAAGTTGTAACTAAAAAGAAGATCAAAATAAAGAAGTTTCCTCTAGGAAACTTAAACTGATGAGAATAACAAGTAATTTCATGACGAGACTACTTACAAAACTGCAGAACTAAGCTAGCGAGTGACAAGTATATGTGATGTTCAACCTGAATCATTCTGATAACATTGCTGGCACCAAACACCTTATGAACCCCAAAAAATTTCTCAGCTTCATCACCTGGAAAATATGGGGCGAGTATGCAATTGCTGTCGCATCTCCTTCGTAGCATTCTACAAGCAGCACATGGTTGGTGAGCCCTGTTTCGTGACAGTGCTTGAGAACTCATATTAATTTAGAGAGTGCAAACTTCGTAGGCAAGGCAGGTTCTACAAGCAGGTGTGTGTGTGTGTCTCTCTCTATGCATATATATAAGAGGAGAAGACTAGAGAATTAGCTAATTAACTTGCAAAGAAGTTGATAAGAACGGATTGTTATTTTGTTAGGATGCTATATTTCAAAGGTTTAATGCGAGAAATTAAGATACAGGGAGGCGGCCAGTTCGAGCTTGAGGACAGGTTTATGACGACGAAACGTTGAAAACTGTGGTATCTAACTGTTAGGACAGCAGACCTAACAACAGTACTAAACCAAGTTAATTGGGATCTTCCCACACAAACTTTTGATGGTTTTAGCTTAGTCTCTGCCCGTCAAAGTAACCACCCACCTTCAAACTTAACTGCTGCTCCTCATTCGATGGTGTAGAAAATATGCTGAAGGAACTGTCAAGCAAGCTTATCTGCTAATTTTCTCCCACATCTGTTACCATGTACGACTATGGCGTGGAAAAATATCAACCACCTTTGATTTTCTCGACATCTTCATATCAGTTATTCAAATATCACGTTTTTTTCTTTTATCAAGTCTCTCCTTGACCGCAACTAGACTGCAAGTTGTGTACGGAAGCTCCCTCAGTCCACAATTATGATGCTATTTTATTTCTATCAGTGCCAGTCCAACTCACTCATGAGTTCCCTTTGTTGATAGGACTAGGTCCACTGCGCACAGCTTGTTTTCTGCAGCACCTGGGCTGGACCCGCTCGGCATTCCAATCTTACAGGAGTAGAAAGCGCAAAACCTTGGGACAATAAACATCTTTGTTACAAACGTTAAATCCAGGGGAGACAACAATCCCAGACCAGACATACCCCTGACCCTGGTGTGTCTGAAGATATTCATTCATACAAATTCTCCTGTTATCACATTATTCTAGATATAAAAGTTAAATCCATCTTAACCACCTATTTATTAAATTTAATTTGGAAATTGATCCAACCAAGAAGCAAAATCTCAAGTTTAATGGTCAACTTGATCAAACTTGAATTAACTCAAATGAACCTAAAAAAATTAAAAAATTAAAGTTTTAATATTTTATATAAAAAAATTAAGAAAAAAATCTACGTAAATATAAATTATATATTATAAATAATGAAATTTAAAAGAATATTTTAAATTTTTTTATCTTATATTAAAAAGATATTATGTTAAGCTTTTAAATCGAGATATTAATTTAAACCAAATTTTTTTTATCTCACATTGAAAAAATATAATTTTTTTTTAGAAACATACAATAAATACAATAAATATACTAATAGGTTTCAAATCTCATATTAAAAAAAAATAATTTTTTTCTTGAAAACAAAAAATTATATACTAATGAGTTTTTTTTTATGAACATAATATATATATATATATATATATATTAATGGGTTTCAAATTCCACACTAAAAAAAATAACTTTTTTATTGGAAATATAAAATAATATATACTAATGAGTTTCAAATCCCACATTAAAAAAATAATTTTTTTTGGAACATAGAATATATATATTAATATTATTTTTTTAAATTAAAATATTTAAACTAAAATATTTTTTATCCCACATTAAAAAAATATAACTCTTTTCTTTTAGCAACATAGAATATGTATATTGATTGGTTTTGAATCCCACATTAAAAAAAAGATCTCGCCTTGATCATCCGGTTCACCTAGATCACGGGGATCTATCATGTCATTACACCAACTGATCTTTTAATAAATTTAAACCAACTAATTTTTTAATAAATTTGAACCGATCTATCTCATGGGTTAACCAAAACTCAGATCTATCTGGATTTAATAAATATAATTTTAACATCCAAAACTTCAACCGGAAAAGATAAACATGAAGAAAATTGTGTTTAATCCATCTTAAACACCTATTTTAATAACTTTCTTCAAACCAAAAACTCAAAACTTGCATTTCAAAACCTTTCTTCGATGCTCTCACGAACAAATTAGACTTTTCCAAAAAAGAAAGGATTTCATAATTGTACAACTCCAGTCAACAAATTAGACAGTCAATTCTTTCCAAAAGAGAAAGGATTTCCATCAATGCGACTCTTGTTGCTTAGGAGTGTCTAATCTAAACAAAGATTCTGCTTTATAAATTCATGCCACAAAACAAAGCCTCGTATCAAGCCCCAAGCACCATAATAAATGTCATTAGCGGTAGAATTCTCATGCCTACAAATTTTCAGTCACCTTGTAATTTAGGTGATCGGAAAAAACAAAACAGATCTGGCTCCAACTTCATTAATCGACAGTCAAACCATTATGGATTGTAACTTAAGGAGTCATGTAAGAAGTTTATGAACCTTCCGAATTTCAAGAAATGGCTTGCCAGGCAGCTCTTTAATATTTCTTTCATTTAAACTTTCTACTTAGTTGAAGAAGAAATAGCTTTCACAATATTTCAAAAGGAACAAATCTAAACCATAGACATCATATGTGTTTGCTAGACCAACCTTAAAGTCCTAACTCTATTCTAGAAGTACAATGCCTTACTCCTTGTAATTCCTTCTTGTATATAAATGCCACAGAGTTACACTTGATTAGTATACCGTGTAACTCAATCCTTCCTCAAGTTAAGTACAAGCAAGATGTAGAAGGAACCTTAAGAATGCTCGATTGATCCTTGTTTAAAAGAGTTAGACTATTGCCTCGTTCATTGCCCACCTAACGATAAGTCATCCTAAAATGCCTATCATCTATCTGGAAGAACCATAAATTTAATTTGGGATGACCGTTGAAGAAAAGATGGAAAGCTATTCAAGTCATTTCTCAAATGAAGGGCGACCAATTAGAAATTAATATCTACATCATACACACAAATCCACAAGCAAGTACCATGTGGAGTTTTTTTCTTCTTAGTCTTTTAAGGAATATAACTCAAGTAGTCATCCATTTCAAGCATTTAAAACAAAGGAGATGCAATGCAGAAACATCTGTAATGTGCGTGCACATGCATTTCTATCATATAGACAAAAACTTAAATAAAAATGACTGCTATTAGTCCACCAAAAAAGGCACAATAAAGCGAGCAGATTTAACATTAACATGTAGATGATGCTCTATATTCTGCCCAATTCTGACCGCTTTCTTCCAGATGATTTTAGAATTAGAAAATGCTTGAGCAAGTTTTAGCAAAACGGGCCATAGAAAGTGCAAAAACCAGATTTCATTAAAGCTACGTTGTGAGTTCAGCATAACATTGTATGATAGTACAAACATATGATTTTTTCTAGTACTTCCCTTTAAATTGCTCAATAAATTAATATAGACCTCACCAGTTACAACCGTGGAACTCAAAATGCCATAAACTCAATCATCAGATGACGGAACAGAATCAGTACTTTTGAAGTGATGCATCTCAGCAAATTTCAAACACAGTGCACGGTCTCTCTCATCCCCCCAGCCACCCCAGCCCTTGAAACCAGCTTTATACCCTGGCTGATTCTCAAAGAACCGCACTTCCCATTTTGAATTGATGTTGACCACCTTATCCACATATTCTACAGCAATATTCACTGCACCATTATCAATGCAAGCACCTTTATCCCCATGACCCTGATGCAAACCACACTTGCCAAAATGAACTGCGCTAGTTTTTGGCCCTCGTAGCGTGTAAACAGGACGGCCAAAAGAAGGATAGACTGTTGCCCACATTGTTATATCCCAATTGTATTCATCAAACAAGCAAAATTCTCTGGCCTTTGTATGAATTTTTCTCCAAACCGTCCAGTTAAAGGAGTATCCAACATTTCCCATCCGCTCAGCAATTAAACTATCTGAATTTTCTCCTCTTGAATTCACATCAGAAGGTGCTAAATTTGCAGCATAACAATCTGGACATATCTTAGGCTTCAATGTAGCTAGTTTCTGCAAGTTGCGATATGCATTAGGGAAAATGAAGTGATCCTCCTCTATGAAAAGAATATGGCCAGTATGCCCCTCTGTCTCCTCTAGCCCATCCCATACTGTATTCATCATCCACCACCAATGATGCTTTAATGACACTATCTTTGGTGATCGGTGGTTCCCATATTGATCAGGATTCCCAACACAATGTTTCTTTGCTGCATCATCCTTATCCTTACAGTCGTTGGGGGAAACACCGGGGAAACTATCAGGAAAAACATGGGGTGAATATGGGGCAAATATCTGCTTCACTTGGCAAAATTTGATACCCTCCACGATCTTGTTCATTTCTTCAAAGTACCCATCATGGCTAACAATAAGAAGAGTCTCACTTATCCCCACTACCTTTGACAAGCTCTCCACAACCACTTTGAGATACTGGGGCCTATTATGAACATATAGGACAATGGTTATATGATTCTTAGCTAACTTCGGATATAGATCTGTATTCCTCGGACGCAACTGGTTAAGCTTTTCCAATTGAATTGATAACCCACTCTGTTTGGGGAGATTGAGAATTAATCTATAATCTGAATAGTTATTATACCTAGGTCTCAAATCCTTAACCGATGATTCATTCGGAGACCGTGACACAAAATTGGACACTGAATTTGTTCGAAGTAGAACAACCAGCAGCAAAACCCCCACCAAAGTAACGAAAACTAGAGATAAAAATCTGCGATAAGCACCAGCTTTGGGGCGGGGATTCTTACAATTTGCAGCCATAATGCAATCACAACATATCAACTACATCTATCTCATTACAGCTACAACATCTCTAAGATAGCTACGTACCATGTAGAGAAGAAAGATCAAAACTTGAAGCTCAAACAGAATGGGAACAGATAGATAAACTGCAGTAAACGGCAAGCAGGTGTCAAAAACCTCAAAAATAGTCTTCAACGCTGAGATTGAAGCATAGAGAGCTCCTTATTCTTCTTCTGGAGATCAAATCAACACAAATTAGTGATCAAAACGTGCAAGACCCATGCGTAAAACCAGAGAGAAATAGGAACCCTTTAAGGGTTCATAGTGAAATGAAAAAAGGTATAAGCAGATAAAAAAACAGAGACCCAGTATAAATAAGGAGATGTCGATTGGTTCAAAGGAAAAATGTGTTTTGAGATCAAAGGCTTAGGAAGTACATTTTGCTTCAAAGGAAGACTTTTAGGGGTTGGCTTTGGAGGTGGGGGTGGGAGTTTTTCTTGGTGATCAGGGACTTTTCAAGTTGGAATCAAAGAATCGGAAATTACAAGGCAAGTCTTAGAATAGACACTTGGGAAGTTAGAATCAAAGTCTTGTTCTTCGTATGTTCATTTATTTTTTATTTATGACTGAAAACTGTTAACAGACTTGAGGAAAAAAATACAACTCCATGGTAAAGTTGAGCTGCTGATAAATATGTTTTTTTTTAATCACAATATCTATACAAGATTTATACATCTGTTTGTTTGAAAGCTTCTTGTACAAATAAATCTATTTATATGATAAGAATAAATAAATTATGCAAATAAAAGTTTTTATTTTTAAGTAATATAGATGTTTGGGCTTCCTTATACATAATTTAACTGATATTATAAATTTTAAAATTAATAATAATATAAATCTTTACTGGTTTTAAAAATACTTAAAATTATAATTTATTATTTTGGAGCAAAGATGAATTGAAGTTTTGTTTTATGCGTTATTATTTTTTAGTATAATAATGAATAATATAGTATTTATAATCCTTGTATTTGAATCTTTTTTATTACATGGAAGTGAAATGAAATTAACGTTATAGATGGGAGTCAGAAAGTCTTGATTAAAAATATGTATTTTTTTTAATATTAGTGGAATTTTTTGAAAGAAATGATATAAATTTTATGAAGATATAATTCTCCAAAAACAATTATAAAATAAAAATTACTAAAAACATCATATAGTTTAAGTCATGTTAACTTTTTATAAGTTATAATTTACATCCTATTGTTTATATAATTATTGTCAATTTACTTTCCATGTTTAATTTCGTTTACTACCATTAGTTATTGTAAAAAAAAAACATTAAAATAATTAAAGATTTTCCATTTAGCATGTCTTATGATTTCCCCCTTAATTTCCCCTCGTAATTGGAATTTGCCATCTTAGCTATAAATCCTAAATAAACCCATAACAACTATTAATTACAAAAATATAAAATTAGAACACAACAAAAGTCATTTACATGAAATTAGGTTTTAAGAATTAAATATATGATCCTACCTCTGTAACCAAAACTAGCCTTTTTTTAAAAAAAAAAATCTTCTTTCTATTTATTAGAGTTTTCTTAAAAAAAAAAACAAGTCTAACGTTATAAAATAAATTGATATTTGCTATTATAAATATTATTCTTAAACATAACTAAAAAATTAATGTCTTTTTTTAAGTGTAGAAGTGTCGAAATAATAAATAATTCAGCAAGACCAGAGTCGAATCATAAGGAGATTAATTGTATAAATTATAAATAGCAATTATAAACAACAATAATAACAACAACACTAATAGTAGTAGTAATAATAATAATAATGAAGAAGAAGAAGAAGAAGATGAAAAAAAAGTTGATGATAATTTTAAGATGAAAGATCAATGTAAGAGTTAAACAATGATAACAACAAATATTAATGTTAGAGGATCCACTAATAGTATGTCAAACAAGTATAGTATAAACTGTTATTATTCAATTGGAAATCACACACAAAGAAGGTTCTAATCAGATTATAACTTGTTAACATGATTACATTAGTTATCTTATTCAATTAATGTTAATACTTGTAAATATTATCAGACATTTATTATTATAACTTATATTAACAACAAATTAAGTTTCTTTGACAACTCAGGTATCGATTATACCATACAGTATAGGCTATGAGAATGCCAATATTTATTGTACCAAGTGTTATACAATATAAATCTAGATTAGTCATTTAACAAGTAAAGTATTAAAGAGTAAACAAGATAACAAATACAAATATGTTAGTATCAACCATTAAAGTCCGTATTAAGTCTATACTATACTTATTTTTACACCATTAGTGTAACCTTTTTACCTTGACATAATAAACTTAGCTAAACATAATGAAAGAAAAAAATAAACAAAATAAAAATATAAATAAGATAAAAGTTAACCAAGTAAAGAAAAGGAATTGAAAGACATAAACTTGATATTAATAAAAGCAAAACTTAAGTATTACAAAAATACAAAAAAAGAAAGCAAAAGCATGATCTTGATCTGAAGATCAAGATGCTTAAATACATGGCAAATGCCTCTTTTTATAGGCGAAAATTATAAACTATTGATTTGATGACTAATTGATGAATGGGTAGCCAACTCTTGACTTGATGACAATCCTTATCTTTTCATGTCCACCTAAAATGTTATTAATAACATCAGAATTAGAATCACTTAAAAATATAAAAGTTATAAAAAATTATCTTAGTTTTCCAAGAAAAAACATGAAGGTTATTTGGACTTCTAGAACTCTAGATATGGGCAAAAAACTGAACAATGCTCAGGCTGTAGGACATATTTAAACTTTTTTGTTGTTGCTACAATTTGGACTTGAAAATGATCTTTTTAAATCTTGGGCTCCTATGAAAGTTATAGGCCTATGTCTTACCTTTCCATCCATATAAAGTAGACCTAAATTTAAGATATACAGCTTTAGAAATAATCTAATTATCGAATAGTGTTTCAATTTGGATTGCACCAATATCTCTTTTCTAAGTTTGGTCGTCTCTTTATCTTTTCAATTTCAGTTCTTAAACTCATCAATCAATCCTTTCATTTATGTGATAGTCCTACATTTAAAATAGATATTTACTATAAATTAAAGGTATCTTATATTATTAGATATATTATTATAAAACATGCTTTAGTTAAGGAGTTATTGATACTTCAAACGCAAAATCATGATATAAAACCTTGATAAAAATATACTTTTAAGTATTAATCACACCTCCCAACCAACTTATTATTAGTCTTAGTAATCAAAGTGTTAAAATAATTTTTTTTTTGCAAATTCCATAAAACAAGGTATTTATCATTCAACTTTCATTAATCTATTTGCATAAACAAACTCTCATTAAATTTATATATCTGCTCAATATCTTTTAAATAAGATATTAATAAACCTTTCTTTTATACTCAATATATCAACATATAGTTATAGGGCTTTTCTTGAAAGAAAACAAAATTTTTGTTCTATTGTTTAAGGTTAACTTCCTTGAGTTGAGATTATATTTTTTTTCTCTTTTTTATTTTATTTTTTAATATATATATACATATAACTTAAAACATCATGCATCTTTAACCCATGTAACGAGCTTTCGGTTAATGACTCTTGAACTAGTTGGTCTTAGGGCATTAGGTGTTGAGACACCTCTATGAGCTTAGTAATTGAGGTTGTTGATAATGATAAGTAAATAGTGCAATGTTTGATTTCTTTAAGATTTCCTCATCAACCCATGTAATAAGCATTGGGTCAATAGCTCTCAAGTCAGTTGTCTTTAGGGTATTAGGTGTTAAAACACCCTTTCGAGTATCATTCCTTAGGTTAAAGAGGCTACAAAACCAAACTTATCTATATTTTTATTTTTGTTTGCTCTTTTTTTTGTTTTTTTTCCAAATTATATACTATCCCTTTTTTCTAGTTGTTACCTTTAACAAAAAAACACAAATAATGTAATAATCCAATATGTAATCTACAATCATATGTTAAAGTGTATGTGTGAAAATTAAGGTTTAAAAATACATGTTAAGTGAGCATATAAGCAGAATTAAGTGATAACAATGTGAGAGTTTGTAAATCTGAATATTTTAAGAAGTATTATGATAGACCTTGTTAAGAATAGTTACTAAGAAGCGTCTCAAGAGTCACTTTAACAAAAAAGCTCCTTTACTCTGTCATCCTAGTAACAATAATTTTGCACATACTTTATGAAATAGAAAACATAATTAATTAATTTTTTTTTATCAACTACTACCCTCTCCCTCAATCAAAACGAGACATTATTTTCAATGTTCTAAAGTAAAAAGTAGAGTACAAAAGACATCTCCTGAAATAACAAACACTGACAAACCTGAAACACAGTTAAACAAATATAAGAAATAATAAAACATAAATATTATGTTATTAATAAAACCAAAAGACATAAAGATTCACAAATAAAGACTTAAATCCAATCTAAGCTTTTATGGCTTTCATTGGATGACCAATTTATGCGACTCATGAAGGGATTAATTACAGGAATGAAAGATTATAGTTGATCACTTAATTGTTCAGCAGTAGTAGCAGAGATTATGATTTATCGTGCAGAAGATGTTAGAAATTTCTGTTCCACAACATGACCAAGAAATGATAACAACTTATCATAATATCTCCAATATGATGCATCTCAAGAGTTAATAGAAAATTATCTAAAGACTCCTTACCTGGGTTATCTTTAATAAATTATATTTTATCTTTACAGTTTATAGATGTTATTCCTAAAGAACAACATTATGCATTACAAGTCCATACGGCATATCGATAACAGACTTTCAATCGTTTTGCACAACGTTTCTTCGCAAAAGTATTTTACCTGTTCCAGGCATGTGTGAAATGAAAAAATTAGAATACTCACCTGATAATCAGACTTATGCTTCAATCAACCAGTGAATATCTTTAGGAATTTTATGATTTATTAACAACTTTAATCTTGCATATCTAGCACAATAAATTTTTGTAATCACATTCTAAGGTAGAGTAGGAAAATTGTTTTTTAATTTTTCAAGATTAGTGTTTATTTTCAAATGAGAATTGGAAAAGAGATTCAAATAATTGCACAAATATATACATAAATATTAGTTATTATGAAAAACTTAAAGAACTGACTTAAGTCATGGAGTTCTGTTATCTGTAATTTGATTAAGGTGAGAGAAATTAGCAAAGATCACTAAAAAAAACAAAAAAAAATATGAGAAAAAAAATCTATCTTTATATACAGGATCACCCAATTCAATAAAGTCATTTTCAACTGAAAAATTGTCAAAGTAAACTTTCAAACGATGTCCATTTACCTTAAAAACATTGTTATTCTTTGGATTCTTGATATCACAGGCTCCATATGGATACATATATTTCAAAATAAAAGGACCACTCCATCTTAATAGTTTTTTAGGAAATAAATGCAGTCGAGAATTATAAAGCAAAACTTTTTAACCAACATTGAATTTTTTCTCAGTATTTTCTTGTCATTAAAACTCATTGACTTTTGCTTTATGAATTCTTGAATTTTTATATACATCATTTCTTATTTTCTTAATCTTATTTATTTGTAATTTTCACAGTTAACTAACATTATCAAGATTTGAATTGAAAGCTTTAATAGCCTAGTAAACTTTATGTTTAAATTCCATATGGATACATATATTTCAAAATAAAAGGACCACTCCATCTTAATAGTTTTTTAGGAAATAAATGCAGTCGAGAATTATAAAGTAAAACTTTTTAACCAACATTGAATTTTTTCTCAGTATTTTCTTGTCATTAAAACTCATTGACTTTTGCTTTATGAATTCTTGAATTTTTATATACATCATTTCTTATTTTCTTAATCTTATTTATTTGTAATTTTCACAGTTAACTAACATTATCAAGATTTGAATTGAAAGCTTTAATAGCCTAGTAAACTTTATGTTCAAATTCCACAGGCAAGTGACAAGGTTTTTCATAGACTAGTCTATAAGGTGACATACCTAATGATGTTTTATAAGTAGTTTGATAAGCCTAAAGTGCATTATTAAGTCTTAAAGACCAATCTTTCTTATTAGAGTTCAACGTTTTCTCTAAAATATATTTAATCTTCCTATTAACAAGCTCTACTTGTCCATTTATTTGAAGGTAATAAAGGGTGGTAACTTTGTGTATGATTTCATATTTCTTAATTAAAAACTCAAATGACTTGTTGCAAAAATATTTTTTACATCACTTATCATGGCTCAAAGGATTCCAAATCGACTCAAAATATTTTCTTTCAAAAACTTTATCACTGTTTTGTGATCATTATTTTGACTTGTAATTGCTTTTATCCATTTTCAAATATAATCTACTGTGACTAATATGTATAAGAAACTAAATGATAGAGGAAATGGATCCATGAAATCTATACCCCAATAGTCAAAGATCTCAATGACAAGAATATGATTTAAAGACATCATGTGATATTTTGAAATAGATCCCAACTTTTGATAATTTTCACAAGACTTGCAGAATACATATGAGTCCTTGAACATGGTGGGCCAGTAAAATCCACTTTGTAAGATTTTTGCAGTTGTCTTTCTTAATGAGAAATAGCCTTCACATACCTTAAAATGATAAAATTTAATAACACTACTTACCTCATTATCGGGAATGCATCTTCAAAATATTTGATCAGGATAATATTTAAATAAATATGTGTCATCCTAATAAAAGTTCTTCACTTCGTTCAAGAACTTTCTTTTATCTTAGGTACTCCAATGAGCTGACAATTGTTTTGAAATAAGAAAATTGACAATATTAGCAAACCAAGACATTGTAAAGATAGAAAGTAAAAATTCATCTGGAAAATAGTCATCGATTGGTGTGATGTCAGTTTTTAAATCAATTGTCAATCTTAACAAATGATCGACAACAATATTTTCGATATCTTTCTTATCTTTGATTGTGATATCCAATTCTTGAAGTTACAAAATCTACTATACTAATCTAGCCTTAAAATCTTTCTTAGAAAGAAGATATTTTAATGCTGCATTCACTAAAAACAATAACAAGTGAGCCAACAAGATAAAACCTGAATTTTTCTCATGCAAATACTACTACAAGTAATTCTTTTAGTGATGGTGTAATTCATTTTATCATTATTTAAAGTTTTACTTGCATAGTAAATCATATAAGGTTTCTTATCTTTTTTTTTGTCCCAAATAGCACCTACGACATAATCATCTATTTCAAAGTTATAATTAACTTTTATTTGTTTGGTCATAACATGAGAAAATAGAAGTGTTGGTAGGAAATTAGTCTTTTCTTTATAATATTTAGACTCAACCCCTTCTTTACCCTCAGAAATTGACTCATCGTCTTTCTCACAAGGTTCAAGAGTGAGTTTTTCGATAACTTTATTATTACAAAAAGTGATGATTGATTTGACTTGATCCAAGACTTCAAAAACCACTTGAATTTGCATTGTATTGCCCTTTGAGATTTTATTGTAGTTAAGATGAAAACTTACCTTTCTCTTGAAAACCGAGAGCAGATATCAATTTTGCAAGAGTACTTTTAAAATTTATCATGCTTTGAGCAAGTTGAGTATTAATTGTCTCTTGTTTTTCAATGAATACATGCAATGTTTCCTCAAGATTTTTTCTAGGAGGTGGAGTATAAAGAGGTCATATCCATGAGAATTTTAAAAATTATGATGTGCTTAAAATGATGATTGTGAAGTTTATGCATTATTATTATCACTCTTTCAACTAAAATTATGGCCCGGACACCCACGTTAATTAAAAAAAAAAAGGTTATTTCTCCAACAAATGTTGTATGTTTGCAAGTATGGGTTATGGTTAAGTCTTTGAAAACTATTTAAAGTATGAGCTTGTTCATATAGACATTCTTTAAGAGAAGGCAAAGTTGGACAATCATTGGTTGAATGTTCATTAGTTTCACAGATTTGACATATAAAATCTTAAACAGATTTTAATTTACCACTCTTTTTCAATTCTAGTGCTTTGAATTTTCTAGCTAAAGATGCAAACTTGGTAAGGAGGTTATGATTTTCCCTAAGGTTGTACATATCTCTATTAGATGTATGAGGTTGACTTTTACTCGGTGCCTCATAAGCACCTGTGGTGTCCTAATTTTGAGCATTTTCAGCTACCAAGTCTAAGTACTCCACTTTTCATCAGAGTCTTTATTTTCAAAAGTTTCATTACACATCAATTCAACCATTTACCTATCTTTAGGTGTTAAGCCTTCATAAAAATGTGAAACCAATCTTCATGTTTTAAAAACATGATGAGGCAAGTATTAAGCAAATCTTAATACCTATCCTAACATTGGTAAAATGTTTCTCCTAGTTTTTAAGTGAAAATGGTGATTTGTCTTTTGAAAGAGTTTATCCTGGTCTTAAATTTTATAGTCATGTTTTAACATTAACTTTTAATGAAAAATGCTTTAATTTGATGGTGTTTATGCTATAATTTAAATCATTATATGTATTGCAGAACTCCTTAAATTCCTTTATATGCAAGTATGAATTTTCTAAATTTAAGCCGTGAAAAGAAGACAAAAGTTGACTAATATCTTATTTAAAATTAAAATGAGATGTATTAAGAGGGAAAACTATGCATGATGATGCACTTATTCTTATGGGATTCATGTGGTCTCTAAGTGTTTTAACATGGTTATTCTCATTATTCTTATTATAAAGTGATTGATTATCTTTTTTAAAAATAATAAGGATACCTTACAAAGTCTACCACTTAATATACGTGGCCATATGAAATCATCCATGTGTAGGAATAAAATAAAAAAAATATATAAAGTTAGATATAAGAAAAATGAAAAAAGAAAAAAAATACTATAATTTATACAAGAATTTACCTTCCTGGTAACGGCACTAAAAACTTGACACGTCCAAAAAATTGATGTCTTCTCCTAAGTGCAGGAGTGTCGAAGTAATAAATAACCCGACAAAACTGTAGTTGAATCATAAGGGAATTAATTATATAAATTATAGATAATAATAATATAACAACAACAATAATAGTAACAATATTAGTAATAATAATAGTAGTAGTAGTAGTAGTAGTAAAGATATTGATAAGAACTTTGAGATATAAAATTAACATAAGGATTAAACAATGATAATAACAAATATAAGATTAGAGGATCCAATGATATATCAAACAAGTATAATATAAACTCTTATTATTCAATTAAAAACCACACACAAAGGAGGTTCCAATCAGATTGTAAATTGTTAATATGATTATATTAGTTATCTTATTTGAATAATGCCAATTTTTATAAATATTGTCAGACATTCATAATTATAACTTATGTTAATAACAAATTAAGTTCCTTTCATAGCTCAGGTGTTAGTTGTACCATATAGTATGGGCTATGAAAGTATCAAGTATTTGTTGTACTAAGTATTATACAACATAAATCTAGATTAACCATTTAACAAGCAAAGTATTAAAAATGAATAAGATAACAAATATAAAATATATTAGTATCATATATTAATGTGTATGTTGAGTTTGCATTATTAGTGTAACTTTTTCACTTTAACATAATAAACTTAACTAAATATAATGAAAGAAAGAAAATAAATAAACAAAATAAGAACATAAAAAAGATAAAAATTAACTAAGTAAAGGAAAGGAAATGAAAGATATAAATTTGATATTAATGAAAACAAAACATAAGCAATACAAATAGAGAAAGTAAGAGAATGATCTTGATTTAGAAACCAAGATACCTAAATGCATGAACAATACCTCTTTTTATAGGCCAAAATTAAAAACTATTGATTTGATGACTAATTGATGAGTGAGTGACCAACTTTTGACTTGGTGACAATCCTTAACTTCTCTTGTTTGCTTAAAACGTCATTGATAACGTCAAAATTTGAACTAGGCCTCATATGAAAGTTGTAGCAAATTGTCTAAGATTTAAAAAAAAAATAAATGGAGGTTATATAGACTTTTAAAGCTCTAGATATAGGCTGAACATTGAACAGTGTCTAGATTATAAGACAGATTCAGACTTCTTCATTGTTGCTACAATTTGGACTTGAAAATGACCTTTTTAAAACTAGACCTCTACATGAAAGTTGGAGGTCTATATCTCACCTTCCATCCATATAAAGTAGACCTAAATCCAAGAACTACAACTCTATATATGATCTAATTACAGAATAATGTTTCAGTTTGGATACACCAACATTTTTTTTCATAAGTTTGGTCATCTCTTTGTCCTTTCAATTTCAGTACTTGAACTCATCAATCAATCTTTTTATTTATATGATAGACCTAAATTTAAGATGAATATTTACCATAAATTAAAGGTATTTTATATTATTAAATAAGTTATTATAAAACATGTTTTAGTTAAGGAGTTATTGATACTTCAAGTGTAAAATTATGATATAAATTCTTGATAAAAATACACTTTTAAATACTAATCAGGAACCTACTATATTTTCATCTTATTAATGACTTATAAGTGATATTTACCCTTCATTAATGTAATATTAGGGATATCTGTTCCTGATTAATGATGTGTAAGAGATCTTTATCCCCAATGAATGCTATTAAAAACAAAGGACCTTTTAATCTTTTTTTTTTTTTTGAAAATGACAAGGTTGAAAGGTTATAAATACTATTTGAACCACTCAAACAAAAGGTTCATAACTTTTCTTATTCTAAAAGCTTATATTTTAGAGTATTAACCACGAAAAAAAAAAGAACAAATATTCTTGTTCTAGAAATTTAATTTTTTATTTATTTATTGTTTTTTTCTAAAAAATTATTGAGTTTATCATTGAATGACCTTTAAATCTTACCAATAATAATTATTTTTATAGGTATTGATTTTATCATTAATTTGATATTTTCTGAGATGAGAAGAAAAAAATTAATTAGATGAATATGTGATTAATTATTATCAAAATACAAAATAATATGTTCCTTGGACATTTTGAGATTTTGGACATTTTTACTATAAAAGCTGTGTGCATCAATAATAGAAATGGAAACCATAACTTCTTCCATACAAATACATTTTGCTCTAACCGAAACAATTAAAGTAGCTAGATGATGTGCGCCTCTGTTTCACTATCTTTATTATTATCTTTGAAAAGCATATATCATGTTATATATCAAATAGTTTCCATACTTTTTTTTAAATAGTATTCCACGTTAAGAAATATTACTTGAGAAAAGCATATGTTTTATAGAATATTATTTGGTTTTTATTTGTATTGAAATGGTGAGGAAAAAGCTATGAATATAATAAATGCAAATATACATGTGTGGATATATATGAGATAAATCATATAATATGAATGTGGATTGAGTTAATTTCTCAATATTTAGTTAAAAGGGTTTTAATTCTCTTGACATTACTCTTATTAATTATTAATTAGGCTTTATAATACTTTTGTTTGTTCTCTACTCTCTCTCTCCTTTTTTTTTTTTGAGATTAATTAGTGATGGGTTGATGAAAATGAGATTTGAGTTCAAAATCACCCTTGTTTTGCTTTGCAAGTGCTTGAACTTGTTGTTATTTTTATTTTAAGAAAAAGAAAAAGATATTACTATTGTACTTGTCTATGAATAGAACCCAAACTCAAGATATTTTGATGATTCAACACCACATGCGAAGAAAAGAACGATTGGCCACGTGGTCATTTTACTTGGCATATATGTTGTTCAGAATTTAGATAAGGTTGGTATCCTGAAGTGAAAATATAATTGGCATGGCATCATATCCATATTATCAATAAAATAAAAAAATCTAATGACATATATGTGATAGTCAAGGAATTTATGGGCAAACACAGCTTTTTAGCCCTGTGAAAACATGGCTGCTAAGGTGGTTCTCTCTTCTTCTCTCAACACCCACTTTCCCGTCCCATCCAAGCCATCATCATTCTCTCCTGTAGTTTTCACTCTCAGTTCACCAAAGAAAAGGGTTCATCATTTCAAAATCCATGCAAATTCAGGTACATTTCTACCTGCATATGTTTTTAGTTTTCACTTTGTTGGTTGAGTTTGGCTTGGCCAAAAATGAGGCTGATATGATTTTTGACTAAACGGAGATGATTTTGGTCCTCTTGATTAGGAGAAGGGGATGGAGAACTCAAGCCGAAAGGGAAGAAGAAGTTTATAACCAGAGAACAAGAACCGGAACAGTAAGCACTCAGTTCTCTCTACTCCCCTGCCTCGACGATTTGTTTTTGTGCTTCTATCAAAACATGTGTTGTGGTGTTGCTAAATTGCAGGTATTGGCAGACTGCAGGGGAAAGGGAAGGAGAGAATCCCATGAAGACACCTCTTCCCTACATCATTATATTTGGCATGTCAACTCCCTTTGTGATCTTGGCCGTTGCTTTTGCTAATGGCTGGATTAAGGTTCCTGTAAGGTGAGAGTCAGAGCAGCAAGCAGACTACTGACATGGTTGTTCGGTTTGATTGAGTTTATTTATACTTCCCAATCCTTAAGAGTTCTCAGATATGTACTTTGTTTGAAAACCACATTTTGAGTATTCATACTGTGACTGCAGTTCACAATGAGACCTGGACGATGGGTTTTTCTTGTAATTGCTTGTCAATTCTTGCATGTATGAGCAGATTAATTACCTCAGAGATTTGTTTTTGGGCACTCAAAATGCTACGATAACACGTATTGCCCATAAACTTAAACGGTTGAGCTCAAACTTCTTTGTAACTTGAAGCTAGGCTAAGAATGGTAGGCACACACGTTCCATTATTTGAAACCTCAGGTGAATGGATGTTGGAAAAAGAAGACTTGTTAGAATAAGAGGCACACAAACACATTACCAATATATAATTCTCGGAATGAGCAGCAACTAAATAAGCAAGCCTGTGGTAAAGAATTCAACCTTTTACTATGCTAACTATTTCCTCAGCTTAACTATTCCATGGGCTGGAAATCTTAATTCTTCTTAACAATGATACTTACATCAAACAAAATCCAACTCTAGCATCTAGAAATTTAAAGAATACGGTATGGCTTCACCTCCTTTTGGGTTTGTATAGTACTACTGTTACATACTTCTGGAGAAAGCGATTTGTTGAGCCAAGCGCAACGGGCTCACCTCGGCTGTTTTGAATATAAAGATGGTTCAATACTGCATGCCGAGGCCTTCGCTGTGACGGGTAACAGTCCGTAGCAGAAGATTGTTCGCTTAATGGTGTTAATTGCAGTTGTGGAGGTATATCAGGTGGAAGCTTGCCAAAATCATTGTCATTCAGAGATTCATTATTGTAGCTTGAAACTGGGGAAGGAGAAGATTCAAACTCAGACAGGCTTTCGGGAGTTTCTGGAACATACTCCTGCACATTACATTGTAAAAACGAAAACAAATCAAAGAGCACATAAAGTTTATGGACACAAACATTGATGAAGCTAGCATATCACTTGAGCTATCATAGCGAGAAGAGAAGCAACAATTAAGCAAGATTTGTGGAATGGATTCAGAAGCCCCATCGATAAATTTATTCAAAGATATGCTGAAATCCCAGCGACTTAAGACAGACCCGGAAATGTCAGTAATACATTGATTTTGGTTGTATAATTAGAAATGCTAGAAAGATACCCGAGCAAGAGATAGAAATTCACGGATAAAAAGTATTTTCGCCTTGTGCTGAGCATCGTGGCTGGAAAAGCATCTCTTTTCATCTAGATGGAAATTGAGCCTCAAAATGATTAGAGGTTTGTTAAAAGACATCAGCAATTCTCATCTCCCATGTCCATAAAAGATCGTCATGTGACATTCATTTCATACAATATGACCAAAATTTTTGATAAAATCCATGTGCTAATCTGAGTGTGCAAAGACAGTTAAGAAAAACAGCAAATGTAGAAAGCGCCTTGGCTGCTATATTATTCAGAAACACTAAACATGCGAAAGCACAAAGAATGGACAAGAGGAAGTGTAGCTGTAGCAACAGCATGCACCATGTATATATGGACTTGTTTATGCGCAATGTAACTCAGAAGTATTGCGATAGATAATTGAACTTATCTTGTCCAATATCACTGAATTGCTCCCAAATCAAAGAAGGGTGAAGCAGTAAGATATTAAGACCACAAATTTGTTCAATAGGTAGCATGTTGCAATAACATGGGTTGTCGTGGATATGTTAGAAGCAAGACACAGCAGAAATCTACAATAATTAAGTGACTAAGCCACTAACGCGTTCATCATCATTCTTTTATTACTGCGAGGGTAGACATCAAAACTAGAATTTCAACTTCAGCTGCCCTTGTGCATAACAAATACAATGAAAATCAACAAACTTGTGACTAAGTGTTACGATTCATTTATGTTTGGTTGCATGATATATTTTTTGGTTTCAGTTTCTTTGCATGCTCCGTGTTTTGGAGGTATGAATCCTTATGGTTTAGGCTGCCACATATATCTGGTCAAGAGTATTTGGATCCCTTGCATCCTAGTTGCTTTGGAAAGATCATTGTCATCCCAAGGAGAAGGGTTTATTAAAAAATAATATAAATCATATCTTCAGACCTCACCTAACAGCTTAAGTTATTGGGTTAAATTAGTTCTTTAACATAGTATTAGAGCCTTCATGATCAAGCGGTCATGAGTTCAGATCTCACCTCAATTTATTTCATAAAAATCAAGCACAAGGTAGTGTGAACCTATGCAAGTTTCAAGTTCAAAAGGCTTTCATTTGAAGTGGTGTGTTAGAGAATAATATAAATCATATCTTGAGACTTCACCTAACAACTTAAACTATTAGGTTGAGATAGTTCTTTTATAGGGTTTGGATATGATTTGTTCTATGGAAAAAAAAAAGTACAGAAGCACATTTCTGCTTGAATGAAGTTCAATGTGTCACAAGGAAGATAGGTATGAATGTGCGTTCATGCTGGTTGTCAACTCATGACTAACAGTGGAAAGTCAAGCACACACTAGCTTTTCCTTGAAGAACATTAGACTATCCTGGACAATGTTTCTGCATTTGAATATAATTACTTAAGTCATTTTACTAGATAAAACACAGCATATCCAGGGAATTGCTTCTTGAAAAAGGTAGTCTATCCTGAGCATTATTTCTCTGTCTATACATCTTTGCCTATATAAACTAGTCAATTACATCTTGAATTCCATTTTCACTCTCTGTTCCCATATGCAATAACGGCAATGTATTTCCACTAAAAATCCTCTTCCCTTACATAAAGAACTAAACAT
This sequence comes from Populus ilicifolia, assembly GCA_015708895.1. NCBI lineage: Eukaryota > Viridiplantae > Streptophyta > Magnoliopsida > Malpighiales > Salicaceae > Populus > Populus ilicifolia. The sequence continues at coordinate 251,907 of SRLM01001254.1, read as the reverse complement.
AAACATAGACAAATTAAATGGATTTATGAGAATTGGTTGAGCAGATGCTATAACAGTTATATTATCATATCAGGGTTCAAGTTCAGACCAACAAACTTTTGCAATATGCTACGCGCTTAAAACAAGTGGATAAATTAGTGCCAACTGGATAATCTGTTTACTATTGTACTTATTTCCTTTACCTGTATTACTTGATGTATAGCATAACTACAAGAGGAAATTCATACATTCAGCCTTTCATTAAGGAACAAAAGGACAGAACTAAAAACTACAAGTTACCTGCACATCCAAAATATTGTAAGCAGTACCCGATTCATCATGCTCCCATGGTAGGTCTGGAACATGCCTAAAGTTTTCATCAACAATGAAGTGATAGTGGTAAACACCTGCTGGTAGCATCTTCATGATAATGAAATCTTTACCCATCCTCTGCAAGGGTTCCCTAATAGAAAGGAAAGGCAAGTTACAAGATCAGCTAGAGTGTGGGACAAAAGGCATACATGAAGACTAAACGTAAAGAGAAACACAAATGCATATCACACCTCCTGTTCCAATTATCCCACGATCCAGTCACAGCTACTTGCTTGCCATCAAAACTCCATGTTATCATCACAGCTCTTAGATTCTCAGGAACCACACCCCTAAAATCTGTTGTATTAGGCACCATAGCATAATTTGGCACATGAGTCATTTCTCCAGATCTTGGTAATGGAGCCATGGGGACCTGAAATATAAATGGATTCATAATTTCTCAAAAAATAAAATAAAATGCAAGCTTATTTTCTTCCAAGTTTATACAAAAACAAAAGGTTCCTATATACATTACATTAAACCATGAAGAAAGTCAAAGCAATATCCCCTTTAAGCATACTCAAACAGGAAGCCCTTTCTCAACTGAGCATCAAATTTCCATACATTGCGTGATACCTTGACTTCAACCTCTTTTCCATGTCCAAATCTTCTCTGTGTTTAGTATCCAAAGACAATTATGCAGGGCCAGGATGAGTTTCTCAGCCTAGCAGGTATGAATCCAAAAGATCTCACAAAATTAAGTACCCATATAGTTGAAGAAAAAGATTTCCACAAAATTGCCGCAACTAAGATAAATAACCAGGATATGAACTTGCTTAAAAACACAATCAGTACAATTCACCAAATTCTATTCCAAATTTGGTAAGCAAAGTTTTTTAATACCTTCAAATTCCATAACTTGATAATAAACACAACTTGAAGGTTGAAAGATGCAGCAACAACGCCTAATGATAGATAACAACAAAGAAACCTTGAAAAGAAAAGGTCTAACCACCTTACTTAATCAGAGAAATGTTTATGTAACTCTTCAGTAACATAAAAAAAAAAAAAAAGAATTTGGCAACCATGAAGTCGAAAAGTAATAAATAAATAAATAAAAAGTCAATGAGAAAACCTGTGGCGTGAACAAGGGAGGAGGCTGAAAATATCCCACAGGATTATGAGGAGAAGAGTGAACCATGGGCTGTGCCCCTGCATACACACCCTGACTATGATGATATGAAATGGGTGCAACCCCACCATGTGCAGCAAACTCCATGCCCTCCTCTTGTTCATAACCCTCCTCTCCTCCATATTTAACTCCTGATAATGAAGTGCCTTCACCATCACCTTTGCCACTAGCATTGCCCATCACTGATAAAATCGAAACCCAGAAACAATCTTCAACTTAATCATCAAAAGATAATCACTTTTCAAACAAAACCCATCAAGACAATAAAAAGGAAGAAAACTCATGATACCCCATGAAATGAAATGAAAGAAAGAGAGCAAGAAAAGAAAGCGGACCCAAAAACAGATAAACAAGACCAAAGTGCGTAAAAGTTGTTGTGGGGTTTGGTGTTTCACTTACCCATGTCTGTAAACAAATTGCACAAGCCAAAGCAAGCAACAAACACATAATTAACTCGGCGGAAAACAGGCAAGCTAGCCTATTATTTTTTGGCAGCTTTATTTTCTCTCTCTTTCTTTTTATTGATTGATTGATTGCTGGTGTTTTTCCTTAGTTTTTATTTTTATTTTTTTATGAAAGGTGCAATTCGTAACCTCTCTTTCTCACTCTAAAAAGCCTATCTTTCCTCTCTCCCTCTCTCTCTCTCTAAAAACTGGTTTTTAATCTCCAATGAGTTTGGAAGATACTCTGCTGTACCAATGATGGTTGGTTTTAAAGGAATGTCGCTGCTCTCTATTTTACAATGTCATCACATCACTAGTTTTTCAAACAGTTTTCTTTGATTTTCCTTCTCTACATTTCCGTAGCGATCGGCAACGCGGTGTATGATAAAAATTATTTCTTTTTTAATTTTCTTTTATATTTTTTAATTATTTTACTATTCTAATATAAAAAATATTATTTTTATATATTTTAAATAAAAATACTTTGAAATATATAAAAATATTACTTTAATTAAGTTATAAAACTCACAGATGACATGTATATTCCTATTATTTTTTAAAGCTTGTGTTTTATATATGCGTTTTAAAAGTTTGATAGTGTTTGTTTTTTAAAATATTTTAATTTAAAAGTATNTAAATAATACTAAATAGAAATCTTAATTTATTTTTTATTTTTTATTAAAAACATTTAAATAATCCTTAAAATATTATAAACAAAAATTCTAATTAATTTTTATATTATTTTTTATTTTTTATAAAAAAATATTTAAACTATCCTTGAAATATCATAAATAGAAATATGAATGAATTAAATTTTATAAGTTTTTTTATTAAAAAATTTAAAATATTAATGAAGTATCCTAAATAAAAATTCTAATTAATTGTTTTATAAGTTATTTTTATTTTATATAAAAACATTTAAATTATGCTTGAAGTATCTTAAACAGAAACCTTAATTATTTTTTTTTATAAGTTTTTGAAGTGTTCTAACCAGAAATTCTAATTATTTTTTTATTTTTTTATTAAAAAATATTTAAACTATCATTGAAGTATATCCAAAATAGAAATCTTGATAATTGTTTTTATAATTTTTTTTATTTTTATAAAAAATATTTAAACTATCATAAACAAAAAATTCTAATTAATTTTTTTTATCAATTATTTTTATTTTTTATTAAAAAATTTAAATTATCCTAAACAAATATCCTAATTATTTTTTTTATCTTTTATAAGCTCTTGGATCTGATAGCTACGCGAGACTCAAAGTATTTGCATATACTAAATATGTCTGATTTGACAAAGAAAAAAAAGAAAAAAAACAATTGTACACTTTAGTTAATAAGATAGTGAAAAGAAAGAAAAAACATAAACAATAACAATAACATCTTTCAAGAAAATAAGATAAGAAATTGAAAGTGAAAATACAATTATAATTTACAGTAAAAAACCTCTTAATCTATAGTAATTCTTCCAAACCATTTGGTTTTTATTATAATAATATCAATTATCAATCATTAATGAATAATATTTTTTTAGTTTGTGCTTCTATTCAATCTACATCCTACTCCATTTTGATAATAACCGGTAAATATTATCAGGGTCACTAGCTAGCTTCTATAAATTTCCCTTTCTAAAAACATGAATATTAAATTAACCTATGATTCAAAAACACTAATAAGTCATGTTTATTTTATTTATTAGAAACATGGAATATGTTTCAATTATGCAATTAACAATGTAAGTCTAATTTAAATATATTTTTTTTAACATAAATTTTATTAATAATTTAATATTTTGTCCATCACAAGTGTTTACACATACACAAGTGTTGGCTTATTAAGCCAATCAAAACCCATAATTTATAGGGAAAAAATGTTACTAAGAATCTTGAACTCGTCAATTTCAACTTGTTTTGCCAACCTACTTTGTACTATACTAAGGAAATTTATGATACCAATGTTAAAAAAACTACTCATCATTTTACCATATTTTCTTTGTATTGCATGTTGATTGAAAGGTTGTTTGTGTTTTTGTGTTTCTTTTTTTATATGCTTGTATGGGAAGGATTGATAGTATATTTTCCATTAAATTTAGTAGCTGATATTTATTAGAACATAAATATTCTTTTTGAAAGACACTTTTTTTTAATGTTTCCTATCACTTGTCTTTTATTTACTTTCTTATGAGAAATTGCTTCATTTTATTATGTAGTGTAAATTTGAGTAGCCTTTACATATAATGCTAAATTGTCAAATTTTGAAGTTATGCATAACATTTCGATTTGATGAATCATTTTAGGCCAAAACTAGATCTTTATAAGTAAAGTTTAGTGTCCTATTCATTTTTTTTTTATGTTCACACACACATATAAAAGCATAACTCGACTTTGATAGTTCAAATTGACGAGTATACTTTTCTTTTCTTTTCTTTTCTTCTAATTTTTCTTTCATATTTATTTATTTATTTCCTCAAGACTTAATATGTGCAACACCTATAATTTTTGCCATATACTACAATAAACTCCTTCTTGTGCTACCTCAATGAACTAGAAGTATGTACAGGAGATTCTACCAGCTCTTACACACCATTCTTATAAGGTGAAAGAGTCTTTAATTTACCACAAAGTGTTACATGCTCATTTCTCCAAGGACTATGTCACCGTATAGACCAACCTTGACAATTTTAATGGCCTTACAAATCCTATGGACATACATATAACATGCTATAAACATCTTAGAGCTAGTGACAATAAAAAGTGATTCTATATCCAAGTTTTTTACTATAATTTCCATGAATATATTAGGGTATAGTATTATAGCTTTAAAACTTGGCTCTATCCTAGGTCTTCATGATCTTCGTGTTGAGCTCATTTTTCATTTTAACACTAGTATTCCTAAAAAGAGAACAACTGAGCTTTTTATCATCACACGACAATATGATGAAAGCACTATGATATATCTCTAAAGATTCAATAAGAAAATACCAAGTGTGGAGAATTTGCTTGCATCTATTAACATTAAAGTTGTGATCAATGGAGAATATAATCATTCCTTGTGGACAATGTTATACATATACTTATTGACACAAGTCTTTTTAAAAGTAAATATGTAGTGAGAAATTTTATTAGGTGGAAGAAGCCAGTGTGACCTGATAAGGTCACCATGTTTTCACAGATAAACATCTCTTTAACACCAACAATCTCTAACTAGAGTATCTAAAAATATCAAAGGGTCAGTTCTTAATTGTTTGACATATCTAGAGGTTTTGACTATAACTCTAACTACCATATGTACTAAGGTTCTAGCTCTTATAATAACATGTCTCTAGTCTTCATAACAATTATTGTCAGGTTCTTATGACCATATGTTTTTAAAAGGATTAGGGATCTCTAGACCACTATAACCATTTAAAAGAATCAAATATCTTCTCTTGATAAAAACCTTTTAGTTTATCATAAACAAGCTTCACTTTCATGTAAAACTCATAATTTTAAGAGTTTTTGAATTTGTATCCAAAATCAAAGACAAAGGATAATGATGATACCAAAAGAAAAAAAAGGCTAAGGGTAAGCGATAAACTAGCCTATCTAGATCGACCTAGCCTAGCTAATCAACCAATATATTTTTCTCTCTTTCTATATTTCTTATATTTATATATTCATTTTCTCACAATTGAATGCATGTAGTATATGTAATTTTTATTGCGTGCTATAATAACTCTCTTTGTGCTCTTATAACAAGTTACGTGCTACAACAAAACATTCATATGCTATCATGCTACAAATGTTAGTGCTAAATGCTACGTGTTACAGGTCATTATCATCTCAGCACCTACAAGGATAAGTTATGCCACATTATTATTTATAAAGGAACACAAAACAATACTCAATTATAAATAAAATATTATTTATGACACCATAAACAACATGGTGCACTTTTTTTATTGTTTTTTTGTTTCATAATCTAGAGAAAAAAAATGTCATTCTACCAGCCATCCTAAAAAGGATAAGCTATTCCACCTTAGAAAGGTATGACATGGAATAATTGTTTTAGAAAAGCTTTAATCCCATATCAAAACACTCATCTCTCCATTACACATAACAAAACACCTCTTTCATCTTCTTGATTTTTTTACCTGTGTCACTTGAGTAACCAAACTAAAAAATTAATTTAAGCATCAAAGAGTTTAATTTATAGGTAATACCAACCTACAAGTACATCCCAGTTATTATCAATTGTGGAATTCATTGAAGTTTTTCTTTTACTTCATCATAATTTATAGTGAAAAAGAAGACATTGAGATTTTATAAATTCTAAAATTATAATTAAGTTATATATAGAATTATTATTTCATAAAATATGAATTTTAATAATTGAATACTCAATAATGTATAAAATTGTTCTGAATAGCATTGTTGCATGAGATATCTCAATAAACTAGGGTAAAAATATAAAATAGAATTCCCCACCTAGTTTTATGATAACTAGAAATCCTAAATTGTCTTCAAAGGTTTTAGGTAAATAATAGATTTTGAAATAAGAAGATAATTTTCACCATATTTATCTTATCTATGATAACTTGCATTGTTGCTTGCTTATAATAAAAAAAATCTACTATGCTCTTATAGAACTTTTGCTTAAATGATTTTAAATGTTTATAGTAAAATACTATAAATTCTAAAATAGTGGTTTAAAATCGGCCTAGCTGCAAGGCCTATCCTTGCTTTTAAAATATAGGCATTAGACTTGAGAGTATAACAATGATAAACTAGGTTCTAACCCACTTTATTCAATTATAATAAAAATAGTTGCAAAGGTCTCCACTCACACTTATAGAGCCTGGTAGGGTTATATCAATCCAATTCATTTTCACTTATAATGATGATGGATAATGTGTCTCAACATATAATGAATTCTAAATGAAAATTCACTCATAATAATAGGTTACATTACCCATCACTCATAATGATGGGTAACGTATCCTAGCACATAAAAAATTCTAAACAAAAATTTTCACAGATTGATAAAAGTAAAACAGAATGAAATATTTATAAATAGAGATAATATTCATATAACTTATATATTTTTTTAAAAGAAAACAAATACTATCCCCATGAGAGTGAATTCATTAATAAAATAACAGTTTACTATACAATAAAAAAATAAATTAAAAAGGAATTATGAACTCATAGATTAAATTCAAATTTCAAAAACAATATATATGTGTAACTTTAAAAACATGTTTATTTTTTCAACTTTCAAAGAATAAGACTTGTTTAATGATTATACTACTCTTGGGTTGTAGATAAATCATACAAAATGAATTGAAAATGTTTTTTTAATTTTATTTTAAAAAAATAACAAAGTTTTGATATCTAATTGACAAGGTTCATATAATGATCATATTGCCAACAAGTCGATCATTTGATAAAAACTACTAACTAAATGTTTATATAAGAAAATACTCCTACCATTTATTTTAAATCATTTCAAGTCAAAAGGTAAAAACCTTTATTCTTAAAATACATCCATGCTAGAAAATCCAAATCACCACACAAAAAATGACAATTATAAATCTGCATACCTGATCATTAGCAAATGAAAGCCTAATATTCACACACAAAATCATCAACACATGAAAACTTATTATCTATACAAGATATTTAACCAGTTATCTACATATAATATATTTAACTAGTTAACTACACATAAGATCATATTGTACAAATCAAATAAAAATTCATTTTGAATTTGAGAATATCAAAGTAAAACTATATAAAGCAATTGAAAATTGTTAGAAAAAGTCCAGGCACTATTGCCATGTGGCTATGAGAATGAGATGTGAACAATAGCTCGTAAACCTCATGAACAATGCTAAGATTATAGATTTTCTTGGGCAATAGAGTTTGATTAGAGTTTGGTATGACTATCAAGTTAGATAGGAGTTGTGGTTATATTATCTATAAGATAAAGGTATGGGATGTGATAAAGAGAGATTGGGAGAGGGGTTAGTTGCTATTAATTAGTAACTCATCTGAAGATAGCCCATCAAACAACTCATCTAGTAAAATCTCTTTAAATTTAGAAATCAAAGGTTTATCAACCTCAAGAATGTTATCACATGTGTATCTTTTTTTTTTCTAACCACCAATATTTTTATAATTAATCTATAAACATGTATAGTTTTTCTTATACCTTCCTATATCCCATGCTTTAAAGAAAAAAACTTTCCCTTTATCTAATAAACTATTGGTCAGGGTTTCTTTTTCCAAGGCACAAATGTACATTTCACACCATCTTTACTAAACTTATACAAATTATTTTTGCCTAAGTGTCTAATATCTATATCATGCTGTTGAAACCTAATAAATATAAATTCACAAGTATTCATCAATATTACATTATAATATGTTGTTTTTATACTTTTTGATGTAAAAAGTCACTTTACTTTGTTACCATACTTTTATTTTACCTATTACCTTAATCCATCCTATTTTGTATGGTTCAAGATATGATTATAATAATAATTTTAATTTTTTTACAACATGTTTTCCTCTAATATTTTAATCGCAACCACTATCAGTAATGAAATTAAATAGATTATAAGAAAAAGGATAAATCCATAGTCATATTTTGAAAAAGGATAAAGCAAATACATGATACTCATAGTCATATTTTTTTATTTATCATGAAAGTGTAATTACTTTTTTACCTTTAAGAAAAACAATGGCCTTGATATTAAGGGTGTATCAATCTTTTCATATGTCTCATTAATTATTATAAGATTAATCAGGGTGTATGTGTCTTTTCTGAATTTTTTAGCATTGTGAAGTTAATTTTAGAACTTTTCCCTCCTTTTGGATCTCCAAGCACAGTCAAATGGTTGATTTACCTTTAGAAGACAAAAATGACATAGGGTTGTGTGTAAAATGGTTGATTTACCCTTAGAAGACAAAAATGATATAGGGTTACGTTTATGAGTGTTTTATACTTTTAAACATGGTTCCTATGTTGCTATTAAATTGTTCAAGTATAATTTGATCTTATAATAAATATAAAATATTATTGAAATGAAGAATTTATCGATGTACGAGAGGCATGAGCTAGTGGGTGGAAGGCATCTATGACCTTTTAACAGCATGAATGGTGCCTCCTAGTGGAGAAAATCACTTTACCATTATATTGTTCAAATCTTCACGACTTTTCTTCTTGTTGGAGTGGCATGTGGCAACGACTATGAAATGAATTGTCAATGACTTTCTTTCACACTTGTTTTCTCTCTTTTGTCCTCAAAAATCATGCTAGCCATTTAAAATTTTAACGTTATCCTCTTAGTTATTGGGGTTCAACTTTGGTCCTTACTTTCTTTTCTTAACTCTTTTATAAAATTATTATGTATTTTAAATTTTATCCTTTAATCCTAAATTGTGATATATTATTTTTTTCTAATTCAATCCACACTCTTTTGATTTTTATTTTTTTCTTAACCTTGTTATATAATTTTTATCTGTTTTTAATTTGATCCTTCAATCTAAATTTATGATATATTATTTTTTCTAATTTGGTCTTTATTATTACTTTTTTAACTTTTTATCAAAATGATCTTTTCAAAATTTGTAGTTATCCTTTAATTTATTTATTTTATTTTTATTTCAATCCTTATTTTTTTAATTTTAATTTTTGGATTTTGATCTTTTTGTATAATTGAATTTTTTTATTTTTTATTTCAATATTTGATTAGTTGGAGATTAGGTTTCGTGGTTTTACATATATGTGTTTTAGATCGAATGAATAAGGTCACGAGTTTGAAAAGCTAACATAAGTTAACATATTTTCTTTTTATATCTTATTTTACTTATTTTTTTATTTCATTGTTTGATTTTTTTTAAATGGGCTTTGTGATTTACGTCAATTTGTTTTTTTAGGTTTATGAAATTTTATGACACTGATCGCAGATTTAATAGTTGACTCACCCCTTATTACTTAGGTTACATGTATGTTTACTCGAGTTAACTCAAGTTGACTCAAGTAATTTTTTTATCCAATTTTCTCTTTTCATATTTAATTGGTTGTAAATTTTCCTATATTAATTTTTTCTGTTTTGAAAAAATATTGGTTTCCTAAGTTATCGTGATTGCTTCTTTTTTTCCAAGTTATTTTTTTTATAATTTGGTCCTTATTCTTTTTATTTCTTCTTAACCTTTTTTTACAAATTTTATCTGTATTTAATTTTATCATTCAATCCAAATTTATGATATATTATTTTTCTCTATTTGATCCTTATTATTTTTATTATTTTTTTATCTTTTTGTTAAATTAAATTTTTTTCCAATCTCATCCTTCAATAAAAAAAACTTATAGTTGTCATCTAATTTATATTTTATTTCAATTTTGATCATCATTTTTTTATTGTAATTTTTAGATTTAGATCCTTTTGTATAATTGAATTTTTTTCTGGACTTTATCCTTCAATATTTGATTGGTAGGGGATTGGAGTTCAAGGTTTTTCATGTATGTTACTTCTGAGTTAGTGAATATATATATATATATATATAATTGATTTCATCATTTGGTATTGAATATTTAAAAAAAAAACAAGTTTTGTGGTTTTTTTTAATTTGTTTTTCTATAGGATTATCGTAGTTTCATGGCAAAGATAATGGGGTTGGTGCGTTAACTCGGGTTGGTCACTTCTTATTATCCAAGTTACAAGTCTATCATACTAATTCAGGTTGACTAGGGTTAAGTTTTTTTTTTTGTCATTTTTTTTATCCAATTACATCATTGACACGACAAAGAGATTGATGTTTTCTCCCAAGTGCAGGAGTGTCGAAGTAATAAATAACCCGGCAAGACCGGGGTCGAACCACAGGGAGGTTATTGTACAAATTATAAATAACAACAACAACAACAACAACAATAATAATAATAATAATAATAATAATAATAATAAAGAAAGAGAAGAAGATGATGATGATGATGAGAACTTGGAGATAGAATATTAAAGTAAAGATTAAACAATGATAATAACAAATGTCAAGGTTAGAGGTTCCACTAATGGTATTTCAAACAAGTATAGTATAAACTCTTATTGTTCAATTGGAAACCACACATAAAGGAGGTTCCAATCAGATTATAGATTGTTAACATGATTACATTAGTCATCTTATTCAATTAATGCTAATACTTGTAAATTTCGTCAAGCATTCATGATTATAACTTATGTTAACAACAAATCAAGTTCCTTTCATAGCTCAGGTGTCGGTTATACCATACAGTATGGGCTATGAAAGTGCCAAGCATTTGTTGTACCAATTGTTATACAACATAAATCAAGATTAATCATTTAACAAGCAAAGTATTAAAGAGTGAACAAGATAACAAATATAAAACATGTTAGTATTAAACATTAAAGTCCATATTAAGTTTATACCATACTTATTCTTACACCATTAGTGTAACCTTTTCACCTTGACATAATTAACTTAGCTAGACATAATGAAAGAAAGAAAAATAGATAAACAAAATAAGAACATAAAAGTTAACTAAGGAAAGGAAAGGAAATGAAAGGCATAAACTTGATATTAATGAAAACAAAGCATAAAGAATACAAAGAGAGAAAACAAGAGCATGATCTTGATCTGGACACCAAGATGCCTAAATGCATGGCAAATGCCTCCTTTTATAGGCCAAAATTGGGAACTATTGATTTGATGACTAATTGATGAGTAGATGGCCAACCCTTGACTTGGTGACAATCCTTATCTTCTCTTGTCTGCCCAAAACGTCATTGATGACGTCAAAATTAGAGCCACTTGAAAACATGAAAGTTCTAGGCAATTGTCTCAGCTTTCTTGTGTAAAAAATTCAGCTCATTTCGACTTCTAGAACTCCAGATATGGCCAAAATACTGAACAGTGCTCGGGCTGGAGGACAGATTCGGGCTTCTTTGTTGTTGCAATAATTTGGACTTGAAAATGGCCTTTTTAGATCTTGGGCTCCATATGAAAGTTGTAGGCCTATGTCTTACCTTTCCATCCATATAAAGTAGGCCTAAATCTGAGATCTATAGCTCCAGATATGACCCAATTACCGAACAGTGTTCCGGTTTGGATTGCACCGACATCTCTTTTCTAAGTTTGATCATCTCTTTGCCTTTGCAATTGAAGTTCTTAAAGTCATCAATCAATCCTTTTATTTATGTGATAGGCCTGCATTTAAAATGAACATTTACCACAAATTAAAGGTATCTTATATTATTAGATAGATTATTATAAAACGTACTTTAGTTAAGGAGTTATTGATACTTTAAGTGCAAAATGATGATATAAAACCATGATAAAAATGCACTTTTGAGTACTAATCAATCATTTTATAGTTAATTGATTATAATTTGAACTATATTATTTTTCTCTTTTTGGAGAAAGGTTTTCTTCTCAAGTTATTGTGATTGCTTTATACATACATATATGACACACACACACACACACACACACACACATATATATATATAACGTGTAGTTTTTTTTTATTATTGATTGCCTATTTTTGTATCATCTAATTAAATAAAACCAACATATTTGACCCATTTGAATCTATAACTCAAGTCGTTGAATTCATTTTTGAAAACATACTTGCCACCTAAACATCATTTAAAAAAATAATATAGCCCTATAATATAACATGAGCTCGCATCTTGTTATTTATTATACATCATATAAGCTTGACTTGTGTTGTTGCAAATCCTTAGTAACTCTCAATTTTACTAAGAGTTTTTTAGTCATATAAGCTTGACTTTCATTATCATAATCTTCCTCCTCATCTCTATTATGATTGTATAACTTGTCCTTGTCTTTTTTAAGGTTCTTTTATTCCTTAACCATACTCATAAATTTTTATTTCCTACAATCACTAAAACAATGCTTACCCTTCTTATATTTTTAGTGTTTGCCTAAAACTGGTTTGGCATACAAATTATATGGCTTATTTCTTTTAGATGGTTTTTTCAAGGCCTTATTAGGTTTAACAATATCTTGTTTTATATAAGTTAACAACTATAGTGTTTTTGTTTTGTTAATAATATTGGATCTACTAATCTCGTTGACACAACCAAAAGATTGATGTCCTTTTTCAAGTTCAGAAGTGTCGAATTAATAAATAACCTGGCAAGACCGGGGTCAAACCATAAGGAGGTTAATTGTATAAATTATAGATAATAATAATACAATAACAACAACAACAATAGTAGTAGTAGTAGTAATAGTAATAGTAGTAGTAGTAGTAGTAGTAGTAGTAGTAGTAATGAAGAAGAAGAAGAAGAAGAAGAAATTAATGAGAACTTTGAGATGGAAGATTAATGTGATAATTAAACAATGATACTAATAAATATCACAGTTAGAGGATTCGCTAATGATATGTCAAACAAGTGTAGTATAAACTCTTATTATTTAATTGGAAACCACACACAAAGGAGGTTCCAATTAGATTATAAATTATTAACGTGATTACATTAGTTATCTTATTTGATTAATGCTAACACTTGTAAATCTCATTAGACATTCATGATTATAACTTATGTTAACAACAAATCAAGTTCCTTTCATAGCACAAATATCGGTTATACCATATAATTTGTACTATGAAAGTGCTAAGCATTTAATGTATGAAGTGTTATACAACGTAAATCTAGATTAGTTATTTAACAAACAAAGTATTAAAGAGTGAATAAGATAACAAATATAAAACATATTAGTATTAAACATTAAAGTCCATGTTAAGTTTACACTATACTTAGTCTTACAACATTAGTATAACTTTTTCACCTTGACATAATAAATTTAACTAAACATAATAAAAGAAAGAAAAATAAATAAAAAATAAAAACATAAATAAGATAAAATTTAACTAAGTAAAGGAAAGGAAATGAAAGGCATGAGTAGATGTCAATTTTGCAAGTGTATCTTTAAAATCTATCATGTTTTGAACAAGTTGAGTATTGATTGTCTCTTGCTTTTCAATGAATGCATGCAATGTTTTCTTAAGATTTCTTCTAAGAGGTGGAGCATAAAAAGATGCATATCCATAAGAATTTTGAAAATTATAGTGTGCTTGAAATGGTGGCTGTGAAGTTTGTACATTGTTATTATCACTTTTCCAACTGAAATTTAGGTGATTTCTCTAACTAGAATTGTATGTTTGCAAGTATAGGTTGTGGTTGGGCCTTTGAAAACTATTTAAAACATGGACTTATTCATGAAGACATTCTTTAAAAGAAAACAATGTTAGATAGTCATTGGTTAAGTATTCATTTGTTTCACATATTTGATATACAATGTTTTCAATAGATTTTAATTGACCACTCTTTTTTAATTTTAGTGCCTTGAGTTTTCTAGCTAATGATGCAAATTTGACTTGGAGGTCATGATCTTCCCTAAGGTTGACAGACCTCCACTAGATGTATGAGGTTGAGTTTTACTCGATGCCTAATAAGTACTTGCGGTGTCATAATTTTAAGCATTTTCAACTAACAAGTCTAAGTATTCCATTGGTTCATCAATGTCTTTATCTTCAAAAGTTCTATTACATATCAATTCAACCATTTTTCCATCTCTAGGTGTTAATCCTTTATAAAATATGAAACCAATCTCCATGTTTCAAACCATGATAAGGGCACGTATTAAGCAAGTCTCAATACCTATCCCAATATTGGTAAAATGTTTGTCTTGGTTTTTGAGTGAAAGTGGTGATTTGTTTTTTGAAAGAGTTTGTTCTATGAGATGGAAAAAATTTCTTTAAAAACTGTTGTTACATTTCATCCCAAGCATGAATGGATCCTAGTCTTAAATTTTATAGTCATGTTTTAGCTTTATTTTCTAATAAAAAAGGAAAAAGCTTTAATCTGATAGTGTTCATGCTACAATTTAAGTTATTATAGGTGTTACAAACCTCCTTAAATTCTATTAAATCCAAATATGAATTTTCTAAATCTAAGCCATGAAAAAAAGATAAAAGTTGAATAATGTCTGACTAAAAATTAAAATGAGACGCATCAGGAGGAAAAATTATGCATAATGGTATACTTGTTTTTATGGGATTCATGTAGTCTTTAAGTATTCTAACACGATTATTCTCATTATTTTTATTATGAAGTGATTGATTATCTTCTTTGACCATATTTTCTAAAAATGATAAGAATACCCTATAAAGTCTATCACTTAATGTATGTGACCACACTTTCATGCACGTGTAGGAATAGAATAAAAAGAAAAAGAAAACAAAAAAAAAAGAAAAAGGAAATAAATAAAACTATATATAAGAAAATTGAAAAGAGAAAATAAAATAAAAACTATAATTTATACAAAAATTACCTCCCATAAATGGTGCTAAAAAGTTGACACTACCAAAAGATTGATACATTCTCTTAAGTGCAGGAATGTTAAAGTAATAAATAACCAGGCAAGACCGGATTCGAACCACAAGGAGGTTAATTGTAAAAATTATAGATAACAATAATACAACAACAACAAGAACAACAACAATAGTAGTAGTAGTAGTACTAGTAGTAATAGTAATAGTAGTAGTAGTAATAATAATAATAATAAAGAAGTTGATGAGAATTTTGAGATGAAAGATTAAACAATGATAATAACAAATATCAAGGTTAGAGGATCCATTAATGGTATGTTAAAGAAGTGTAATATAAACTCTTATTATTCAATTGGAAACCACACACAAAGGAGGTTCCAATCATATTATAAACTGTTAACATGATTATATTAGTTATCTTATTCAATTAATGCTAATAATTATAAATCTTGTCAGACATTTATGATTATAACTTATGTTAACAACAAATTAAGTTCCAATCAGATTATAGTATGTCAAATAAGTATAGTATAAACTCTTATTATTCAATTAAGTTCTCTTGTCAGACATTTGATTAATTTAAGATTTACAACTTTAGATATGACCTTATTACCAAATAGTGTTCCAGTTTAGATTGTACCGACATCTCTTTTTTAAGTTTGGTCATCTCTTTGTTCTTTCAATTTCAGTTCTTAAATTCATCAGTCAATCCTTTTATTTATATGATAGGTCTGCATTTAAAATAAACATTTACCACACATCAAAGGTATCTTATATTATTAGATATATTATTATAAAACATGTTTTAATTAAGGAGTTATTGATACTTCAAGTGCAAAATGATGACATAAAACCTTGATAAAAAATACACTTTTAAGTACTAATCACTTACCTTTCCATCTATATAAAATAAATCTAAATTTAAAATCTACAGCTTCAGATATAACCCAATTACCAAAGAGTGTTCTGGTTGATACTGCACCAACATCTCTTTTCTAAGTTTGACCATCTCTTTGTCCTTTCAATTTCAGTTTTTAAATTCATTAATGAATTCTTTTATTTATGTGATAGACCTACATTAAAAATGAACATTTACCACAAATTAAATGTATCTTACAATATTAGATATGTTATTATAAAACATGCTTTAGTTAATGAGATATTGATATTTCAAGTGCAAAATAATGATATAAAACCTTGATAAAAATGCACTTTTAAGTTCTAATCACTCATTATATTTACTTTATCTCATATAAGTAATTATGTTAAGCCAACCTCTAAAATTCAACAATATACTTATATATATAATTATTTCTTTATAAACAATCATAATATCACATTTAAAATAAAATATTGCTTATAAATTAAAAGAAAGAATTTTTCTTACCATATTTGTTTCATCCTTATCTATAATCTAACATTTACCCACTCTCTTTTTCACATGTATCCATCTATTACTTCCATTAAAAAAAAGAAAGGCTTTATCCACCAACTTATATATGACTAATTTCAATATGTTTTTAGATATATAGGTTTTCTTTAAGTAAGCTATATTTGACAGCCCAATTAAGAAATTCCTTGATTTTTAAATCTGCATTAAAGCTAGGGATATCAAATCTTAAACAATATTCATTCATCTTATGATAATAATTTTAAGCTTATCTTGCAATAATTAGTAAAATCATTACAACCTACATTAATCCTATCCTCTTCAAATCCCAATAAATAGATAGTTTATCTATATGAAATTACAAAAAAATGTATAAGATTTAGTCTATCTTGAGCATGTCCCTCTCCTTATTACAATTTTTATTTGTGTCTCCATCTAGTAGTTGATCTAGTCACTCAAATTATATCTACTATGAAACACTTCAATTGATCAAATCTTTATGATAGGGTTTTTTATGATGCTTTTTTCAGTTGTTTTAATGCTTTAAATGACATCTATCTACTCTTTGATTTATATTATAGGGGGGTTGGTGTTACCAATGTCTTTTTTTCCATTGAACATGCCAACTCATTCTCATGTCAATTGGAATATCACATAATGAAATGAAAGAAACTAAGGTTTCATAAACCCTAAAATTATAACTAAATTACAAATAAAATTTTCATTTAATAAACTTAGATTGATAATAATTGAATACCAATACATATAAAATTGTTTTAAATAGTAAGTTAGATTATCCTAACTAATAAAATCTAAATAAAATAAATATATAAAACCTAATTAGGAAATGAATCCTAAAATAACAAGGAAAATAAAGAAAATTCTAAAACAATCTCTAGATGTAATTTAGCATAAAAACAACCTCAGCTAGTTATCATTATACAAGTGAGCTTGTTGAATAAGTTTGTAAAATTCTAACTTGATCAAAAAATAAATTAAAAGTTATGTCTACTTTTTTTCAATAAATTTGCTTGACTCGTTTTGACTCTTCTTAGATTTAGACATGTCGATTTGGTTTATGAACATTATTTGAATACTTTAAAATTGTTATTTCTTCTTTATTCTTAAATGATATAGTTTCACCAAACAGAAAGCATGCATGTTAATCAATATATAAACAAAATTCAACTTATAATATTTGTTAATAGAAAATAAACATAAAGAAGTAAATTGACACAATGATCAATCATTTGGCCTTAAAATAATTTATTGCCTACTCTATGGTTAGTGTGGTTGCAATATTATTTCTCATGCTTACTCAATTTCTTATTCTTAGTATCATAAACAAGAATAAACAATGAACTGAAATTTATATATTACTACTCTCTATAAAAAATAAAAGGATAAAAGAATTTTGACAGAAGTTTATAAAAGAGAAAGTTTTTGAAATATCATAAATTTTCTCCTTTGAAAATAAAGACAATTATGACAATTAATTAACTTTAAATTTTTAAAACAAAATATATATCTTTTCTTGAAAAGACACAAATCTTCAAAAAGAACATAACTTTATTTTAAATAGAGTTTCAACAACTACAAATCTCCAGGGAAAGAAATAAGTTTTTATTCACATCCTAACAATCCTCCACATGAATTACAATAATTTGATTATTATAAAATAAAAATTGACATAGAAATAGAGAGTATCAATGAAAGGTTTATGCATTGGACAAGGTAGTTTTTAGCCTTGAACCATCTTTAGTGAAAGCAATCAGGTTCACAAATCTAACCAATTTTAGACAAATGTTTCTCCCTTTTATTTAAAAATTAGAAGGTTTATCATGTATTATTAAAAATATATGGATGTTTACTTTCCAATACAACTACAATTGCTTTAAAATTCATTTTTTTTTAGCTTTGATTGTGGACAAAACAATAACAAATGTTAAAATTAACATATTTGAATCTTCTTATTCCAATATTTCTGTAATGTCTGAATGCTTCCCTATAAGCCTTTCTTAAACATAAATCAAGTTAATCATGACATGTTCTTTATTCTTTGATATCTTCTCAAAGTTGATCTTAACCCATGTATCTTAAATAAGTATATTAATTGTCTTCTTGAACCTATTTGCTCCAAGTCTTATAACTAGACCCAATGGAACCTTTAAAAGATCTTTTCGTGTTGAAGCTAAGATCACATCATTAGTACCATCTTTCCATAATTTAGGATTTTACACATAATTGTTTTTATAATGTATAAGTGCTCTCTATCAATAGTTACTGCATATTAAAAAAACTATTTATATTAGAACATACATGATAGGTGGCTTCAATAACAACCTACCACTTTTTAAAGTTATCTGTAAAGTTTACTTCTGACTAAAAAGCAACAAACTCTATTGCTTTTTCACCAACGATCTCAATCACACTAACTTATGCATTTTTCTCTTTCACAATAATGACAATTCTTAGTATGTTGCCCTAGTTTATTGCAAATAAAATAGGTTCATTTGAACTTTTTTTAGTCTTTGTCACCTTGAGAAAAAACAATTCTCCATCAAGCTTTTTATTTAAGTTCACACCACCTAATTTTTTTATTTTTCCCTAGACAAAACATGTTTTGAAATCAAGTTAACTAATAGAACAATCAGGGCTAATAGGTAACTGGTGCATTATTATTATTAACAATAGTTTTATCCAAATGTCTTCTCAATAATAAGATCAACTTTACAAATATATGTCACACAATATAATTCAGAAAATGATACAATTGAAAAAATAATAATAATCATACAATGCATAACACACTAATTGTGCAAAGTATAATTTAATAAATACTATTTATTATTTAAATAAATACCCTCATTATATGCATTGTGTATGTGTGTGTGGATTATTAGTGTAAAAATATTTAAGTGTTTATGTTTTGCTTTTTACTTGGCCTACCTAAGTTCGATTCTTGACAAAATAAATTTCAAACATTTATTTATCTATTGTCAATAAATCTCAAATATTTATAAATATATCATTTGTGTATAACAAAAACTGTATTATAACCTATTGGTAAGTGTTTTTTTTCTTTTTTATAGATCCTATTTTGAAACCTAGTAGCCATTTCTTTTGCATACACAATAGGAAGACATAATTTATAAAAAGCTAGGAACAAACCGTTTTTTTTTTTTGGTGAAATACGGGGCTCTAAGCCCTAGAAGAATTAAATTAATTGTGGTAAAGTTAACTTAATTAGGTCAAAATACAAATTTAATTACAAACCTATAAGAGGGTAACTACTAACCTAATTATCTTTAGTAAGTGGATTTTTTGGTCAATCTAAAGTTTGCCAAACAATCCGTTACAACATTCCTTTCTTTAAATGTATGTTGAATCCTGATCGTCATCCTTTAACAAAGCTTCCTTACTTTAGTGTCGACTTTGACCATATACTTTGTAATAAAGTTCACAATCAACATCAAGTATTCTCTTAAATTATCTAATATAATCTTAGAGTCCAGGAAAGATCTAACCTAGTGATGACCACTCATAACTCTACTTTAATTAAAGTTAGATACCGTATTGATTGTTGTCGCATGTCTGCATCTGTCGCATCAAATCATCCATTCTTAAAGTGTAGGTGTATCTATATAACAAATATTAGGAGATAAGGAATTGTTGTCTTTTATTAGTGAAAAATTTGAATGGAAATCACTATCTAGTATTCTAGTTACTAGGAACTCTAACTGATTTTAGAGATCGAGTACGGGGACTGATTGTGTAAAGCGAAAGTATTAGCACCCCAACTACGCCCTACCTAAGGTAAGTTGCATTGTATTGTTGTCTGATAAAATCTAAGGTGTTGTTGTGGTTTTTAATTTTTGGTCTGTTTACAGTTTTAAAAAAAAATCCTTTTTTGTAAGGAGATTCTTATCTTATCAAGTAAAAAACCTAACTGTTCTATGTTGTCAAAAGAAATACTTTTTTAATATTGAGAATACGTTTTATGTATAAATTCATCATTCTTGATACTAAAATAAAACAAAATATTTTTTAATTTGTTTTTAAAATATTGGCCAAATTTTTGTGACTTTAATAAACTGGTTATGAAAGTCAAAATGCATGCCAAAATTTTTTTTTAAAGTTTTCTTTTGTATGAAAATATAATATGATTTTAGCTTTAAGAGACTTGGCTATATGCTTCAAACAAAAATATTTTTTTGATGAAAACTAGGTATTTTAATACCAGATTTGTATTTTTATGATATAAAAATGCCAACCAATGTTAAGAAAAATTTAGTAACAAAATACAAGAAAAAATTACAATTTTTTTTTGAAAAAAGAACTTTTTGATTTTCTTTTAAATTGGGTCTGACTCGTACTTACTATTTTAGGTTGGGCTAGTGCTGTTGTCCCATCAAACAATGAATCTCTTCACTATTTAAATGTAACATGAATAATGGAGCACTTGACGAAGAAGATGAAAAAAGGGAAAGGGAAGGACGTTGACTTGCGGTTGTTTGTGATGATGTAAGTGGCGGAGAAGGTGGCGTAAATAAAGCTTCTGAGAATTCCCCTTCTTGTTTTTTTTTCCTCTACTAATGGTGGAATTGCTATTGACAACGACTTAAGACGATTCTCATGGCGGTGATGAGGAAGGTGGTGGTGGTGGTTATTCCTGTTTCTTCCCTTGTTTTTCTCTCTCTTTGTTTTCCTTCTCTTCTTCGTCTTAATTTTTTTTCTTTTCTTCTCTTCCTCCTTTTTTTATGCTTTATCTTCCTCTATATTTATAAGAAAAAATTAGGGAAGAGTGGCAGGGGTTGCTGCTATGCAACCGCCTAAAAAACTACCCTAAAGGCATGTCCCCTCTATTTTTCCACACCATGGTAGGCCACGGGTCAGAGCTTAGGCAAGTGATAAGCTTTAGTCAACATCTTTTTGAGTTTTAGGAGAGAGAGAGAGAGAGGAGAAAAGCAAGGGAAAAAACCTTCTCCTTCCCCTGCCTCGCGCTTTTAGGTGAAAAAAAGACCCATAGTGCAGTTCAAAACAACACCATTTGGGGCCTTTTTATGTGAACAGTGGATGAAACGACGCTCTTTTGGACAAAATACACCATTTTATTTAAAAAAATGATGACAAAATCATGTCAAAGTCCAAATCATTCCTCAATTTGTGATTTGTTTAATCAAGTCTTACATTGCAATTTTGATTTTAAAAACCAATTCAATTGCATCCCTGCTAAATTTAATCATCGGCCCTGAAGTTGGCTGCCTTTTTTAATTTAGTCTTTGGTTTCTAATTTATGTAATTAGATCCTCAATTGATGTATAAACTCTTAATTTCTTCAATTATAAGTCCCTGATTTGGTTAATTACAACCCTATATTTACGTGTCTTTTCCAGTTTGGTCCTTGGTTTCAATTGTTTTCAAAAAAGTCCTTAAATAGCCATCAAAATTCAATATTTATGTAATCAATCCCCTAATTTGACTAAATTGACTCTAAAAAATTATAATTTGACCCTAAAACTTTAATTTCTCCCAATTAAAGTCTAAATTGACTTTAAAATCAATTTTTCTTGCAATTAAACCCTTCATAAATTGAATTAAACCTTTATTAAAATTTAATTACGTCCATAAACATTTGATTTTAGACTTTTCTTCTTTAAAATGAATTTTTTTTGTCAATAGGACTCTCTTATCAGTCAATGATATACTGTCAAATTTCAATCTTTGTATTTTTAAACCTTCTTAACCAATTTTTATTGATTTTCTAAGCATTTTTCCATCCTGTTCTCATTGCTATTATTTTTTTTGGATATTTGTTTTTAGTTTGAATTTTTTTTAGAAGAGAAAATGAATTTGAGAAATAACCTAAAATGGATTATGATAATTGTAAGGCCTTTAATCCAGGGCCCATGCTATATATGATCAACCCTCTTGCTTTTATAAATCAAGGATTACCATTCCACAAAACACTAAGAGAAGTTATCTCAATACACTTTATAATAATGTCAATCAGATTATATAGCATAACTGTAAATAATGATGTTTCCCATATAAAGTCATAATGTAGCTGATCATATATCTCCATGTCCTTCTTGATAGCTAACATGACCAAAAGATTGATATCTTCTTCCAAGTGTAGGAGTGTTGAAATAATAAATAACTCAGCAAGATCAAGATCGAACTACAGGAACGATAACTATAATAATAATAATAATAATAATAATAATAATAAAAAGAAGAAGAAAAAGAAGACTTTGAGATATAAGATTAATGTGAGGATTAAACAATGATAAAAATAAATATCAAGGTTAGAGAATCAACTAATGGTATTTCAAACAAGTATAATATAAACTCCTTTTATTACTAAATTGGAAACCACACACAAAGAAGGTTTCAATTGGATATAAATTGTTAACATTATTACATTAGTTATCTTATTCGAATATGCCATACGATTATAACTTATATTAACAACAAATCAAATTTTTTTCATAGTATAGGTGTCGGTTATACCATATAGTTGGGCTGTGAAAGTACTAAATATTTATTATACCAAGATTTATACAACATAAATCTAGATTAATCATATAACAAGTAAAGTATTAAAAGTAACCAAGATGACAAATACAAAATATGTTAGTATCAAACATTAAAGTCTATATTGAGTTTATACTATACTTATTCTTATACCATTAGTATAACATTTTCACCTTAATATAATAAATTTAGCTAAACATAATGAATAAGAGAAACATAAATAAACAAGATAAGAACATAAATAAGATATAAGTTAACTAAGTAAAGGAAAGGAAATGGAAAGCCTGAATAAAAAAATTAATGAAATCAAAACTTAATCATTGCAAAATATAAAGAAAGAGAGCAAAAACATGATCTTCATCTGAAAATTAAGATGCCTAAATACATGGTAAATATCTTTTTTTATAGGCCAAAATTTAGAACTATTGATTTGTTGATTAATTATTGAGTAGGTGACCACATCTTGACTTGAGAACAATCCTTATCTTCTTTTCTTAACAAAATATCATTATTAATATCAGAATTTAAATAGATTGTCTTCATGATAGTTTAAGAAAATTGTCTTAACTTTCCAATAAAAAAATGAGGTCATTTAGACTTTTAGAACTTGAGATATAGGCAGAACACTGAATAGTATCTGGGCTGTAGGAAATTTTTTAACTTTTTAGTTATTGCTACAATTTGAACTTGAAAATGATATTTTTGAATCTTGGACTATGTATAAAAGTTTTAGGCCTATGTCTTAGCTTATAGCGGACCCAAATCCAAGTTATGCAGCTTCAGATATGACCTAATGACTGAACAATGTTCAAGTTTGGACTGAACCCACATCTCTTTTTCAAGTTTAGTCATCTTTTTATCTTTTCATTTCAATAGGTAATCACATTAATCAATCCTTTGAATTGTAAGATATACAATAAATTAAAGCTATCTTATATTATCAGATTTCTTGTTATAAAATATGCTAAGTTAGGGAATTTAATAATACTTGAAGTACAATATGATAATATAAAATTTTAATAAAAATAAACTATTAGGTACTAATAGATAACCATTATCAATTTTTTTTCTTTTCATGTTTCTCATGGAGTGAATAATCTCTTGAGCTACGATGATTGTAAAACCCCAGTTAAAATATTAAGGTATTAGTAAAATGTTAGAAATTTAACCCAATGATATGTGTGTGTGTGTATTAGAAATGAAGTTCTATGAATTAAAACTTTTAGGCAAAGATAAAAAAATGACAATGCTAGAAATATGAAATTGATGGATATATAAATTAAAAAAACTTGGCTTCTTAAGGAAGCCAAATTGGTCGACTACAAACTAGAGAAAAAGGGAGGGAATTTGATTGAAATCCATTAAAAATTCTTGCTAAAACACCAAATAAAGTTGAATTAAAGAATCAAAGAATGTTGGGAAGAGATAAGTAAGAATATTAAAGGATTTGTAACTAGAAGGGGGGTTTTAAAGAAAACAAAAGAGAAAGAGAAGTGAATAAAACCTGATATTCCTTGTTTGTATTCTCTCAAATTGTTGTATTTAATTGGTAAGGAACCTTGATTTTAGCTTAGTTTGAATTGTTAATGAGAATTGTTGCATTTTGCTTATGGAAAGGTTATGAAAGTTTGTGCATGAATAAATAAATATTTAGATGGATGTCTTTATATTAGACTAAGATTAGCGAGCATGAAAAATCAATGGGTAATGTTTTAATTGAAAAAATTAAAGAAGGAAAAACCATCCCTCTTAGTGTAATGTTTGACAAAAAATAGGGATTTAAGGGTTAAAGTTGCTTGATTTTATATATATCATGCAAAATTATGTTAGGTAGATGCTAAATGAATAAGCAATGCATTGATTTTAAAGAATTTGAGAAAAATATATGTATTCCTTTAAGGAAGGAAGTTTAGCCAAATATGTTAGGATGAGAGGTTAAATTTTGGTACATTTTTTATTAAATATGGAGTCATTATATGATGAACAATATAAAGTATAGATGAATTAAGTCTAATTTGCATGAAAATTGAAAAAAGAACCCTTGGTTAACATATAAGGGTTTAACCTAGAGGGAGAAGAGAAGAGATTGAGGTTTTCTTTTTTTGGTTTCTTGATTTAGATATGTTAATTTCATGATTCATTAAGTTGATATAAATAAAAAATAAATGAGTTAAATTCAATTTTAGGAATAATTAAAAATAGAAACCTTTAGATATAAGAAGTGGGTTTAACCTATATAGTAATTTAATGAGAGATTTGATTTTATTTGAAATATTTGATTTGGAACGATTTAATTGTGTGATGAGAATGTGATTGATGTATAAGTTACTTTAAATTACATGAAAAATTTAATTGGAAGCTTATGGTTTCTTAGTTTGATATTCGACCAAGGAAAGAAGAAGGAATGATAAGGTAAATTAATTTAAACTAATAATAAAAGTTAGAATAAAATGATTAAATAATATTACATGAAATGAAATTAAAGGAAAACTCCATGAAAGATTGGAAATAACATATTAGAATCATTTAAACTTGGTTTGGCCTGGGGATAGGAAATGAAAGAATTTATTGTTATGGTTAATTCTTACGAGTAAATGGAATTTTGAGTTATCCAAAAATACATGAATATAACTTGAATAGATGAAAAGATTGGATTATTAAGAAAAAATACAAAAACTATAAAATTCCTTAAATATGAGATGTGAACTGAATGAAAGTTGAAAATAAGATTCTTATGATAATAATCTTAAATTTAAAATAATAATTATTATTATGAAGAGAGGCTAGCTTCATAATAGTCTGAGATAGTCAAACAATAATAGACTCTAGATAGGTGTTTAACACCTCATTAATTGTTAATCTTCTTTTTAAAGTCAATATTAGCTACAATTTCTTTAATTTCAAGATTCAATTATAATAGTTAAAAATATTTATGTTGAAGTAAGAAGTTAAATTATGAAAACAAATGATTGACATCCAAATAGAATTTCTAGATTGATTGGTATCAACTTGAGATTATCAGATTTATTGTGGCTTTCAAATAGGAATGTTGGAATGATTGACATTCAATTAGAATTGCTGGATTGATTGATATTCAGTTGAGATTATTAGATTTATTGGCTTTCAAATAGAACATTGGAATGATCGGTATCCAAGTAGGATTACCATATTAATTGGTACGCATTTAGGATTACTAGATTTATTGGCTTCCAAACAAAAATGCCAAAATAATTAGCATCTAAGTAGGATTATAAGATTAATTGGTATATAGTTGGGATTATAAAATTTACTGGTTTTTAATTGGGAATGCCAAAATAATTAGAAGCCACAAAGTTTTTTCAAGTTAATAGGTAATCGAATAAGGATTTCTAGATTAATTAATATTTATAAGTAGGATAACTGGGTTGTTAAATCATTTAGAAAAGATGGCTGAAAAAATTAAAGAAGATATTGAATGTGGAAGTTTACTTGACTAGTTGTTAAATGATTAGAATAACAAGAATAAATTACAATTATGAAAGAATTCTTTGAGGATTATTTGAAATCATGTTTAATCTATATTAGAGATTAATATATTATCATATTAATTCTTGTTTCATGTCCTTTATATGGTTGTATGAGTAAACACTTGCCATTAATTTCTTGTTTTAGTTAATAAGAGAGGTTTTTATAATGGATTATAAGTTATAACTCTTTAAATGCTTTTCTTTGGTATGTAAACACAAGTAAATGAATTCTAATGATTTACTAGAAAAAAACTTGTATTTAAAGTAGTAACCATGTTTTTTTTTATGCCCACTTCCTTATTATTTAATTTTACATTGTTTTAAAATCATACTAAATTAATTAATTAAGTTAAAATAGCATCGTTGACTTTGATCTAAGCATTGTTATATTGATGTTGATTTTTGAAATTGACAAATATTAGAGAAACTTTTACTAAAATTTTAGTAGGATTATGATAATTATAAAAAAGTATAGTCATAAAAAAATATCACTGTGTTTTTTTTTAAATTAGGGATATTACAATGATATAATCAACAATATGCATTCTATGTATAAAGGTACTTTGAATTTGAGCAACCAAGTCAGACATCAGGGGCTTGAGTCGATTCAACTAGACACATTTGTCGATATTTTAAAACTGATATTGCATAATTTTGTTCCTTCTCCAACTAATGATAAGAAAGGTTTTGTGTAGCTGAGGATGCTATATGTACCGTATTCTCTTGTAAAAAGCATGTGGAAGAACTCTAGCACCATCCTCTTTGGCTTATCCTCCTAAAAAAACCCATTGATTTTTCTCTAAATTTTGGTCTTCTTCCATCTAATGATAGTCATCGTACAAAAGTATATAATGTTTCAATCTCGTGCAATAATCCATTAAGAATTCGACTTTTGACACCACAACACTTCCCTCTACTTCAATATATCATTATATTCCACACTCAGTTTTTCTTCCAAATTAATTAGGAACAGGTTGAAAGTCTCATTTAAGCCCTTTAAAGACCTCCTAATCAAGCAATAAATCTTCTTTTACAAGTCAAAATATTCCCAAACACCTCCTTGTTCCATACCCGTAACTTGTTTATCAAATTAACTAAAGAATAAACCAAGTTTGAATTCTTAACCCAATTATGTTGAAGAAACCCTGTAAATTTTTTTTTTGTGATGTCCATGTTGCATTGAATCTGAATGGTTTATCTCTTTTCTAATTGTTCAAGGCTTAATTTTTCTATCTTACTAAAAATATGATGATGATAAGATTTTACTCTTGTCACCACCTTAATAAACAATAAGAAAACTTAAGTCTAACTAACTAATTACCAAATCCCTTCTCCAATCTCTCAAACACCTTAACATACCCTTTACTTTTCTTCCGTTTAAAGGTGGACTGAGGTTTTATACTTTTTAAGTCATTTAACATCTCGTTTGGTATTGTGATGATTGGTATTATGATGATGTGATTATATTTTTTTAAAATTTAAATTTTATCCCACTTTAAATTATTTTTTATGCGGTTTTAGATTATTATAATAAATTGATTTAAAAAATATGTGTTTTTTTAAATATTATTTAATATATTTTAAATAAAAATACTCTAAAAAACAACTATTACTCACTATAAAAGGAACATTCCTGAATCCATCTACATAATTGAAGGCAACGTCATATATATGTCAACTAGAACACGCCTAACTTTCTCATCCACTGTTAATACCTTATTAAAAACTCCAATCACCATCCAAGGCAAGGAAATAAATGTTTACATGTCTATAATTTCTTTAAAACATTTTTTCTCTAATGATCCCTTTATATATGTTGCCACCAAGAGTATGGGTAAGATGTTATAGATATTGTATAACTATTAGAGCGATCTTGGACATGCTCCATAGCAACCAAATACCTCTAGACCTTTCTTTTGGCTCTACTCTATAATTATCCTCAAAGCCCAGCTTCTCAATAATTTTTTCTACTCCCTACAACTCATTTTAGGTTTTGTCAAAGCTAAAATATCAATGCCATAAACTTTTCCAAGATTATGAACAATAGAGCAGAACCTACTACTTATTGCTCGTCTGCAATTCTAATAATATGCACTTATCATTAAAATTATAGGGTGTCCTAGTTCAGCACCCTTAGCTTCATATGGAAGTCTCAAGACTCGATGCCTTTAACCAAATGTTATGATGATATCTTCACTTATAAACGGGGTGTCTCCTTGTGTTTCCTTAACAACATCATATCCAGCCTCCAATCTCCATCATGATATTTACATTTCATTCAGGTGAATGAGGATGTTCATCTATCTTCTTGTTTTATAGCATTTGTATCATCGTGAACTTCAGGTAAGCCAACTGCTTTCTTTACTAATTGAACCCCGACCTGCTTACTCTCAATTTGAGCTTGTTTCTTGGTGGCTTAAGCTAAATTAAGCAGCTCTGAGTTTGATATAATTTCATGAACTACAACATATCAGCATACCTCTTGTTTTGTTACCATATATACTACCTACATTAGAAACATATCATATACAACCCTTCATAGGTTATACATTGAATTCTTCTTCTTAGCTTGAATTTGGCCAATAATGGCTTTGTTAAGTCCCCACTTGTATACATACACGTGTATAGTTTCCACGAGTGCCTAAAAACATTGTCATATCTAGCTTTAAATTTTTGCTAATGTGATTTTTGATTTTTCAAAGCACCTAGTTGTCTATTAGAGAATAATATAAATCATATCCTGTGATATCACCTAACAACTTAAGTTATTAATTGAGATGATTATTTGATATGGTATTAAAGTCATGATGACCAAGCGGTCACGAGTTCGAATCTCACCATCCCCATTTATTTGATACAAATCAAAGTTCAGGTGCCATTGATGCATTATGATGTAGTAGTCAGCTACTATCCACGACCCTCTATACAATGCGAAGTCCCAATTATCTAGGTTTGAGAACTTCATTAGGAAAAAGTCATTTCCCAGATTTTCCATAGTATTTGGAGCCTTTTCAATTGATAAGTATATCCCATCCTTCTTCCCATAACTTTAACAATTAAGGTTTATCACCAAGGTTATCTGATTCTTTTCTTCCCCTGTACTTGTTAAATTTATTACTAAGAAATCAACCTCTCCATCATCTTCCTCCTCATCGTCCTCCGGTGTGTATTTTTTTTTTGGTAGTCCTCAAGATCTTGTGGGTTTAAGAAGGCCTCTCCTATTAGGAAATCCTTATAACTAGGTCCTTCTATCATCTTATTGATCTTTTATATCTGACTTGGTTTCTCATTTTCAATAGATTGCTTTCCTGAATTAACCTTGATCTCATTTTTAGAGCGTGCTAGCAAGTCTTCTTCCTTAGTAGTGATCTTAGTGAAAGACAATATAATTTACATAGAAAAAAACATAAATGATGAAAATAAAGAGAATAAAAAGAAAGAAGAACAGAGATTGATTATGTTACACAGAGAAGAAAAAGATGAATTCTAGCACTGTTTTATTATTCATTGATTAGTTTTTCTCCTTACTAATCCTTAGTTTATATATGCTATATTAGAAAGATAATACAAGGTGTCTAGTCTTTCTTTTGGCACTGAAACAATGCTAACAAACTCTCTTAATTAACAAACAATACTAACAACATTCTAACAATATCAATATTTAATCTTCTGACACTTGGTAGGAGTAAAGCCGTTGATATCTTTATATGCCCCCTCAATTGTAGGCTTGGAAGAGCCAAGTATGAGATTGGAACAATGATGCTGAAACAAAGAAATGGAAAGACCTTTGGTGAGGATATAAGCAAACTAATCAGTAGAGGAGACATGTTGAACTAGTAAATCATCCTCAATAACTTGTTCCCTAACAAAATGATAATCGATCTGGAGATATTTCATCCTAGAATGGAACACTAGATTGGAAACAAAGGAGATAGTAGAGATATTTTGAAAAGCTAGCAAGAATCATCACAAAGATAAACAAAGAAGTGAATAGAATTAGAGGGAGATACTGTAATGCAGAGAAAGAAGAAAACATTTATGTGTATATTCTTTTATTAGAGTTCAACAATCTAAAGTTGAGAAGTAGTTGTTATTTTTAGAGTGCAAGAGATAAAAACAAAGAGAATTAAAGATTGAGAAGAAAGAATCTTGCAGAAAGTTAAAGATTTGAAGAAGGATTTTTCAGTTTGACAATGTATCAAACAAATAAAAGATAGATTGATTATTATGAAAGAATTGTTTGGATAAGGAGATAATAATGACAGAAACAAAGATTAGCAAGATATTAGAACCATTTCAGATGCACGTTTCACTTCTGCAGCAACTTTATCAAGAGAAAGGCCAGCAGAAGTTGCAAATCCAACAACCTTATGAACAAGAATAGTCCCTGTCAATTCTCTTTGTCCAGCTATACCTCGAGGTGGGGGTAAAGCATAGTCAGCTCCAATAATTACAGTCTCTACTTTATAACCTTCAGATTTTGCTTGCTCAGCAGCCAAACCAAAATTTAAATGATCGCTTGTATAATTCTTGACAATCAGAAGAGATCCCATCACACTAGTTACAACTTTGATACCATGAAAGACAGTAGAATTTATACAGAAAAGGAATATAATGAAGAAAACATAAAGAATAGAAAGGAAGAAGAACAGAGATTAATTATGTTACATAGAGAAATAGAAGACGAATTCTAGCACTGTTTTATTATTTATTGATTAATTTTTCTCCTTACTAATCCTCGGTTTATATATGTTATATTAAAAAGATAATGCATGGTATCTAGTATTTTTTTTTGCACTGAAACAATGTTAACAAACCTTTTTAACTAACAAACAATACTAATAACATTTTAACAATATTAATCTCTAATCTTTTGACACTTGATAGAAGTAAAACCGTTGATATCTTTACACTAAACACTTTCTCCCAAAGATGATTTAGGAATAAATAGTTGATAACAACAGACACGCATGTAGAAGGAATTTAATAGTAAAGCACGTAATTTAATGCTATTATGAGAATACATCATCAATTAATGAGGTTAGGTTTATAGCTTTAAAAGACATTAATACATCAATTAACAATAAAGATTAGCAAAAAAGGCAACAAAAACCATAGTTGTAAGGAACTCTTGTTTATTCTTAAGACATAAACTAAGCATAGAGATATAACAAATACAAATCATAATGGTTCTGAACTATTATTATTTTTTTAATAGAAATGTTGTGCAAACCATGTTACATAAAAAAAATAATTTTTTTTAATAAAAATAATTTTTTTACATTTTCGATCGTTTCGATACGCTGATCTTAAAAATAATTTAAAAAATAAAAAATATCATTTTAATATATTTCAGTAAAAAAACACTTTAAAAATAACCATAACCACAATCTTAAATAGATTTTGAGTCAAACAAAAATAAGAAGCAAAGAATTACACTGTATACATACACGTAAAACATAAAGAATATCATAGTACAAATGAAATGATAAATTTGAATAAAAGCAAATGCTAAGACTTAACATATATACACAAATGCAATTTGCACATAAGGGAATTGCATAAATTATTTTCCAAATGCAATTTGCACATAAAGGAATTGCACAAATTATTTTCCAAGTTTCAATTTTGCATAATAATAGAAGAGGTTTGCATGACTGAACCTTTTCACAGATGCACTATTTGGCGATATATACGCATACAATATTCCATAATTTCACAAACACAAGTTTGGACAAACAGAAGCATTGATGCATGAGAAGTTTTTTCCTCCTTCAAATCTTGTCAGAGAGACAGTTACCGAAAATTAATTTTAATGTTAATTTTTAAGACCATAAAACACATTCTTTTATAAAGAACATCAAAAAGACACAACTCTCACAACTTTCCATCCACATCCTACCAAACATAACCACCACTGCACATTTTATGTCAGTGATTCTATCATATATGCAATCCTGCAATGTGGGATTTCCTCTCTTTTGAGAACAATATGCAATGAGTAGCTAAACAATGTTTAATTACTATTCCACAATATGTAGTTATGTTGCCACCAATGTAAATAATAATAATAATAAGTTTGGTGGCCAAGTGGTAAGGACTTGGGATCAAGGAGTTTGCTCCCTCTGTGGTCTCAGGTTCGAGTCCTTGGTTGCTCATATGATGGCCACTGGAGGCTTACATGGTCGTTAACTTCAGGGCCCGTGGGATTAGTCGTGGTGCGCGAAAGCTGGCCCAGACACCCACGTTAATCTAAAAAAAAAAATAATAAGTTTTTCTTCATAGCTTTAATTTATACCCAATGGACATGAATTTTTAGTTCTTAATTACTACAAGCTACACTGCAAGTAGGGATGAATCAATTTAAGGAGTATTTAAGATTAGATAAATTAAATATGGATATCTGAATTTTTTCATCTGATGTATATAATGAATAAATTAAATACAAATATTGATTTTTGATATATACTCATAGATACCCATCACCATCCTGTTGCCAATTATACACATCAAGAATCAAGAACCTGATTGCGTGGTGGTAGGAGAACAAAAGGATATATGAAAAGTGGGCATCTTCTTATGTTCCATGATGACCAATCTCAATCTTAAAAGGGGTAATAATGCTGATGTTCGCCAAGCTTAAATTTACAATTTTTATTTCATAGAAACACGTGGCCAGGTTGAAGCCGCCACTGGTGCAAGAATCTACTGAGAATGATTAGAACACTAGAGATTCGATATTAACAAAAGGAAAAAAGCCATGAAATGTAGATCGTTAGTTCAAAATGTGAGGGTGTGTAGAGGAGGGTTTCTGGTTGGTAGTTAAATGTTAGCATCACTTAAGGTGAAGATGTGACCTTGAAAGAGAATCTGCACCCCTCTCAATTTCATCTAAAAACTAGGAATATGAGGTCTAAAGAGCTAGCTGGGCAGCTGTCATTGCAGAATCACCTCCTCGGTGATTATAGATTGCATACATGCTTAGGAGTTCAAAAACAACAAAAAAAACACATTCGATCGAGTTTCTAGACTCGTTTTGAAATTGAAACACGCATAATAATTATTAAAGTTCCTCTAATCCATCCGATGCAAAAGCTTTCAGGTAACACACAGAATCATCAGTGCCACACACACAAGTTAGGCAGGAAGGTGCTATGGGATTGACATTATGGTTGTCAAGAGAGTGTTGGTGGGAGAAACCACTTGTGGTGGCTTTGAAACACTCAGATGGGATAAAACACACTCTTTTATTTCAAGAACAAAGCTTACAATTACATAAACAAAAGCTTACAACAACCTCTCTCTTTTTCTCTCTTTCTCTCTAGTGTTTCTCTCAATCTCTCCACACAGAATTGTATAAACTTAGCTATTTATTTATACACGAAATCAAAACAAGAAAATTTAATTTTCAAGTGTGAAGGTGGTTTGTGACCGACGGTGTGAAAGCGGCCGACGGTCGGTGGCTGGCGGCTGGTCGGTTGGTGGCTGGGCGGTGACAGCTGGTGGCTGCCTTCCTTGACCTTCTGGTGGATTGAGTTTACTTCAACAAATCTCCCCTTTAAACTCAATCGAGGGATGTTATTCCAAGCATGAATTTCAATCTGATAAATACTTCTCTCTTCAATGGCTTGGTAAAAATATCTGCAACTTGATCATCTGTTTTGCAGGATATCAGCTCGATTTCTTTGTTCTTTACATGCTCTCAGATAAAATGATGACGTGTATCAATATGTTTACTTCTTTCATGATACACTGGGTTCTTTGCCAATGCAATCGCTGATCGATTATCGATATAAATCTCTGTAGGATTTTCTTGAGGAAATCCCAAAAACTTCAGCAAATTCCTTAACCATATTAAATGGCATACAGCTGAGTTGGCAGCAACATACTCAGCTTCACAGCTTGATAACGTGACAATTGATTGCTTCTTGGATGACCATGTGAAAGATGTATCTCCCACGAAAAATACAAACCCTGTTGTACTTTTTCTTTCATCCAGATCTCTACCCCAATCACTATCCGAGTAGCCAGTAAGATTGAAATTTGTACTTGAGGTATAAAACATACCTTCATTTATTGTGCCTTTGATGTAGCGAAGAATTCTCTTGGCTGCATTCAAATGAGACTGGTCTGGCTTCTCCATATATCTGCTGATCAGTCCGACTCCGTAGAGTATATCTGGTCTGGTACATGTCAAGTACCTTAAGCTTCCTACTAAGCTTTTGAAGTAAGTTGGATCAACATTTCCAACTTTACTTTTCCTCAATTCCACTCCATTCTCAACTGGAGTTGATACCGGATTGCAACTTTCCATCTTGAACCTTTCAAGAATATCTTTGGCATAACTTCTTTGGGATACAAAAATCCCTTCTTCTTTCTGCACCACTTCCAAGCCAAGAAAATATGCCATCAGACCAATGTCTGTCATCTCAAACTCTTGTACCATGCTTTTCTTGAAGTCTTCGAACATGGTAGGATTGTTGCCGGTGAATATCAAGTCATCAACATATAGGCACACAAATAATATGCTGCCATCTGCTTCTTTCTTCACATAAATTGCGTGTTCATATGGATATTTTTCAAATTCATTATCTTGAAAATACCTGTCAATTCTGGTATTCCAAGCACGCGGAGCTTGCTTCAAACCGTAGAGGGCTTTCTTCAACTTGTATACTTTGCCTTCATTTTCAGCATCAATGTATCCAAGTGGTTGTTCAACATAAATCTCTTCTTCTAGGAAGCCATTCAGAAATGCTGACTTCACATCAAGTTGATAGATCTTCCATCTATGTTGTGCTGCTAATGAGATCATCAGTCTGATTGTCTCTAACCGGGCTACTGGAGCAAACACTTCTCCATAGTCAATGCCTTCTCTCTGTTTGTAGCCTTTCGCCACTAATCTTGCTTTGTATCTTTGCACTTCTCCTTTTGCATTCTTCTTTGTCTTATAGACCCATTTGACACCTATTGCTTTCTTGTTTTCTGGTAGATAAGTCAGCTTCCAGGTATCATTCTTCTCAATGGCATGTATTTCTTCATCCATTGCTTTTATCCACTTCTCTTCTGTGATAGCTTCATTGAAGCTAAGTGGGTCACTATCTGCAAAAAAACAAAATAGAGTTGTATCTTCCATTACTTGAGTGGCGTCATACAGCTCTTCTAGATTTCTCATCCTTCTTGGTCCTTCTGATGAGGATGCTGATGATGGTTCTGGTAATGATGGTATTGATGATGATTCTGGCGTGTTTCTCCTGTTGAATACAGGAAATCTGTGTACCGGACTTTGTGGCTCATCTTCTGGTACTATTGGACCTTCTGCAAGTACTGTTGGTACTTCTTCATCTTCAAGGATCAAATCAGTGCTGATCCATTTAACTGCTTCTTGGTCATCATTCCATTGCCAAGTTTTATCTTCTTCAAAGATAACATCTCTACTCATAATTACCTTCTTGGTGATGGGATTATACAGCTTGTATCCCATTCTTCTCTCACCATATCCGACAAAGATGCATTTCTCACTTTTATCATCGAGTTTAGTCCTTCTTGCATCTGGGATCTTTGCATATGCCACACAACCAAAGACTCGAAGGTGAGTAACACTTGGTTTGTGACCACTCCATGCTTCTTGTGGAGTGACAACTTGCAAACTTCTGGTTGGGCAGCGGTTCAGCAAATATACTGCACATGATACAGCTTCAGCCCAGTATTGCTTGGGCAGCTTCTTTGCTTTGAGTAGACTTCTTGCCATATCAAGAATTGTTCGATTCTTCCTCTCAGCTACACCATTCAGCTGTGGTGTATAAGCCGGTGTTGTCTGATGTCTGATGCCTTGTTGTGTACAAAAGGCTTCAAAGTCATTTGCTGTATATTCTCCACCTTGATCAGATCTTACGGTTCTGATCTTGTAGCCACTTTGCTTCTCAACAATTGCTTTAAAATCTTTAAAACAATCGAACACTTCTGATTTCCTCTTCAAAAAATATACCCATGTCTTTCTGCTAAAATCATCAATGAAAGTGAGGAAGTACCTATTCTGTCCAGTTGACATAGGCTTTATAGGACCACACACATCTGTGTGCACTAACTCCAGTGGCTTCTTTGCTTTCCAATTGACTTCTTTGGCAAAACTGGATCTGTGATGTTTGCTGAGGACACAACTTTCACAGACTTCTTCTGGATGATCAATGTGGGGCATACCTTTGACCATCTTTTTGCTTGCTAGCATCTTCAGACTTGTGAAATTCAGATGTCCAAGCCTCAGGTGCCAAAGCCATTCTTCATTGTTGGTGATGGCACTCAAACACTTTGCTGCATCATATTGGATGTTTAAAGGAAACATCCTATTCTTGGACATTTTCACATAGGCAATTAATCTCCCATTGTAGTCTGTAATTGTCAGATGACAATTCTTCATGTAAAGTGTATAGCCTCTCTCCAAAAGTTGACCTATGCTCACCAAGTTCTGCTTTATGGCTGGGACATAGTAGACATCGGCGATGTAGCTATGATCGCCATTCTTCAACTTGATTGGGATGTTGCCTTTACCTTTGAATGGAACTTTTGACGTATCTCCAAAGGTGACAAAACCTTGTATGGTCTCATCTAGATCACCAAATAAATCTCGTTGGCCACACATGTGATTGCTAGCTCCAGAATCAAGATACCAAATATTCTCTTGATTCTTGTCAAGTCCTTGTTGGACAAATAATGCAGCTGCTCCTCTGTTGTTGACATTCTCTTCTGCATAGTTGACTTGCTCACGTATCAGTGGAGCTTTCTTTTGACATTCAGTGCTATAGTGCCCAAATTGATTGCAATTATAACACTGAATATTCCTCTTGTCATGGTTATTGTAACCACCTCCTCTTCCTCTAGGAGTGAATGCTTGTTGTCCTCGACCTCCTCTAGTGGTGTTTCTACCACCTCTTCCTCTAAAACCTGTATTCCAAGAACCTCTGCCTTGAAATCGCTGAAATCCTCCTCGTGTTTGTTGACTTCTTCCTCGAGTGGTGTATCCACTTGTTGAAGTCTTCCCTTGCTCATATTTGTCTTTGAGAGACAATTTTGCTTGTAAGGCATGCTCAATTGCCTTATCTCCATTTCTTTTTACAATCTTCTGCTCATGAGCTTGCAAAGAACTCATAAGTTCATCCACTGTTAACTTGTCCACTTCTTTGGATTCTTCAATAGCAACAACAACAAAATCAAATTTTGGATCTAGGGATCTCAAAATTTTCTCTGTAATTCGAGCATCTGAAAGGGCTTCTCCATTTCTTCTCATCTGATTGACTATCACCATAATTCTTGTGTGATAATCAGAAATGGATTCTGAGGACTTCATTTGTAACAATTCAAATTCACCTCGCAAAGATTGGAGACGAATCTTCTTTATTCTGTCAGCACCTTTGTATTTTTGTTGAAGAGCCTCCCATATTTCTTTTGATGTTTCTGCGGAAGCAATGATTTCAAATGTCGCTTCATCAAGACCTTGATAAATGATGGTCTTTGCTTTGTTGTCTTTCTTTCTATTGGCTTTGAGGACTTGCTTCTGTACCTCTGGTAAAGCATCTTCTGATTCTTTGGACTCTGGTTCATCATAACCATATTGCACAATGTCTATACACTCTTGTGAACCAAGGAATGCCTTCAATCTGATGCACCAACTATCATAGTTGTCTTTGGTTAGCTTCGGGATGAGTGTTTGTGCATTTTCTGTAGTCATTTTGCTCTTTA
This sequence comes from Populus ilicifolia, assembly GCA_015708895.1. Classification (NCBI taxonomy): domain Eukaryota; kingdom Viridiplantae; phylum Streptophyta; class Magnoliopsida; order Malpighiales; family Salicaceae; genus Populus; species Populus ilicifolia. The sequence goes on along the minus strand of SRLM01001254.1, from coordinate 213,451 downwards.
AATGACTATATCACCTTTTTAGGAGTTGAATTTGGCAAAACCGACACCGTAGATGGATCCGGAATGGTCCAAATAGTAGGGAACCGGTCTGACTTTGTAGAAAACGGGTCAAAAATGAGGTGAACCGGTCCAAAAACCAATTCGGGTGGTTTGCTGGGTTGAACCGGGAATATTCCAAGGAATATTCTTTTTTTGACTTTGACTTTAGAATATGGCTCGGAGCTTGGCTTGGCTCCGGAATATGGCTTGGAGCTCGGCTCGGCTTCAAATATGGCTCGCGGCTTGGCTCGTGGCTCGGCTTGAGGCGCGGCTCGGCGCGGCTCAAATATGGCGCGCGTGTGGCTCACTCGTCTTCTTCCTCGGGGCGCGTGGGCTATAGTGCTGAAACTTCAGACGGAGAGTGTGGTCCACCCCGTGCTCTGATTGACCTGAGTTTTGCACCGTTGAGTTCGTATGGATGAGCTCTACACTTTGGAATGATCAAAACTTGTTTTTGACAACTTCGAAAATTCGGATATTTCCCAAAAATACCCCTGTTTTCTGACGAACAGGGCTCTGATACCAATTGTTGGTGGGAGAAACCACTTGTGGTGGCTTTGAAACACTCAGATGGGATAAAACACACTCTTTTATTTCAAGAACAAAGCTTACAATTACATAAACAAAAGCTTACAACAACCTCTCTCTTTTTCTCTCTTTCTCTCTAGTGTTTCTCTCAATCTCTCCACACAGAATTGTATAAACTTAGCTATCTATTTATACACGAAATCAAAACAAGAAAATTCAACTTTCAAGTGTGAAGGCGGTTTGTGACAGACGGTGTGAAAACGGCCGACGGTCGGTGGCTGGCGGCTGGTCGGTTGGTGGCTGGGCGGTGACAGCTGATGGCTGCCTTCCTTGATCTTCTGGTGGATTGAGTTTACTTCAACAGAGAGAAATCATTATCGTGAAATATTGCAATTATTACCATGAGTGTCACATCAAAGAAAATGAAAGTTGTTTCATCCGGGTAGGGGGCCAATTATGGAATCACATCATCAAGCAAATAGTTAATGGGCACTTCATTTTTCCAATTATCTTGTACTCAAAAAAATCAAAGAAAGCAATTATCATTCGCTATGACCGTGCAAATTAATTTCCTCAGAAACTTTTCTTTCTGCAAATCTTTCCCTTCGCTTACTTATCGGTCTCAATCGATTATGTACGCTATAGGAAGTCAACTGAATTTGGCAGTGAGTTTACACTTATATCATGCTGACACACACACACACACACTTGTGGCTCAAACATGAATCACTAGGATAAACCAAGTTAAATTCAAGATCTTTTGTACACAGTTAATGTTAAATTCAAGATACTGAAAGGTACAAGGAAATTGTGATCTTAGTGATGGATCCCAAAAGACGGGTTTGGTGAATAAGGGTATTTATTCTATTTTTAACGTTTTGATTTTGAACCTATGAGAGTTTATTTTTTCATATGCACCAATCTAAAATAACGATGTTCTTTAAGTTCACTAGAAAAAACTTAATTTTAGTTTACATTTAAATTCAGACGGTGGATATTCCTTAATTAATATTAAAAACTTAATGCATGTGAAATGATATCAAGTTACTGTTGCATTCCTAGGTTACGATGACTTGATTTTTCTGTGAATTATATGTATCTGAAACTGGAGGTCCATGGATACGGAAACATAGTGCCTTCAAATAAAAAATGATTTGAAGTGGTATGGAGTTGGTTTCTTATCTGCTTGCTTGATGATGATGTCTCAAGGGGGAGAATACTTAAGACTCTTTGTTCTTTTGTCGAAGTCGGTTTTGGAAAAGGTATTCGTGACTTATTTGCAATTGGTATCTTCTTATATTGGATCTTTCTTGTAATTCTGTGACTCATCGTTTCTTAAATGATTATGGCAGCACTAAGAAGGGTTATACAATTCCATACCCAAAATTCCGTAAAGATATCTAAAGAAAATACAGTCTTTTAGAGTTTCTCCTTCCTGATTAAGCTCATTTGGAATGAAACGGAAACTGCCCATTGAGTAATATCTTTTGTTGGTTGTACCAGGAAGAAGTTAAATATATAGATAGAAAACTTCTTGTTGGTATAATTTGTTTTGGTTCTCCAAGGATAAACAATGCTTATTCTGAAAACTCTACCACACAAAAACGAGTTTTGATTCGGCTGTAACATCTCTGATAGACCCATGTGGGTGTTAAGTAGGAGCGTCCAGTACCAGTAAACATTAACAGAATGAATCAAGAGCATTTTGAATGAAACCTGAATCATAGTCTGTGTGTTTAGCTCATGCATGCGTGTACTTTACAAGTTGACAGATGTAAGATCTTATGCATGTTTTATTCTCGTTTAAATTTAACTAGCTGGAACTTGTCAACACCTTGTTTTTTATGCGTCAATTAAACTGCTGAAAACCATTCATCAGAGCACCTGCATCCACCACAGTTCGCAGCACCAGGGACTGATAGCAAGGGCATGATATATCAACATGCAGAATAAGGTCCTTGATTTGAGACGTGCTAAAATGCAGATACATGCATGGGGGATCATTTTTTTTTAGAATACCTCGCTTGATGGATGATCAATTCTATGATCCTTGTACTTGGTCCGTGAGGTTACTGAGCTTGTAAAGGTAGTATTTGTGAAAAAAACTAGATCTGCATATTTCAGCTTCTGAGAACCATTGCTGTCGGTGGAAGGATGGGTGAAGGATTAAGATTAAGAAAATCTAAAAGGTAATGAACGGTAAAGACACTATTTAGATATTGTTTGGGTGATTCCAATGTGTTTGGAGGTAAAAATGATGAAATTGGGAGAATAAATGATTCTAATATTTGTATCGGAACAAAGGAAAGGTTGTGATTTCCGGTTTCCAAATAGTTTTCATAAAAAATTATTTTTTATTTTTTATTTTAAAATATCTATCTAACAAATTTTTAATTTTAAAATTATTTAATTAAAATAAATAAGAATATTTTTTTATTATAGTCTTAAGCTTTTACTCGAATAAGTCCGGAGCAAATGGATACGGAAACACAGTGATTTTTGTTTCAAATAAGGAAGTTAACATGATCCTTAGGCTAAGCGCATGCGGATTGATAGTTTAGACAGAGATTGGCGATTTGAAAACCCTGGGCCTAATAACCAGCTTCTTCGGGCTATAAGTTTTATTAGACTCAAATCCTCCAACAGCCTTTGCCCATGTGTGTCCTCTCCATGCTGCATGCATGCGTTTAAGTTCTTGGTCGAGAAATAGCTGCAGAAAATTTGTGGCCAGTGCTTTTTTGTGAGTCTGTAAGAGTTTTTTTTCCATGTCAAAAAAATAAAAATAAAAATTAAGATTCGAGTTACATACCAATTGATAATTCAAACAAGTAAAAACATAAAAAAAAAAACCTGGTACAAGTCTGTCTAGAATATAAATAATCTAATATTAAAAAATAAAAAAATATAGCATTAAAAAAAACATAATAATCTAATATTAAAAAATAAAAAAATATAGCATTAAAAAAAACATAATTTTACTGAACTACCTCACAAACTTTTTTACGATGAATATAATATTAAGATAATTTATATAAAAAACCCACATAAAACAAAAAAAAATACAAAGATTAATTTTTAATATATCAAATATTAAATAATACATTCTAAATAAATAACTTCAAAAATTACAAAAAAAAAACTATAGTCAATTTGCATTAACTTTTGAAATTAGTAACTTTGGTCAGAGTTCGATATTAACTCTATAGAAATAAAAACAAAAAAAATATTAAAAAAAACTAAAAACAGGTTAAAAAACCCTAAGAAAACATTAGCAAACCTCCTGAACTTCGTTGAATCTCCAAAACTCACAATCCATGAAATTTTGGACCCGAGTTAAGTCAAATAGCTTATTTCCCAACTAATTTAATTTTAAAGAATAAAATCATGAAAAATATATCAATTTTAAGAACTTGCAAAAGAAAAAAAGATAGAAATAAAAAATAACAAGGATTAAATTTGATAGAAAAAAACCATAGAGGATGAAATTATAAGAAAAATATAAAAATTGATCCCAAACAAAATAAATAGCAATAAAACTAATGATGACAGAATTTGAAACATAAAATTGAAAAATATTTGTAATTTTATGACATAAGCATTTTTTTTAATTTTTTTTAAAGTGACTTAGGGTATAGATGTGACCGAGAAAAAAGAGCTGGCATATAAGGGAAAAAATAATGACAAAAAATGCATGGTTAAAAAAATCATAGAGAAGGCAGATAAACAAAATAAAAAAAATGTTAAATGATAAAACTAAAAAAAAAACTATCAACTTTTTTTTAAAAACCCAAGAAAACTTAGGAAAACCTTCTAAACTTGAACAAAGATCTCAAACTCATAACTCAATAAATCATAGACCTACACTGAATCAAGAAGCTCAATTTATAAGTAATTTAATATTTATTAGCCAAAGTAAATCCAAAAAAGAGTAATAATTAAAAAAATTAAAGAAAACTCAGGTTAGTTTTAAAATCAATAAAAAATCCTAGAGAGAAAAAATAAAAATAATTTTATAAATTTATCTCAAATAAAATAAATAGCAATCAAAAAAATAAAAACTAAATTTAAAAATAAATAAAATAAAAGGTAATGAAATAGAAAAAGAATTATTATATTATCAAATTAATCAAAGTTTAACTTTATTATCAAATTTCTCTCACTTCTTTAAAAATATTTAGTCCGACTCGTAATGTTGCAAGGGCCACTAATCTAATACATATTAAACTTGTGATTCTTTTTATGTATATACCTTTTCTACTATTATTGTTTTTTAGATGAAAGGAGTGGCCAAATAGCCCTTTAGAATGTATAAAAGTGTGGTCAAATAATTCTCCAATATGCAATTATAAAAATTAATTTGAGAAACTTGCAATAATATCTTCATATTATTTTTTTTTATCAAATGTATGTAAATATATATTAGATCAAAAAAAATATGCAAGACTAAAGAACTAGTAAGTTCATATACAACATTTACGAAAAAAAAACATATTCTTTAAGCCTGTTAGCTGATAATGGTTAGATAAGAAACCTAATCAAAGACAAGGTATCGAATTTAACACATAGCACAAATAAGTAAAAATGACGGAAATGAGTAAAGCTACAACCAAAACAAAAAAGAGCTCTTAGCTACAACACAAAGCAAGATAAGTAACAGAGCCAAATCATAAATGATGCACAACAACCAAACAAACAAGCATCTCCAATTAAAAAAGACAGTAGCTAAGAAACTATTCATGAAAGTATGAAATCATAAAGAATAGAATTTGAAATCTGTGGAACAAAAAAGGCACTGGATTGCAAGAGTTATTAAAGACTCTCTTGTTTCTTTCTTCCTAAATCAAGTAAATAAGAATACCAAGGGAGACTTCGTATTTGGCTAATAATGTTGTTTCTGTTATAAGGAAGATTGTGAATTGCAATATTAATAGTTAACATTCTTTTATTCAAATGAAGCCAAGATTTTATCATCCTTCAAATAAGAGAGGTCCATGGATAACTGAAAAATAGATGATTGTGGGACTCTTTCTCAACCTATTTCTTGAAGAATAACCTACTTCATCTGCTCTCCAACTCCACCAAAATAAATACAAGACTTTTCTCTATTAATTACCAAGTCAGAGATATGCCTAAATGATATGACTTGCTAATTCAAACAGGCAATAAATTGCCTATCTCCTTGATAAAGCAAGATGATTAAAACCTAGAGGATGACACTTTGGATGAAATATGAAATTAGAGTTCATAGAAGCCATCTTAAGCATCCTGGAAAGGTATTCTGTGTAGGCTATAAAGAGATAAGGAGACAAAGGATCACTTGATGCTCCCCATTCTTTCCTTAAAAGAAACTATAAATGTTGTCATAAACTGTAATAGAAAAAAAAGTGGTTTCCACACAATGCATTATAAGATGCACAAACTGATTTGGAAAGCCATGAGATAGAAGGAGCTACTACAGAAAAGGCCATTATACAGAGTCAAAGGCTTTTTTCAAATCAACTTTCATCAAACAATGAGGTGATACATGTTTACACTTGTATAGCCGAATGAGCTCTTGAATAATGTGAATGTTATTAGCCATTACTCTACCTCTTAGGAAAGCATTTTGGAGTGGGCTAATAATATTTGTAAGAGCAACAATAAGTCTCGCAAAGAGGATCTTATAAATCACTTTGTACACAACATTACAACCAGAAATAGTTCTGAAGTCAACAGTCAAAGTAACATTGGCATATTTGGGAATAATAGGAATTATAGAGTGATTAATCTGCTTGAGAAGTTTTCCAGAGACAAATAAGTCATTGAATACATAAAAGAAATCACTACCAACAATATCCCAGGATTTTTTGAAGAAGAGGGAGTATCCATATGGCCTAAAAGCCTTGTTATCATCAATATTGAATAAAGCTTACTTAATAACATCACAAGTGATTGGAGCTAGGAGAGATGCATGAGAGGCAGGATCAATACAAGGGTCAGACCAATAAATTGCTATAAATTATAGTATTTATTTTATTTTTTATTTTTACTTTTCTTGTATCTAACTTTGTTTTTTTTATTTTGTTTCTTTTTCTTTTATTCTATTCCTACACGTGTATGAGAGTTTGGTCACGTACATTAAGTGGTATACTTTTTAGAGTATCCTCATTATTTTTAGAAAATATAGTCGAAGAAGATAATCAATCACTTCATTACTTGAATAACGATGTTAGAACATTTAGAGATCATATGAATCTCACAAGAACAAGTATAATCAATCACTTCATAACGAGAATAATGAGAATAACTATGTTAGAACATTTAGAGATCATATGAATCCCACAAGAATAAGCACCATCATGCATAGTTTTCCCTACTACTATCACCACCACTATTATTATTATTACGATTTTAAAGTCCTTTTTAATTTATTATTATTACCACCACCACCACCACCACTATTATTGTTGTTGTTGTTATTTAAAATTTATATATTTAACCTCTCTTTAGTTCAATCCCGGTCTTGCCGGAATATTTATTACTTCGACACTCCTATACTTGGGAGAAGACATCAATCTTTTGATCGTGTCAAATTTTTGGTGTTGTTGATGAGGAGGTAAATTCTTGTATAAATTATAGTATTTATTTTATTTTCTCTTTTCTTGTATCTAACATTGTTTTTTTCCTTTTGTTTTCTTTTCTTCTTTCTTTTTTTCTTTTCTTACACGTGCATGAGAGTGTGATCATATATATTAATTGGTAGACTTTGTAGGATATCCTTATTATTTTAAAAAAATATGACCGAAGAAAATAAGTAGTTGCTTCATAATGATAATAATGAGAATAACCGTATTAGAATACTTAGAGACCACATGAATCCTTCAAGAACAAGTGCACCAACATGCATAGCTTTCCCTCTTAATACATTTTATTTTAAGTTTAAGTCAATCATTATTCAACTTTTACCTTCTTTTCATGACTTAGATTTAAAAAATTTACACTTGCATTTAAGGGAATTTGAGAAGGTTTGTAACACCTATAATAACTCAAATTATAGCATAAACATAATCACATTAAAGTTTTTTCTTCTTTTTTTTAGTAAAATATAAAGTTAAAACAAGGCTATAAAATTTGAGACTAGTATCCATTCGTGTTTGGAATGAAATGAAATAACAATTTTTAAATAAGTTTTTTCCTTCTCACAAAACAAACTCTTTTAAAGGACAAATCACCACTTTCACTCAAAAACCAGGAGAAATATTTTACCAATGTTGGGATAGATATCAAGACTTGCTTAATACTTGTCCTTATTATGGTTTTAAAACATGGAGATTAGTTTCATATTTTTATGAAGGGTTAACACCTAAAGGTAAACAAATGGTGGACTTGATGTGCAATGAAACGTTTGAAGATAAAAACCCTAATGAAGCAATGGAGTATCTAGAATTATTAGCTGAAAAAACTTAAAATTAGGATACTATTGGCACTTATGAGGCACTAAGTAAAACTCAATCTCATTCATTTAGTGCATGAATGTACAACCTGAGAAAAGATTATGACCTCTAAGCTAAGTTTGCATCCTTAGCTAGAAAAATTGAGACACTAGAATTGAAAATTGGTGTTCAAGCAAAATCTATTCAAAATATTATGTGTTAAATTTAAATTTGTGAAAACAATGAACACTCAACTAATGACTATACAACTTTGCTTTTTTTTTTAAATATATCTTTATAAATAAGCTCATGTTTTAAATAGTTTTTAAAGGCCCAATTATAACCTATACTTGCAAACATACAACCCTAGTTGGAGAAATCACTCAAATTTCAATTGGAAGAGTGATGCATAAACTTTATAGCCACTATTTCAAGCACACTATGATTTTCAATATTTTTATGGATATGCACCTTCTTATGTTTCCATTTCTAAAAAAAATCTTGAGGAAACTTTATATGCATTTATTGAAAAGCAAGAAATAATCAACACTTAACTTTCTCAAAGTATAACAGATTTTAAAGATACTTTTGTAAAATTCACATCTACTCTTAGTTTTCAGAAGAAAGGTAAGTTTTCATCTCATCCATAATAAAATCCCAAGGGACAATACAATACAAGTACAAGCAGTTTCAAAAGCTTATTCATGGATCAAGTTCAATCAATCATTACTCTCCATAGTGGTAAGATTATTGAAAAAACAATTCTTGAACATTGTGAAAAAGATGATGAGTCAATCTCTAAAAGTAAAGAAGGGGTTAAACCTGAACATTGAAAAAAAAATATTGATTCCCCACTAGTACTTCCATTTCCTCATGTCATAACCAAATAAAAGAAAGTCAATTATGATTTTGAAATCATTGAAACTTTTAAATAAGAAGAAATCAAGGATGAAAAAGACACTGATATTGTTGTCGTGAATCATTTGTCAAAATTGACAATAGATTCAACATCCAACATCATACCAATTGATGATTACTTTCTTGTTGAATCTTTACTTTCTCTTAGTTTAATGCCTTGGTTTGCTAAAAATATCAATTTTCTTGCTTTAGGATTTTTTTTTCTAGCTTATTTGGATAACCAAGAAAAAAGAAAGTTTCTGAGCGATGTATAAAACTTTTATTGGGATGACATTTACTTATTCAAATATTCTCATGGTAAAATATTTTAAAGATGTATTTTCCTGACAATGAGGTAAGTGGTGTCATTAAATTTTATCACCCTAAGACATGTAGGGATTATTTCTTGTAAAAAAAAGACTGCAAAAATCTTATAAAATGAATTTTATTAGCCTACCATATTTAAGGACTCGCATGCATTTTAGAAAACCTATGAAAATTTTTAAAAAGTGGGATTAATTTCAAAACATAGAGAGTCTTTAGATATTTTTCTATTGACTCTTAAGTCTTATCATAATGGAGATATGCATCGTGCATTTCATGACTTATAACCTCATTTTTATAAAGAATATACTTGGCATAGTCCTAGGAATCTTATTAAAAAAACTATACTTGCCAGTTTTTAAGAAAAATAGATGGGAAGTCTATCCTCGACCTATAGAGAGATTCAAGTCGTTTTTTGACGTAACACTAAGGAAAGGTATGAGCCACAATCAAAACTACTTGTACATATACATGTTTTATTTTAAAAAAATAATATAAATAAATACAGAAAGAGAATGAGACTCCAGCTAGCCTATATACAAGTGGTATAATTGTATTTTTAAGTTTTCATTTATAAAATCTTCTTTTCCTTCCCCTCATTTCTACTCAACTCATACATTCAATAGATATAAAAAAGTATAGAAATGACAAGTTTCTCAAGTCATGACATAATAAATATTTATGTTTTTGGTGGATCTAATCTTAGAAAGGAAATAGAGTTTTTAGAATTAGCAAATCAACATGGTCAGGTACTAGTTGAGAGAGAGATTCATTTAGTGTATAGGGGAGGCAACCTTAGGTTAATCGAGGGAGTGTCAATAGCTGCACTTTTAAAAGGTAGTCAAGTTTTGGGGGTCATCCTAAAGCTTTAGCAAATAGGAACATCATTGGAAAAATAATTGGAGAGGAACTACAAGTCTCCATAATGTCTGATCAAATGAATATAATGTTTAAACACGTTAATGTCTTCATTGTCTGACTAGGTGGTTTGGGCACATTAGAAGAGATCTTTCATATTTTCTTTTAGGCCCAGCTGCACATTCACCATAAACTCATAGGAATGTTAAATATTAATGTTTTTTATGATAAGTTGTTGTCTTTTCTTGATCATGCCGTGGAATAAAAATTTATAACATCTTTGGCACGACAAATCATAATCTCTGTTACTATTGCTAAATAATTGATTAACCAAATACAATACTTCATTTCTATAATTGATCCCTCCATGAGTTGTATAAATTGGTTAACTAAGATTAGATTTGAGTCTTTGTTTGTGAATTCTTATGTCTTTTGGTTTTATTACTAGTATATTATTTTGTTTTGTTATTTTTTATATTTGTTTAAGTGTGTTTCATGTTTGTCAGTGTTCGTTGTTTCAGGTGATGTTTTCTATACTTTATCTTTCTACCTTAGAAGATAATATTTTGTTTTGGTTGGGGGAAAATGGTAATAATTGATATTTGTTTTTTAAAAAATAACTAACTATGTTTTTTATTTCATAACCCATTTACAAAACTATTGTTACTAGGATGATAGAGTAATTGAATTCTTCTATTAAAGTGACTCTTGAGACGCATCATAGTAAATACTGATAACAAGGTCTATCATATACTTCTTTTAAAATATTCAGGTTTCCAAACTCTCACATTATTATTAATTGATTCTGCACATATATTTATTAAACAAGTATTCATAAACCTTATTCACACACACATTTTAATATATGATTGTGAGTTGCATATCTTTTGTTAAAGGTAACAACTAAAGAAAAAAGGATAGTTTATAATTTGTAAAAAAATGAAAAAAAATGATAATAAATGTAATTAATTAAATAAATAAAAACATAGATAAGTTTGATTTTGTAGCCTCCCTAATTTAAGCAATTAAGCTCAAAGGAGTGTGTTTTAACACCTAATATCCTAAAATTGAGAGCTAATGGCCAAATTCTTATTACATGGATTGAGGAGAAAAGTTTAAGGGGATCAAACATTGCACTATTTACATATCAATATTTATAACCCAAGTTATTAAGCTCGAATGAGTGTCTTAACATCTAATGCCCTAAGACCAACTAGTTAGGAAGTCATTAGCCGAAAGCTCGTTACAGGGGTTAACAATATATTGTGCTTTAAGTTATATGTATATATATTGAAAAAAAAAGAGATAATAATCTCAACTCCAAAAAGTTAATCTTAAACATTAGAACAAAAATTTTGTTTTCTTTTAAGTAAAGCTCTATAACTATGTGTTGATATATTAAGCATCAAAAAAATATTTATTAATTAGTACTTAAAAGTGCATTTTTATTAAGATTTTATATCATTATTTTGCACTTGAAGTATTAATAACTCTTTAACTAAAGTATGTTTTATACTAATATATTTAATAATATAAGATACCTTTAATTTATGGTAAATATTCATTTTAAATGTAAGCTTATGATATAAATGAAAGGATTGATTAATAGGTTTAAGAACTAAAATTGAAAAGATATAGAGATTGTCAAACTTAGAAAAAAGATGTTTGTGTAGTCTAAATCAGAATATTGTTCAGTAATTAGGTCATATCTAGAGTTGTAGATCTTAGATTTAAGTTTAATTTATATAGATGAAGAGGTAAGACATAGGCCTAGAACATTTAAAGGAGCTCAAGATTTAAAAAGGCCATTTTCAAATCCAAATTGTAACAACAATGAAGAAGTCTAAATCTGTCCTGCAACTTGAATACTGTTTAGTGTTTGACCCATATCTGGCATTCTAAAAGTTCAAATGACCTCTATTTTTTTTCTTGGAAAGCTAAGAAAATTTCCTACAACTTTCATATATTTTAAGTGGTTCCAATTACGACGTTATCAATGATGTTTTGGGCTGACAAAAGAAGATAAAAATTGTCATTAAGTCAAGAGTTGGCCATCCACTCATTAATTAGATATCAAATCAATAGTTTTCAATTTTAGCCTATAAAAGGAGGCATTTGTCATGCATTTAAGCATCTTGGTTTTCAGATCAAAATCATATCCTTGTTTTCTCTCTTTGTATTATTTATGTTTTAGTTTCATTAATATTAAGTTTATGCCTTTCATTTCCTTTCCTTTACTTAGTTAACTTTTATCTTATTTTGTTTATTAATTTTTATTTCTTTCATTATGTTTAGTTAAGTTTATCATATCAAGGTGAAAAGGTTACACTAATGGTGTAATAATAAGTATAATATAAACTCAACATAGACCTTAATATTTTATACTAACATGTTTTATATTTATTATCTTGTTCACTTTACTTTACTTATTAAATGACTAATCTAGATTTGTGTTGTATAGCACTTGGTACAACAAATACTTGACACTTTCATAGCCCATAAATTTGTGTTTTAACACTTTATTTGTTGTTAACATAAGTTATAATCATGAATACCTGACAACATTTACAAGTATTAGCATTAATTGAATAAGATAACTAATGTAATCATGTTAATAATTTATAATCTCATTGGAATCTTCTTTGTGTGTGATTTCCAATTGAATAATAAGAGTTTATATTATACTATTTAACATACCATTAGAGGATCCTCTAACTGACATGACTAAAAGATTGATGTCTTCTTCCAAGTGCAGGAGTGTCAAAGTAATAAATAACCCGACAAGACCAGGGCCGAACCACAAAGAGGTTAATTGTACAAATTATAAACGATAATAGTAACAACAACAACAATAACAATAGTAATAACAACAACGATAATAATTACAATAATAATAATAATACTAGTAGTAGTAGTAATAGAAAAAGAAGAAGTTGATGAGAACTTTGAGATGGAAAGATTAACGTAAGGATTAAACAATGATAATAACAAATGTCAAGTTTAGAGGTTCCACTAATGGTATGTCAAAAAGTATTATATAAACTCTTATTATTCAATTGGAAACCACACACAAAGGAGGTTCTAATCATATTATAGATTGTTAACATGATTACATTAGTCATCTTATTCGATTAATGCTAATACTTGTAAATCTCGTCAAGCATTCATGATTATAACTTATGTTAACAACAAATTAAGTTCCTTTCATACCTCAGGGTCGGTTATACCATATAGTATGAACTATGAAAGTGTCAAGCATTTGTTGTACCAAGTGTTAAACAACATAAATCAAGATTAGTCATTTTACAAGCAAAGTATTAAAGAGTGAACATGATAACAAATGCAAAACATGTTAGTATCAAACATTAAAGTCCATATTAAGTTTACATTATACTTATTCTTACACCATTAGTGTAACATTTTCACCTTGACATAATAAACTTAGCTAGAAATAATGAAAGAAAGAAGAATAAATAAACAAAATAAGAACATAAATAAGATAAGAGTTAACAAAGCAAATGAAAGGAATTGAAAGACATAAACTTGATATTAAGGAAAGCAAAATATAAACATTACAAAAATTATAAAGAGAGAAAGCAAGAGCATGATCTTGATCTGGACACCAAAATGCCTAAATGTATGACAAATGCCTCCTTCTATAGGCCAAAATTAGAAACTATTGATTTGATGACTAATTGATGACTAGGTGGCCAACTCTTGACTTGTTGACAATCTTTATCTTCTTTTATCTGCCCAAAACGTCATTAATAATGTTAAAATTAGAGCCACTTGAAAACAGGAAGAAATCAAAGATGAAAAAGGCACTGAAAATGTTGTCATAGATCATTTGTCAAAATTAGCAATAGATTCATCATCTGACACTAATGGTGTAAGAATAAGTATAATATAAACTTAATTTGGACTTTAATGTTTGATAGTAACATGTTTTGTATTTGTTATCTTGTTCACTCTTTAATACTTTACTTGTTAAATGACTATTCTTGATTTATGTTATATAACATTTAGTACAATAGATACTTGGCACTCTCATAGCCCATATTGTATGGTATAACCGACACCTAAGCTATGAAAGAAACTTAATTTGTTGTTAACATAAGTTATAATCATAAATGCTTAATGAGATTTACAAGTATTAGCATTAATCGAATAAGATGACTAATGGAATCATGTTAACAATTTATAATCTGATTGGAACTTTCTTTGTATGTGGTTTTCAATTGAATAATAAAATTTTATACTATACTTGTTTGACATACCATTAGTGGATCCTCTAGTCTTGACATTTATTGTTATCATTGTTTAATCCTTTCATTAATCTTCCATCTCAAAGTTCTCATCAACTTTTCTTCTTCTTCTTTTTTTTACTACTACTAGTACTATTATTGTTGTTATTGTTATTTTTAATAATTTTTTATAATTTGTACAATTACCTCTCTATGGTTCGACCATAGTCTTACCAAGTTATTTATTACTTTGAACTCCTGCACTTGGGAAAAGACATCAATCTTTTAGTCATGTCAATAATATGCCTTTAATTTGTAGTAAATGTTCATTTTAAATGCAGACATATCACATAAATAAAATGATTGATTAATAAGTTTAAGTACTAAAATTGAAAGGATAAAAAAATGATCAGACTTAGAAAAGAGATGTTGGTTCAACTCAAATTAAAATATTGTTTGGTCATTAGGTCATATCTAGAGTTATAGATCTTAGATTTGGATGGAAAGCTAAGACATAGGTCTACAATTTTCATAGAGTCTAAGATTTAAAAATATTGTTTGGAGGTCTAATTTGTAACAACAACGAAAAAGTTTGAATTTATCCTATAGCCTAGAAATTGTTTAGTGTTTAGCCTATATCTTGAGTTTTAAAAGTTCCAATGACTTTAATTTTTTTTCTTAGAAAGCTAAGATAATTTCCTATAGCTTTTATGATTTAAATTTGTTAAAATTCTAATATTAACAATGATATTTTATTCAGACAAAAAGATAAGGATTTTCACTATATCAAAAGGTGGCCATCTACTCCATAATTAGTCAACAAATCAATAGTTTTTAATTTTGACATATAAAAAGAGGCATTTGCGAAACATTTAGGCATGGTTTTCAGATCAAAACCATGCTCTTTATTTCTTTCTTTATATTTTTATAATGTTTAAGTTTTATTTCATGTTATATTTTTCTTAATCTATTGTTTATACTTTTCATTTCTTTTACTATACTTGTGTTCTTATGTTGTTTATTTATGTTTCTCTTCTTCATTATATTTAGCTAAGTTTATTATGTTAAAGTGGAGAGGTTACACTAATGGTGCAAGAATAAGTATATTGTAAACTCAACATGGACTTTATGTTTAATACTAATATGTTTTGTATTTGTTATCTTGTTCATTTTTAATACTTTACTTGTTAAATGATTAATCTAGATTTATGTTGTATAATACTTGGTACAACAAATACTTGACACTTTCATAATCCAACCGCATGGTATAACCTATACTTGTGTTATGAAAAAAACTTGATTTGTTGTTAACATAAGTTATAATCATAAATATTTGACAACATTTACAAGTATTAGCATTATTTGAATAAAATAACTAATATAATGATATTAACAATTTATAATCTGATTGTAACTTTCTTTGTGTGTAGTTTCCAGTTAAGTAATAAGAGTTTATACTATACTTGTTTGAATACCATTAGTAACTTCTCTAATCTTGACAATTATTTTTATCATTGTTTAGTCATCATATTAATCTTATAATCTTAATTAAAGTCCTATTTAACTTACTACTATTGTTGTTGTCATTATTTATAATTTATATATATTTAACCTCCTAGTGGTTCGACCCCGGTCTTGCCAGGTTATTTATTACTTTGGCACTCCTACACTTGGAAGAAGACATCAATCTTTTCGTCGTATCAGTGAGTAACAAACTCCTCTATAAAATATAAATAAAAAAAACTATTGAATAAAGATTAAAAAACCATATAAATTCTTTTTCATTGAATAAAACTCAAAGTCACTCACCCATTAATTTAGAATGAATCTTTTTTTAAAAAAAATAATAACTTTATTTTCTTTTATGACTTATAAAAGCTTATCATTGGTATAAATTTAGCTTATTTGAGGCTTTATTTGCTCCTTTTAACTATTTAAGTAGCCTCCTCGAATATAACTTGATGTATTTTTCTTTTTTCTCAAGCCACCATTTCAATCTTTCCTATGGATGATAGTAGGACTGTTATATAAAAACTTATATCAAGGTCCTTCATTCTTGCTTAGTTTTCTAACTTAATTTTTTTAATTCTTTTAATTATAGGTAATAAGTTTGTTAGTTAATAATTAAACAAAACTGAAAAAATAAATGATATAAATTTTTCTATTTAGAAGTGTCAATTTCTTCACATTCCTTTTTTCAAGACAAAGTTGATTACATAATTGATGTTGATGTCATATTAAATGCTAGCTCTTCTATTAAAAGGTCTTATAAAAATTATATGGATGATACTAGGATTGTTATATAAATAATGCTTACTTTTTATATGGAGCCTAACATAGAATTTTTTATTGTCATCACTAATGCATATAGTATTATTTCTAAGACACATGTTCAACTTTTAATTAAAAAATTTAATGATGCCAACATGAAAGAAAGTGATAATATTATTGAACACGTGAATAAATTAGTTGTCATTGTTAAATAGTTGGTTACTTTAGAAAATTGTATTCCTAGTAATATACAAGTTTTCAATCATATTGCATAGTTTATCTAGTTCATGAAAATTAATTTTCATATCACTTAATTACTCACATTAGCCAATTACCATGAAAAACTTACCAACATCATTAGGTGTAAAAGCCGAAGAAGGGCTAAAAGAAACTCAAATGCATTTTTAAGTCTACATCATATCACCAAAATTTGAGTCAAAATGGCTATAAATGTTTTCAAAAAAAAGAAGGGTTTAATATGTGTGTTTCAAGAAACAATTTCAAGTTTTCTTACAAGAATAAAAATGATAAAGACAAATGTATTAATTATGAAAAAAATTGATTATTACAAATTTAATTGTTCTAAAAAGAAAAATGATAACAAACCTAATAAAGGTTCCAAACATATGATATGTGTTAGTTTTTTAATGTTTTCTAGCATATGTTAATAATACAAATTAGTGGGTGGATTTTGCATCATCATGTAATATGGTAAAGATAAGAAATTGTTTTGTTGATATAAATGGGGTAAAATTAGGTAACATGGTAAACAACACCATTGTAATGTTTTAGGTGTTATAACTACAAAGACCATGGTACACGGAGAGAGGAACCTCTATTTGACTAATGTGTTATTTGCACCAACATAAGGCACAATCTAATTTATATCCCTCGTCTAGAGGATAAAGGTTGTGAGGTGCATTTTTATATAGGAAAAGTTTCTATGGAAAATATGGTAGAATTTTTGTGTGAAAGGCTAAGATTGATGGACTTTATCAATTTAATATTTTTACTTGTAATAATGAAAATGCATTAAATTTTTCTTCTACTTATATTAACCTTGTTCATGATGTGTGTCCATATATTGATGATTCTTATACATGGCATTTATGATTATAACATATGTAGAATTCTTATGTGAGGAGTTAAGATTGATAGACTTTATCAACTTAATATTTTTACTTCTAAAAATGAAAATGCATTAATTTTTTCTTCTACTTATATTAAACTTGTTTATGATGTTTGTTTATTCGTTGATGATTCTTAAGGACATGTTAATAAGGTAGGTAGAATTCTCATGTAAGGGGCTAAGATTGATAGACTTTATCAACTTAATATATTAATCTTTTATGATAATTGTTCATATGTTGATGATTCTTGTACATGGCATTTACAATTAGTACATATTAATAAGGACAAAATGAAAACAAAATGGTAAATATTGGTTTTATTTTTAACATCAATATAGAATTTAATATGCATTTCTAATAAAATAACAAGGTTATCTTTTCCTAAAGAATTAAGATTTAACAAATCTATAGTTATTGTTCACTCTAATGTATATAGTTCTTTGGATTTTAAAACTCATAAGTGTTTGGAATATTTTGTCATCTTTGTTGATGAATTTTCTCATTATGGTTGTATATATTTGATGTATAAAAAATATAAAGTTTTTATAAATTCTAAATTTTATAAAAATAAAGTTTAAGATCAATTAGGAAGGAATATAGAAATTTTAAGATCTGATTGTGGTAGAGAATACATGTCTAATTTGTTTTGTAATTTTTTTAAAACAACATGGTATAATTTATCAACTTTTTATGTCTTATACTCCACAGTAAAATGATTTTGTTAAAATAAGCACTAGAACTTTAAATGATATGGTAAGATCTATATTATGTTCTCCTTCTTTTAGGTCACTTATTTTTAGGTTAAGTTATAATTACTGCTAAATATTTGTAAAAAACAAATTCCATTAAAATTCATAATATAACTCCTTATGAATTATGGACAAGAAGAAAACTAAACTTAAATAGTTTAAAGGTCTAGGGATTTTTAGCTCATATACTCATCTCATCACATACAAGAACTAAATTAGATAGTAAGACCATTAAAAACAATGTTATTGGATATTATAAAAATCCAAAAGGATTTAAATTTCTAATATATCATAATGATGATTCTATTAATAAGGTTGAAATTAAAGATGTTAGATTCTTAGGAGAACGGATTAGTATTTAGAACTATATTTTTATCGAGGTTTTATATCAACATTTTGCATTTGAAGTATCAATAACTGCTTAACTAAAATATTTTTTTTATAATAACAAGTCCGATACCATAAGATACCTTTAATTTATAGTAAATATTCATCTTAAATGCAAATCTATCATATAAATAAAATGATTAATTGATGAGTTTAAGTACTGAAATTTAAAGGACAAAAAAAGGGTCAAACTTAGAAAAAAGATGTTGGTTCAACCCAAACTAGAATACTGTTTGATCATTGAGTCATATCTTGAACTATAGATCTAGGATTTAGGTCTACTCTATATAGATGAAAGACTAAAACATAGGCCTAAAATATTCATAGGAAGGCAGGACTAAATTCTACTATTTGGAAGTCCAAATTATAGTAACAATGGAAAAGTTCAAATCTATCCTGCAACCTAGACACTGTTTAGTGTTCGGCTCGTATCTCGAGTTCTAAAAGTTCAAATGGACTTAAATTTTTTTCTAGAAAGCTGAGAAATTTTTTTAGAACTTTTATGATTAAAGTTTTTTCAAGTTCTAACATTATTAATAATGATTTGTTCAGATAAGATGATAAAGATTATCACCAAGTCAAGAGTTGGTCACTCACTCAACTATTAGTTAACAAATCAATAGTTTCTAATTTTAGCCTATAAAATGAGGTATTTTCTATGCATTTAGGTATCTTAATTTTTAAATCAAGATCATGTTCTTGCTCTTTTTTTATTGTAATGTTTAATGATTAGTGCTTAAAAATGTATTTTTATCATGGTTTTATATCATCATTTTACACTCAAAGTATTAATAACTTTTTAACTAAAACATGTTTTATAATAGCAAGTCTGTTACCCTAAGGTACTTTTAATTTATGGTAAATGTTCATCCTTAATATAGGCTTATCACATAAATAAAAAGATTGATTGATTAGTTGAAATATTAAAATTGAAAAAAATAAAAAGAGAGCCAAATTTAGAAAAGAGATGCTGATGCAGTCCAAACTAGAATACTATTCGATAACTAGGTCATATTTAGAGCTGTAAATCTCATATGTAGGTTTGCTTTATATAGATGGAAAGCTAAGACATAAAACTTTCATATGAAAGTCAAGACTTAATTTTACTGTGTGGAAGTCCGAATCATAGTAATAATGTAGAAGTCCAAATCTGTCCTATAACCCAGATACTATTTAGTGTTCAGCTCATATCTCGAGTTTTAAAAGTCCAAATGAGTCCAAATAACCTCACTTTTTTTTTTCTGGAAAGCCAAGACAATTTCCTAGAACTTTCATGTGGAAGTCTAGTTCAAATTCTGATGTTATCAATGATATTTTATTCAGACAAGAAGATAATAATTTTTACAAAGTCAAGAATTGGCCACCCACTCATCAATTAGTCATCAAATCAATAGTTTTTAATTTTAGCTTATAAAAAGAGGTATTTACCATACATTTAGGCATCTTGGTTTCCAGATCAAGTTCATGCTCTTATTTTCTCTCTTTGTATTTTTGTAATGCTTAATTGTTGCTTTCATTAGTATCTTATTTATGCCTTTCATTTCTTTTTCTTTACTTAGTTAACTTTTATTTTATTTATTTTATTATCTTGTTTATTTATGTTTCTCTCTTTCAATATGCTTAGCTAAGTTGATTATGTCAAGGTGAAAATATTACATTAATGGCGTAAAAATAAGTATAGTGTAAACTTAACATGGACTTTAATGTTTGATATTAACATGTTTTGTATTTGTTATCTTATTCACTCTTTAATACTTTGCTTGTTAAATGACTAATCTAGATTTATATTGTATAACACTTAGTACAACAAATGCTAGTACTTTCAAGTACAAACTGTATGGTATAACCAACACTTATGCTATAAAAAAACTTGATTTGTTGTTAACATAAGTTATAATCATGAATATCTGGCAATATTTACAAGTATTATCATTATTCGAATAAGATAACTAATGTAATCATGTTAATAATTTATAATCTGATTAGAACTTTCTTTGTGTGTGGTTTCTATTTGAGTAATAAGAGTTTATACTATAATTATTTGAAATATCATTAGTGAATCCACTAATCTTGATATTTGTTATTATCATTGTTTAATTCTCATATGATTTTTCATTTCAAAGTTTTTATCAACTTCTTCTTCTTTTTCTTCTATTATTATTATTATTATTATTTAATACTATTATTATTATTATGATTACTACTACTATTATTTTTTTTGTTGTTGTTAATTATAATTTATACAATTAACCTCTTTATGTTTTAACACTGGTCTTGTCGGGTTATTTATTACTTTTATATTTTTACACTTGAAAAAAAATATTAATATTTTTATCCTATCATTTTACACAAAAGTCCAATATAGATTATGAAGTGATATATTCATTAGTTGCTCAATTCACTTTGATATGAATTCTAATGTCTATTGTTGCTGAATTAGATTTAAAATTATTATATATGACTGCCAATACAACTTTTTTAATTAATGATAAATTTAAAAAATAAATATTTATGCAAAAACTAAAACTTACAAAATTGCATGTAAAGAAAATAAGATATACAAGCTTAAAAAATATCTATATCTGGTCCGTCTCAAGCAATCTTTAGGTTAATAGTATTATACTTTCCAAATGCTATTATTAAATATGATTTTATAGTTAAAAACTTTGATTATTGTGTTTATCATTAGAATAATTGTAGTATTTTTTATATTTTTATCTTTCTATATGAATGATATTTTGATTATTTGTAATGATGTTGCATCTACCAAAAAATAAAAATATTTTTTGAAATCTCATTTTGAGATGAACTATTAAAAATAGAAAATGTAACTCTTTATCTATCTCATAAGTAATATTAGATGAAATATTAAAAAGATTCCACATGGATAATCCAATTCTAATGGATACTTCCATTAATAAATAAATGAAACTATATAAGAAGATGTGTGTTTCAGATGAAGATGAAGAGAGAGAAATGCTAAATACACCATATGTTCAAGCTGTAGGTATTATAATGTATGACATGCTTTGCACAAAACTTGATCTTGCTTTTGCTATAAATTTATAAGTAGATTTCAAAGTAATCTTGGAGAAGTTCACTCGTCAGATCTTAAAAGAATACTTAAACAAATTAAAAGCACAAAATATTATAACTATTAAATGGTTGCATTTAATTTGGGATCTTATGTTTGAATGGACTCTTTGGGAGAAATAAGTAACTAATATTGAGGAGCATTGATGTTAAAAATAACATTTTTTATAATAGGGTGACAAACTCCCTTATAAAATAAAAATCAAAATAAAGCTATCAAATAAAAATTAAAAAAAAAACCACACAAAAATCCGTTCTCTATGGATAAAATTCTAAGTCACTCACACCCTAATTCAGAATAAATTCTTTTCTTTTATTTAGATTAACATTGTTTTATTGGAACACCTATAAAAGCTATCATTTTTACTCCGTTCAGGATCTTCACAAGGCTCCCAATCCCACCATTCACAAATTCTATTGTGTTTTCATTTCCATCTTAGTAGAGAAATACGGCAAATAAAATCAGCAAGGGATTGATAGAAGTAGATTCCAAGCACGCAGTAGCTGCCCTAATTTCTCCCAAGTAATTAAGGGAGAAGCAAGAACAACTACATGTATGAATTATACAGAGGTCAAAACAAGAGGGTCTAATCTCTGGATTCAATGCAAGATTATCTTATCTGCTTTTAGAGTAACAATGAAACATGCATCAAAACTTAGATATGGTCCCCTCCTGACCTCGTAGACTTTCTGAATCGGTTTTCACGCCTCAAACATTCCTTGTGCTACAATCCCCACTGATGGTCGGATTTCTTGGTCTCATTCTTTTCTTTCAAGACAATTGCTTCTCCATACGTGATTATATTTCTATTTTAGATTTGCTGGTTCTTGTAGCCAAGATGTAGAGCAAGGGTGACTCCGTTAGGGTTTTATGTGGCCCTCCTCAATTTCTGCAACTCACAATTGCATTTGGCCGACAAGTGGCATCATATTTTTTTGCTTTCTCCTTTTTTCTCAATTCTCATTTTACAATTATGATAATTATCCTTGAAAATTATGGAACCTATGATCTTCTTTTACACTACTCTCTCTCTCTCTCTCTCTATATATATATATATATATATATATCTGGTTATTGATTTCTTCAAAAATTAAGAAAATGTAGCATTACTGAAGGGTTTTGAATAGAAAAATAAGATTGAAGATAGAGAAACCCACTGGCTGGCATGCATGTATTGATTTTACCTATGAGCTTGCTTTGAGCTTATTATATAAATTCTCTACTATAGACCCTTTAACATTCGAAAAGCTAGCTTAGCTACCTAGCTCGATGATCTCAAACACAACTTGAGTTTAGAATCTAAAGTATTTACTAGAATTTAAACATGATTTCATCGAGTGGGGGACCGCGTCAGACTACCAGGCCACACGCATTCTTAAAGAATTAACTATCTAACACCTACTCTGTCATGGGTTGTAAATTTTGTTTTCAAAAAAGCATCAAGTATATATACTATTTTAATTAATTTGTTTCTATATAAAAAATCAAAATATAAATTAAAAATTTTATGTAAATATCTAATTAAATAAATTAATGATTAACTATGTAAATAAATAAATAAAAATCATTAATAATAACCAAAAAAATTAAAATTAAAAAATGAATATAGATCAAGGTATTCTATTATAGAAAATGAGACATTTAGCTGATTGTGTTTGCTAAACTTGTTTATTTAAATCAATACAAAAATAATAGAAATATAAATACAATGAAACTGATTGATTAATAAACCCACACTCTAAAAAAAAAAATTATACAAGGCTAAACATATTATAAATATGATTTAAAAATAAATATTTTTTATTTTAAAAAATAAATTTTATTTTTATAAAAAATATAGATGAATTAAAATAATATC
Source organism: Populus ilicifolia (assembly GCA_015708895.1). Classification (NCBI taxonomy): domain Eukaryota; kingdom Viridiplantae; phylum Streptophyta; class Magnoliopsida; order Malpighiales; family Salicaceae; genus Populus; species Populus ilicifolia. The sequence continues at coordinate 189,660 of SRLM01001254.1, read as the reverse complement.
TTGAAAAATAAAACACAAACAAAGTAATTTTTTTAAAAAAAACTTGTATTAAGAAAAGTCATACGAAACTCATGACTTCAATCAAGAGACTTGGATAAATCTACAGAAAATAAATATTAAAAAATAATATAAAACAATAAGATTATATGAAACCGAATCCTTAACAAATCAAATGTCGAAAGATAAAACTAGAAAAAAAAATCAATTACACAAAATAATCTTTAAAAAAATTTTAAAAAAGAATGAGGGTGAAATTAAAAAAAATAGAGGGAAAAAATTTCTTTGAAAAATAACTTTAACAAAATAAAAATAAAAATATAAAAAATAAGGGTCAAATAAAAAAAAACTTTGATTGTAGAATGAAATTGAAAGCCAAAAAAATTTAACAAAATAGAACCAAAGAAAAATTAAAAATTAAAAGAACAAAGACCAAAATGGAAAAAAAAAACATATGAGAAATTTTCATTGAAGGACTAAATTGAAAAAAATAAGAATTTTATTGAAAAAACAAATTAAAAAAATTAAAATAATGAGGACTGAGATTTAAAAACTAAAATCAAAGAGGACAATCTTGTATTTTACTTGAAAGGAGAGAGAAATTAAGAAAAACAAAATGAAACGATTTCTTATTACAATTCAACCACTATACATTGTCACATGACATACCATGTTAGAGAAGACAAGTTAGCACTCCAAGGAGATATCAAAGATAAAGTTTAGCTACTAAGTAGTGTCAAATAAACCATCGGCTAAATAGTACACACATCATTTACTTGTTGGCATGTGATTATCATGCACTAGTAATTTTTTTAATTAAAAAATTAAAAATTCAATATCAAAATATCAAAACACCCCCTTGACTCTAGCAATTAAAAAACCCATGTGAAAGTATAAAATTACCCTTGAAGTCAATTTTTTTTTTTGTATTTTCCTTAAGGTCAAATACATATTTTAATTGTACATGAAAAAGGGAAGATCTAAAAAAAAACTCTTGTCCAATAGCTCAGTAATTTTTTTTACCATGGGGTAAAGAAGTATTTTTAGTGTTTAAAAATTTATGAAAAGTCAAAAAAAAATTTTGTTCCATAAGTCTAATTTTTATTAATTTAAGAGGTAAAAACATATTTTTACAATATATGCAAAAAAAACTTGAAAATATATAGATACTCTTGAACAATTTCATAATGATTATTCAGGTAGTGAGAAAAACACAACTAAAGCTCTTATTGGTTCTATTCAAAGGTAAAATAATCATTTTACTAAAATATATAGTAATGTGTATTTACTGATATACCATAATAATGGCCACACCCTGTATATATATTTTTTAAATGTTCAAAAAACGTGCTTCCTCCATGTAATATCAGCAATTCAGGCATCATTTTTGCGCCGTCCACCGGCCCTGCTTTGTACTGGCTTCAGTGAGAGTGGGGTTGGAATTTTTGGTAGGTGGAGGCACGTTGGTGGCCCATATACTTAAAGCAAACTTCAAGGCATCATTAGAGGCACATTCTGTGAGAAGAAAATTTAAAAGCAGATACTAGAAATGAACTCAGGAGGAGACCCTCACACGACCAGGAACACTGCCAAATACTTGTCACCGTATTATGCTTCAATTATATTTAAAAAGAGAAGACATTGAATCATGTTATCGAACTTTTTCTATCTGAATTGATCAATATGTCTATATTAATTTGAAAATTTGAAAATTTTTAAGTCAAATACGTAGATTAATTTGAAAATATTTAAAAAGTTGGACCAAGTTTTTTGCGAATATTCCACCACTACTTGCTTCTTGTACATTTATTTTTTAAAGGATAATGGGGGGGAAGGNGGGGGGGGGGGGGGAAGCGCTATCCTCTTCAGTTTGTAGCCTTTGTGTAGACTTTAGGAGTATTTTACTTGTACAATACAGATTCAAATAGGTGGTACATCGGCGGGCATGTTAATGCTCGTCTTTTGTGACTCAATGTGGATTAGATTTTGAAGCCATCTGGATAAAAAATAAAAATTTCTGAATTTAATTTAAGCTAGATGATCTCGGCTTGGTCTTCCATATGAAAATGTTTCAGAGTAATGAGGTTGTGCCATAGAGGAACGTAAAATTACTGTTGTTTCATTAGGAAAAGTTGGTGTTTTCTTTTCTTTTTTCTTTTTTTTTGGTACTGTTTCAGAGATTAATCTTCAGGGACAAAGGAAGTTTCGGCTCACCTGCTTATCGACTTGAAGATAATATTAAGGAGCGCAAAATATGTTATTAGTAATGTTTCTCTCGTTCTTCACCTGAAGCTTTCATGTAAGGTTCTGATAAATAGGGTTTTTGGGTAGCAGGGATATGGCGGAAGGCGAAATGTAATAAAATAGATGACCTGTGTTGGGTTCTGGGTTTTTCTTCCTTATAATTATAGTTTTTTCTCCTTGAAGTTAGAGGTCAAATGCCATGTGGTGAGCACAGATGTGAGCACATGGCTTCTCTAATATCCATGCTCTAAGACTGTTAATCAATACTGCAAAACCTGGGGTTTTGTGCTTTTTTTCAAGAGAATCAGTTGCAGAGGAACACCACCTGATTGTGGTTAGCTGAGGAGGAAAATAAAAAACCTATTTATTAGGAGCAAGGGGCACTTGAGAGCTGTGAGTCTGTAGACAAGGGAGAAGCAGGCATGTAATTCTCATCAGGTTGATATAAGAAGAAAATATTAAAATCTTTTTCTTTTGGTTCTTGATCACTTGCTTCTTTTTTGCAAACCAGTTCAGGTATTATCTGCTCCTCAAATCTATAATCACAGTACAGCTCTCATTGATTCATTTCTTCTTGTTCATACTTGCTTTGGCAGTCATATTTTATAATCTGCAATCTTTCTTCAATCCTCATATTCAAAACCTTCTTCTTTTAGCAGTCTGTCTTCTTTGATTTCAACGGCACTGGTGAGGCTTAGGACTACTGTCATGCTCTCTAAGTTCCACTATATTCTCCCAATCTATCAGCTAGCAGACTCATCTTTCAGCACTGGAGCTAGAATTGATAAACTGCTTTTCTGCTACGTTTTTTTCGTGGATCTAGATCATATATAGTTTCATTTCTCATATTTCTCCCCATAAAGATCAGCTTTTTCCCATCCGTCTATTAATCTATCTCCCATTAATCTCGTTAATTTGCATATCTTACAGTGTCAATTTATAGAGGTGCAAATTATCTTCTTTGTAAATTCTTTCTGATGAAATAAGCTGAACAAGGAGCTCCTTAAGTTCATGAAGTTGCAAAACAAAGTCTTGGAACAAATGGCTTCTCCTTTGTGTTTCTTCAAAATATTCTCACTAGTACTACCTTTGATGTTTGCTCTTGCTCCGGTATTGATTCTTGCTGGTTTTCTTGGATATGGGCTCTTGTCAATCTTTTTCACATCAACAGCGTTAATTTTATCTAGTCTTATCTTGACTTTCTCAAAGCAAAAGCAAACACAAGTGCAGAAATCAGTGACAGATGAGATTGTCATGCCAGATCAGGCAAGCACTTCACCTTACATAAAAGATGTTATATCCAAACCACTTGTGCTCGAAAAGGAATTCATCGCAGAAGAAGAAGAAGAAGAAGAAGAAGAAGTTGAAGGAGGAGGAGGAGGAGGAGGAGAAGGTAGAGGTCAGGTTGATGCGTATTTGGTTAGATCATCTCAAGTTATGACATCAGAAAGTGACTGCTTTGGTCGCTCATCAACTAGTGAGGACTCAGAAGTGGAATGGCTGTTCCAAGACAAAATGTTTCAGAGCCGAGATTGCTCTGACGGATCTATTTCTGACGAGGATAGCCTCATTGAAATCTCCCTTCCAGGTGGACATTACATTTGTGATCATGAGGAAGATGAGGTGAACTATAATCTGCAGAAAAAATTGCCAGATTTTGCACCAGGATCATTTTTCAAACAGCACGGTCTAATGGAGCTTCTAGCAGAACTAAATGAGATGAACGAGGAAGAAAATTTGATTGAGATAGACATATCAATGGGCTCCATCAAGTGTCCAAGGTTTGAGATTGAAGCTTGAGTTGAATATTAATGAACTTTTTACAGTTGTTATATACTAATTAAGCTTTTCATCCTTCTGGATTTGGAGTTAAGACTTGATGCTCATCTCTTGCTGTATAATGTTTGTGATGAACTGTGAATTGGCTCCTGATCTTTTGATAATTAATCTTGCGCTTACTTTTAGCACTTTGGATACCATTAAAGCACTTTGTACCCAGGCCTTTGTTTTCTCTTAATGCGCATTAAAGTATTAAAAGGTTGAAGGCTATGGCAAATTGATGGATATCCACTCCCATCTCTTTTTTCTCCACCGAGTCTTCTGCCTCCTTTTGCTGTCCATTTAGCATTATGTGATTTTCTGACCTAACTTTATAAGGGACCCATGTATAAGATTGAGTTAATCCTGTCATGATCATGTATATTAATGTTAAATCAACTTAGATTGTGATTAGATTTTTGATATGTTATCGGCTACATCATCATATAGAGATCGGATCATCACTTGGTCAAACTAGCCATATTTTTGTTTGGTTGAAATGCTGCTACAGGCCGCTATGTGCTTGCTCGTTGCTTCATGCAGCACTGCTCTTCTTTTGACAAGAAGGAGCTTGTTTGATGATTGCGAGCTTGATGTTTCGTATTGGGACATGACATGAGGCACTTGTAGTGGATCCAAACTATGTTCTATATGTTCAGGTGAGATTATTAACATAACCTGTTATTTGGCGTGTGTGTGTGTGTGNGGGGGGGGGGGGGGGGGGGGGGGGGGGACTACTATATAGATGTCTTAATTCATTGTGAATTATATAATGAATTGATATTTTTTACCTTTAAAAGAAATCAATCAAGATTATTATTTAGGATTCAAATGATCTTTTCGCTAAATTTATTTGTCTTTTGAGAATATCATATTCGTTTCATATTAATTTAACATGCAATTAAAAAGCATTAATATTTTATTATGAATTACAGTATAATTCACAGTAAAACAATTAATTCTCCCTTTAAAGATACTAAAAAATAAAATGTGTAAAATTATATTTCTATTTTATTTTATTGCTTAGTATAATTACACCCATAACCTTAGAAAAAATAAATAAAAAAAGGCATAAGTCTAAAGGACAATATTTTGAATTTTCATATTTTTTCATTATGTAATTATCAAATAGCTCATGAGGTTAAATTTTTTTTCTAAGTGTAAAAGGTATTTTTTGTTTTTTAAACCTTGATTTTTTTTACACTTATCGCATGGAATTAAGGGATTTTTAGTCTTTGTAACATGTTTATAAAGTGTAATTATCAAATAACCCTTGGAATCAACCTTTTCTTGCCTAAGGTTAAAGGGCATTTTTGGTTTTTTAACCTCTTTTTTTTTTGGATTTATCATGTGAGGTTAAGGTGTTTTAGTCTTTTTGTAATTAAAACGAAAAAAAACATCAACAAGTAGGAGGTGTTCGTTTTTTTTTTGGAATAATGTGTGATAAGGTGCCTCTCAATGGCCATTATTGGTCTTCGACAACGGTGTCCAAAGTGTTGTGCCACCCTCCGTATTGATGGGTCGGCACGTGTCAACATTCATAGCACAACGGAGCTTTGACAAAAAAATTTATCCTCCTTCCTCTTTTCTTTCTCCACCTAAAAAGATGTGTTGATTGATTAATATTTAAAAATATATTTTTTATTAAGATTTTATGTCATTATTTTGCACTTGAAGTATCAATAACTTCTTAACTAAAACATGTTTTATAATAATATATCTAATAATATAATATATCTTTAATTTATGGTAAATGTTCATTTTAAATGCAAGTCTATCATATAAATGAAATGATTGATTAATAAATTTAAAAACTAAAATTGAAAGGACAAAGAGATGGTCAAACTTAGAAAAGAGATGCTAGTGCAATCCACACTAAAACACTGTTCAGTAATTTGGTCATATCTGGAGTTGTAGATCTCATATTTAGGTCTACTTTATATAGATGGAAAGGTAAGACATAGGCCTACAACTTTCATAGCAGCTCAATATCTAAAAATTCCATTTTAAAGTCCAAATTGTAGCAACAACAAAGAAGTTTGAATCTGTTCTCCAACCCAAGCAATGTTCATTGTTTGGCTCATATATAAAGTTCTAGAAGTCCAAATGGCCTAAATTTTTTACATAAGAAAGCTGAGACAATTTCCTACAACTTTCATATTTTCAAGTGGTTTCAATTTTGATGTTATCAATAATGTTTTGGGAAGAAAAGAGGATAAAAATTGTCACAAAGTCAAGAGTTGGTTACTCACTCATCAATTAGTCATCAAATTAATAGTTTCCAATTTTAGCCTATAAAAGAAAGCATTTGCCATGCATTTAGGCATTTTGGTCTCCAGATCAAGATCATTCTCTTGCCTTCTCTCTTTGTATTTTTTTGTAATATTTATACTTTGCTTTCATTAATATCAAGTTTATGCATTTCATTTCCTTTCATTTACTTAGTTAACTTTTATCTTGTTTATATTCTTATTTTGTTTATTTATTTTTCTTTCTTTTATTATGTTTAGTTAAGTTTATTATGTCAAGATGAAAAGGTTACACTAATGGTGTAAAAATAAGTATAATGTAAACTTATTATGAACTTTAATGTTTGATATTAACATGTTTTGTATTTGTTATCTTGTTCACTCTTTAATACGTTGCTTGTTAAATGATTAATCTTGATTTATATTGTATAACACTTGGTACAACAAATGCTTGGCACTTTCATAACACATACTATATGGTATAACCGACACCTGAGCTATGAAAGGAACTTGATTTATTGTTAACATAAGTTATAATTATGAATGATTGACGAGATTTACAAGTATTAGCATTAATTAAATAAGATAACTAATGTAATTATGTTAACAATCTATAATCTAATTGGAACCTCATTTGTGTGTAGTTTCTAATTAAATAATAAGAGTTTATACTATACTTGTTTGATATATCATTAGTGGAACCTCTAACCTTGACATTTATTATTATCATTGTTTAATCCTTACATTAATATTTCATCTCAAAGTTCTCATCATCTTCTTCTTTTCCTTCTTCTTTTTCTTTATTATTATTGTTGTTGTTGTTATTGTTATTATTATTATTATTATTATTGTTAGTACTATTATTATTGTTGTTGTTGTTGTTGTTGTCGTTGTTATTGTAATCATGTTAACAATCTATAATCTAATTGGAACATCATTTGTGTGTGATTTTCAATTAAATAATAAGAGTTTATACTATACTTGCTTGACATCCTATTAGTGGAATCTCTAACCTTGACATTTGTTATTATCATTGTTTAATCCTTACATTAATATTTCATCTCAAAGTTCTCATCATCATCATCATCTTCTTCTTCCTTTTGTTTGTTATTATTATTATTATTATTAGTACTACTACTACTACTATTATTGTTATTGTTATTGTTGTTGTTGTTGTTGTTGTTGTTATTGTTGTTGTTGTTGTATTATTATTATTCATAATTTATACAAATTAACTTCCTTGTGATTCAACTCCGACCTTGTTGGGTTATTTATTACTTCGACACTCCTGCACTTAGAAAAAGCATCAATCTTCTAGTCATGTCATTGATCTTGCAAAGTTGGAAAATGGTTCTGAATCTTTTAATTTTATCAATTTTTATTTATTTTTTTCAATTTCATCCTTTGACATTTTATTTTTTATATTTTTTTTATCAAACTTGAACATCATTCTTTTTACTCATATTTATTTTGCTTTTAATCATTTTTTAATTGGAATTTATTTTTTGATTTAATACCTAATCATTTGATTTTAATTCTTTTTTTATTGAATATAATCATCATTCTCATGATTGTAATTCCTTTTATTTTCAGTTCTATTCTTAATTAATTTTTTTAAGAATTTAATTAAGTGATTGGGGTTACCAAGTTCGATAGAGTTTTGTACTGTGTAAACAGTGAAAATGATATTATTTTGATAAAAAAATAATGAAAAACAAAATCAATGGGTGTTGATATTATTTTCTCCTAACTAATCGCTTGATTTTTTATTCAACTAAAAAGTAAAAATTATGTTATTTTGTTAAAAAAAATAATAGAGGGAAAAAATTCAATTATGATCCGTTTTCTTTTTATTATTCTTTATTTGTTTTGAATTTTTGGTTTTTTTTTCATTTTCATCTCTTTCCATTTGATTTTGTTTTGTGATTGTTTTTTTTTTCATTTTCTTGGTTTGTTTTATTTCTTTTAATTTTTTCTATGAACATTTCTATTTATTTCTTTTTTTCCAGATTTAGTCCTCATTTTAGTAATTTTTTTATCATTTTCTTAATTTATTTTTTCTTTCAATTCTGTCCCTCAAAATTTTATTTTGTTTGTTTTTTTTATCCAATCTTGGTTATCACTATCTTAATTGTTCTTTTTTTTTGTTATATTTTTCAATTAAGTCTCTCATTTTTTTCATTATTTTTTATACTAGATTTGATGCTCATTATTTTAATTTTTTTTCTATGGTTAAGAATTTATCTAAAGATTTTTTTTATTTTCTATATGAGCATTTTGATCTTATGACCAAAATTGATGGTTTTTAAAGTAGAAAAAATTGACTCATCTTTTGGTGTAATGGAAGCAAAAAAATATAGTGGAACCTATTTGGCGTGGGAAACTACTAAAGAGATGTCTTAATTATAATAATAAATTGATTTTTCTAAATTAAAAAAAAATCACTCAAGGCTGTTTGAAAGACGTAAAATGATATTTTTGCTAAGCTCATTTATCAATTTATATTTGTTTGAGAGTATCCTAGTCTTTGTTATCCTTAAAATAATAATAAAAATAACAATAACAACAACAACAACAACAACAACAACAACTTTCATCTAGACACTTTATCATAATTTCTTTTTAAAGTCTGGTTAGGAGTGTGGTTACGGTTGCTCTTCAAAATGTTTTTTTATGCCGAAATGCATCAAAATAATATTTTTTTTAAAAAAATATTATTGAGATTAGCGCATCAAAATTATCTAAAATACACAAAAAAAAATTTAGGAAACGAGGAACAAAGTCGTAACCATAGATGATATAACTACTTTAATGCCCTCATAATTAAAAAAAAAACTTCTTAGGCTTTGCTTTAGGGGCATATTTGTGACTTCACATTGCTTTTTCACGCAATACTTGTGTGATTTTAGGATTGATTTAGTAATTTAATTAATAAAAAAATAAAAAAAAATATTGTTGACGTATTCATGGAACATCCCAACAAGTGAGCCACTTAGTCATCTCTAGACGGCGCTAGTGACTACTAAAAAATATGAAAAAAATAGTTTTCTTGGTGTTTTATGATTTGTAACAACATGGTCTTTCGTTTTAAGCACTGTGTGTGGCTTAATTAGGAACAACTTGGCAGAGGTTGGCTTTTTCTTATTCTTTTTTCTCTTTCTTCCTTGATTTTAATGCTTGTCTTTACAACATTTTACACCAACCTTTTAGTTTTGTTTTTCTTAGGATTTGGTCCCTTTTTTATGTTTATTTTTTAAAATTTTTAATTAGTTCATAGAATTGAATTTTTTTTATTTCATCCTCCATTAATTTTTTTTTGAATTGGCTTTATTCTTTTTATTGCTATTTATTTTATTTTGGATATTTTTTAGAATTGCATCATTCTTCATTATATTTACATATCAAATTTTATCCTTATTTTTTTATTGCAATTTATTTTATTTTGGATAGTTTTTAGAATTTCATCATTCTTCAATATATTTACATATCAAATTTTATCCTTATTTTTTTATTGCTATTTTTTAAACTTAACAAGTTTTTAAGATTGATTTTTTTTAATTTTATTTTTTAATATTAAATTCAACTTCTTGATTGACTTTAAGTCTAGGATTTAATAGTTTGCTTATTTGAGATATTAACCCAGGTTTAAGAAATTTACTCAAGTTTATTTGTCATTTTTTATTTCTTTTTTAAACTCATATTTTTCAATTCCATCACATGATATTTCATTTAATTAAATATTGAGCTTCATAATTTAATTTTTTCTTTGAATAGGATTTTTCATTGCTTTTAAAGTTACTTAGTTATCTCATGTCTTTTGAAAAAAAAATTCTTTATTATATTTAGCATCTTTTTAAATAATGTTTTTAGTTAAATTAAATTAATTGAACAATATTTATTCTTTCAATTTTATCCTTTAACATTTAATTTATTTGGATATTGAGCTCCTCTTTTTTTTATTACTTTGAACGAATTTTAAAAATGATAAGTATGTCATTGTCTCTATTTATTTTAACATTTTTTTACGGTTATAAAAAAATATTTAAACCTGTAGCATAAGGTAAAAATTATTTTTTTTTTAATTTTATCCTTCAACATTTAATTTATTTAGATATTGAGCTTTTTTTTGTATGACTTTTCTCTAATTTTAAAAATAACATGAGTTATCTTAGATATTTTTATTTATCATTCATTATTACTTTCTTAATTATTTTATTAAATTAACTCGGTTTAATGGATCCAGTTAAGTCAATTACCTGAGTCTTAAATTTTTTTCTTTCTTTAAAAGCATTGGTTTGAGCCGCATTATAATGTTGGGCACTATCTTAGTTTTGATGGAGCTATTTTTTTAAAAAACAATTAATTGAATATTTTTCACATTTCATGCCTTTAATATGTGGTTAATTTTAATTAGGGTTTCTCATTTATTTTGAATTGAATTTCATGTTGTTGTCACCGGCTCATGCCCTACATCAAGAGTTTCACAGGTTAAATATGATTGGTCATGGTTAATATAATGTGTTATTATTTTATTTTAAATATATATATATATATATGTATATCATCTAATGTGTCACTATTTTATTATTTTAAAAATTCTTTATTGATTATTATGGAATGTGTTAAAATAAAAAATATTGTATTATTAATATATTGATCTATAATGTGTAATATGCTACACCATAACACATCTAATTATATAAATAGCAAAGGTGGTTATTTCATTGAGTTAAGCCTCTTAATTGTCACAAACTTTATTATAACTTGGTATTACCATTTCTGCATTCTTTTGATGTTACTTTTGCTATTGCTCCAGAGTCAGCCTCTGTTTTCTACCCATCTTTTGCAATATGGATCCTTCGATTTTTGATGCAGCTGGCACCACTGCAACCCTTCTTCTCCTAACACCAACGTTAACGCTTCTCTTCCCAATATCAATGCAGTCATGCTTTCCTCTACTGCGACAACAGCTGCCATTTCCCTCTCGAATACATCGCAGGTCATCAACCTCAAATTCACCAATTCCAATTATCTATTTTGGCGTATGCAGATACGCCATATCTAATTGGCCAGAGGGTGTTCTCGTTTGTTGATAGCTCTACTTCCTGCCCTTATTTGCTTGACTTGTCCAGTCACTCTACTGCCGCCTCTACCAATATTAATTATAGCCCGTCCTAAACATTTTTCACATGGAAACAACAAGATCAACTGATACTCAGGGCTTTACTCTCATCCCAACTTTGGCAAGTGTTTGGAGCACCTTAGAATGTGCCCTTACCTCTCCATCCAACTCTAGAATTATGCAATTACATGGCTCTCTGATCTTCATCAAGATGATGATATTGTCACTCTCTATCTGTAAAAAGCTAAGGAATTATTTGACAAACTAGCCACAGAAGGCAGACCTATCTCCCTCGCTAACTTCAATCTCTATGTTTTTTCAGGCCTTCGCGACGAATTTCGAGATTTGGTTACTAGTTTGCCACCCAAAGCTTAAGCCTTTTACGTATTTTGAGCTCCATAGTCATTTGTGTACACATTAATTTTTACATAAGAGCTCTCTTCAATCCATTCTGGCTACTGCACCGCTGCCGTCTACACCCTCACATCCTCTCTCCGTCTATGTTGCATAGCATGCCTTCGCTAGATTTAATGGCAATGACTCCTCTTTTTATCGGGGCAGAGGAAGAAGAGGAGGCTGGAGAGGCAACTCCCGCAACAATTCCAACTAGTGTCATGGCCAACCTTATCGTGGAAATAGTGGGAGCTCCTCCTGGCAGAACATCAGGAGCTATGGCAGCAACAGAAATGAGGGCAAAACTAGTGGCCTCGACAAATTAGATACCAACTTTGCAGCAATATTGAACACTCTACATAACAATGCTCTCAACTTTTGCATTAAGGGAATTACACCTCGGCCAACCTCTCTTTTAATTATGCTTCAACAGCAAATCTTGTGATTTGGTTCCCCGAGAGAGATGCAAATCCACATGTTACTCTAGACATCGCCGGTATGACACATGTAGACCCTTATCTTGGTAAAGATCAATAGTATAACGGTGATAGTAAGAGATTTATTATATCTAATACAGCTTATAAAATTTTACGCACTTCAAAACAAACCTTTATCTTATCTAATATTTTACATGTTCCATAAATTTTAAAAAATACTCTTATTTATTTAACAGTTTTATCATGAAAATAGTATCTTTTTCTAGATTCACTCTTCTTTTTTATAGGTCAAGGATCTTATAACCAAGGCAGTTTTTCTTTCCGGTTCAAGTAAAGACAACCTATATATCTTTACCAAGTCCTCTACCACATGTCTTCCCCAGGCCTTTTTGTCCATTTCTATTGATATTTGGCATCATCACCTCGGTCATCTCAGCTTTTATGTCTTAGCATCAAATAAAAGGTTGTATATATATCTAATCTTTTAAATTTTCAATATCAAACATGTCCATTGAAAAAATCATCTTACCTGTCTCTAGGACCTACGAGTCATAAAATATGTGCTCCTCTTGAACTTGTTTTTTGTGATGTATAGGGCCCTATTTCTATGTTATTTTGTTTATACTCATGGGTTCATTAACGCTAATTGAGTGGAGAGTGTTAATAATAAAAAATCTATTGGTAGATATATTGTTTTTCATGGTACGACCCCTATTTCTTTGAAAGTTAAGAAGTAACGCACTATTGCTCACTCTTCCACTAGAGTATAAAGCTTTGGTTGATGGTATTGTTGAGGTTCTTTAGTTATGCTATCTTCTGATAGATTTGTGTCTTCCCTAGTTCTATTACTACTATTTGATGCGATAATTTGGATACTACTTATCTGTTTACTAATCTAATCTTTTATGCTCGAACAAAACATGTTGAAATGGATTGTCACTTTATTCATGATAAGGTGGCCAAAATATATATTAAAATTTGCTTCATCTCCTTTAAAGATTAATTAGTAGATGTTCTTACTAAGCCACTCTCTCACTCTACATTTGCTCTTTTACGTTCCAAGTTTTATATGGATAACTTACCTTCAGTTTAAGGAAGTGTATTATGAAATGTGTTGGAATAGAAAATATAGTATTATTTATATATTGATATATCGTGTGTAGTATGCTACACCATAACACATGTACTACCTTAATTATATAAATAGCGAAGGTGGCTATCTCATTGAGTTAAAGCCTTTTAATTAGTACAAACCATATTTAAACTTCCATTATACATTGAACTTTTGACTTCCTTGTATTTTTACACTTTTTAAAAGGTTATAAGAAAATGATTTGACCATAGCGTAGCACGATTCAAAAAACTAGTTTAGATCTATTTCAAGTTTGTTTAACATTTATTGAAAATCAAATTTCATGAAAAATAGTTTATGAAAAAATAGATTATTTTTTTATATTGTGCGATAACATAGAAATTATGTTTAAAAATATATATTTTTATAAGTTACCATGTTATAAAACATGAGTTGGAATATAACATTTTTTTAGTAATTAACTTTATTTTAATTGTGCATAAAAAGAAAAGTTGGGAAACAGGATTTAATGCTTTAAGTAAATTGAAAAATCAACTAAAAAATTTAACATGTCATATGAAAAAAGTAAATAAAATATATAAGTTAAATGAAATATTTAAATATAAAAAAGATTCATAACTCAAGATTAAATACTCTACTAGAAAATTAAAAAACACTAAAGGAATATTTTGTCAGTATTTAGGCAAAGTTTCATCAATAGTTTCATTATTGATGGAAAATCATCATCAAAAGATATATCATTAAAGCATTCTATTCTATCAATAATTCCATTGGAATTGAAATATATTGATGGAATTGCCGATAGAATTTTTCATTAGCAATTTAGTTGTCATTTAGTCTCCCAACAAAACTTGCACTACCTAAACTACTGAACAACAACGTGGAACCAATTAGAATATAAAACTTAACAATAACATGCTAAAAACAAAGCTAAACGTTAATTTCATTCATTCTCAACTAAAATTTAAATGGCACCTTTTAGTATAATTCATTTGCAAAGTTAATAATCTTCCTCAAATAGGCCAATCAAGATTCCAAGAACAAATAAATGCTTGAGACACACAAGATGAGAAAATGTTTTGATAAAAAACAAAAACATACTCACATAACAAGCTAAATTTTAGGATTAGTTATGTCCTCTTCGAGAGATACAAATATTATAAAACTTATTAAACCCAAGATTTTCTTTTACATGAGCAATACATCAAACAATTGGTTCCTAAAAAATAGGTAACAAGAAATAAGGCATAAATTGATTGATACCTTGATCATGTTAGAGAGATTTAATTTTCTTATTAAATTGATTGCTTTTGCTAGATTGGTCATGTTTGTTGAGAGGCACGATACCTTTAAAAGAACTAAATCACCTCCTATGTTTACTAAACAAAAAACTCATTATAAAGAATATAAAAGCAATTTCACACCAATTTGTCTAATAATCAAACAAAAAATAACATTTATCCTCTAAATTATTTTAAACTGTTATACACAAAATCCTCACATAGCCCAAGAAATCCAAAGAACTTAAATTTTCAACTTAACCATAAAATTAACAAAAAAAAATATAATTGATATCCATTAAATTACCTATTATTTTTTTCAATTCTAACACATCTAAATTATAAAATTAGACTCAATTTCATCAAGTGACAAATAAATTCATTTCTTCCAAATCTCAAGCAAGCTATAAAATACAAATCATTCATTAATACAATAAAATTATTATTATAAAACACTTAAATATAGATGCAAACTACAAATTCATCAAATAAACAAATCTCAAATAGATTAACTTTAAACATAAATGAGTGTTATAATAAAAATTGATGGGTTTTCTTACTTGATAGAGTAAAGCTTGCCAAAATATAGAACCCAGGGAAGGAGGTTGTGTTAGGGCTTGCAAGTTAGGTGGCTGAATTTTATAGGAGAGTTGTCAAAAATTTAAAGAAATTGGAGTTAGCATTTGAATTGAATTGATGAAGAAGAAAAAAGAAAAAAGAAAAGGAGGAGGAGGAAGACGAGAGAATTGTTAGGTTATACCTCCTTCTAAAATCACCAATGAAAATTTTGTGATCATTTCATTGGTAATTTGACACTTTGAAAATACCGACATAATTTATTTTAAATATTTTGTATATTTTTATTTTTTTATAAATTACTGATGAAAATTTTTCATTGTAGTTTTCATTGGTAAACAATGATATAATATTATTTGTCGACAATGCCATTTCTTTTTTTTCAATTTTATAGTAGTGATATAACTCAAGTGTATATTTATCTTATAATTAATATTTTAATTTAATTTTTTTTCAAGAAAATGAAAATAAGGGTGAGAAATCATATCTAATGAAAAAAATGATGAAAAAGGTGATGAACAATAAACTTAAAATATGAATAAAATGTTAACATAAAACATAAAAATGAATTTTACTTTTTTTCTCAAATTCAAGAGATAATAAAACATTTTTTCTTTTAAAATTTTATATTTTAATTTGACTTGAATAAATAATTTTCATTAACTTGTTTTATAAGAGGTAAGCAAATAAATTAGGCATTTATATCATCTAATAGAGAAAAATTGTTCAAGTAATCTCACTTCTCATAACTTTATATGTAATGTTAGACTAGTGATCACCAAGTTTAATTATATTGCTTTTTTCAATAAAATAAGATATAGAACATTAACCTATAGCATAATTAAAATAGACATTAATGCATACATGAGGTACTTATTTGTTAAAGACCTTAGAATTATCATCAAATAATAATGTATTGATGTAGTTATACTTTTAAATAAGGTTTATCAACTTAAATGAATAGAACTTAAATTTCTTCATAAAAGATAAGAATCTAAGAGAAAACAAGGCAAAAGATAGGCAAAATGAGGTTAAGAAAACAATAGAGAAGAAGGTAAATGAGTTGTTGCTTGATATACATGATATCTCTCCCTCAATCATTTTTTATATTTAAAAAAGAAAAACAAAATTGATGCAAAATTAATGATAATAATTATTAGAATTAATTCTCATCCTTTTATTTAATTACCAACCATAAAAGAATAAAAACATAATAGTTTCATATTGACAAAAAAGTAAACTCAAACCTAAGTTAAAGCTAAGTCACTACTAAAACCCAGGGCTCAGTCTTTAACCCATATATGAGCTAACATGTGCAAGCATACACATGTATTAAATCCAAAGCAATTTTATAATGTTTTTTTACTTTTCACTTTATAAACTACAATAAAATTTTTATTTTTTTCACGTGGGATAATAGGTTTTGAGTTTCATAAAAACATGTTAACCAAAGGTTCTTTGATATTAATTTTTTGTTTACTTATAATTTGTTTTAATCATGCTCCATATTAAAAAAATCTTTGTTAGAAAATAATTTCCAATAAAATTTTACCTTTAAATTAAAGTGAGTGGAATCTATTTTTTATCTAACTTTACATGTATCCATTGCTATTAATTTGATTAATAGGATCCTTTATATTATATTTCACATGCTATCAAAACCTTTAATCCATGATGGTATTGAGAATAATTTGATGGGAAAATGCTTGGAAAAAATTTATTTTTCTTGTTATTTTTGTGAAGCCAGCTAGGCAACAATTGGTGCTACCAAAGTCAACAATATTGGACACCAATTTGGTGCCACTTGCAGCACCAGTTGATGCCTCTTGTCTTTTGCATGGATGCTTGTTTATAAATAGGCAATGCATCTAAGCCTTAAGTGCACCTCAAAACAAAAGAAAAGGAGAGTAAAAGAGGGAAAGTAATTTCATAAAATTATGAGGTATTTGTGAGAGAGTAAATGAGATGTTTTTTTTCAATAATAGAGAGATTTTAGTTATTCTCCTATTGGTAAAGAGAGATTATAATTCTTACATTACTTAGTAAAATTCTTCTATACTTGCCCGTGGATGTATCCAAAATGGGTAAATCACATAAATTCTTGTGTGTCATTTTTTATTTTATCGTATCCCTTGTCATTTTTCTTATCGGGTTTCATTTCAGCATCCTAACAATGGTATCAAAACATTTCTAGTTGGTGTTGGTGTTGGTGTTGTTAATTCACAAAAGTTATCCATATATACAGTTACTATTCATGTTTATGGTACTATTCATATATACTATGCTATTCATCCATATAGTACTATTCACATATATTATTGTTGATGTATAAAAAAAGTCAGTGCAATGACTAAATACAATCTAGAAAATTTTGTCTCAAGAGATTAAGTTTTTAACATAACTATTTATGACTCCTCCAATACTTTTTGGAAACTGACTTAGTGAAGTATTATTTACACGATACTATTTCTATCTATGTTGTAGATCAGTGAAACAGTGATAGCTAAATAGATCTCGGTGAATAAAATGACAACAAAGTAGAAAATTAAGAGGTTCAAGGGGAGCAATTTCTCACTAAAACAAGATGAGAATCAATATAGTTTTAAGAAAAAACAATTGTTTGGCAGTAATTAGAGATAGACCCATGAAGATTACTGATAATGCAAATGGAATGAGATGGATGGCAATATTATTACTAATATACATTTTGCATTAACTAATGAAGTATTATCAAGTGTGGTGATTAGTACTTAAAAGTGCATTTTAATCAAGGTTTTATATCATTATTTTGCACTTGAAGTATCAATAACTACTTAACTAAACAATATTTTATAATAATATATCTGATAATATAAGATATTTTTAATTTTTTATAAATATTCATCTTAAATACAGGCCTATCATATAAACAAAAGGATTAATTTATAAGCTTAAGAACTGAAATTGAAAGAACAAAGAGATGGTCAAACATAGAAAAGAGATGCTGGTGTAGTCCAAACTAGAATATTGTTCGGTAATTGAGTCATATCTAGAGCTATAGATTTTGGATTTAGATCTACTTTATATGAATGGAAAAGTAAGACATAGTCCTATAACTTTCATGGAGGTATGGTTTAAAAAGGTCATTTTCAAGTCCAAATTGTGGTAAAAACAAAGAAGTTTGAATTTGTCTTATAGCCTAAACATTGTTTAGTTTTTAGCCCATATCTTAATTTTTAGAAGTCTAAATGACCCCAAATTTTTCTTTTCTAGAAAGTTGAGATAATTTTGTAGAACTTTTTTGTACTAGTCTAGTTTAAATTATGACATTATCAATAATATTTTATATAGACAGGAGAAGATAAGAATTGTCATCAAGTCAAGAGTTAGTCACTCACTTTTTAATTAGTCATCAAACCAATAGTTTTCAATTTTGACCTATAAAAGAAAGTATTTGTCATGCATTTAGGCATCTTGATTTCCAAATCAAAATCATGTTTTTACTTTCTCTTTTTGTATTTTTTGTAATACTTAAGTTTTGCTTTTATTAATATCTTATTTATGTCTTTCAATTTATTTTCTTTACTTAGTTAACTTTTATCTTATTTATATTCTTATCTTGTTTATTTATGTTTCTCTCTTTCATTATGTTTAGCTAAATTTACTATGTCAAGGTGAAAAATTTACACTAATGGTGTAAGAATTAGTATAAATTTAACATGGATATTAATGTTTGATACTAACATGTTTTGTATTTGTTATCTTGTTCACTTTTAATACTTTACTTCATTTAAGATGAATATTTATCATAAATTAAAAGTATCTTATATTATTAGATATGTTATTATAAAACATGCTTTAGTTAAGGAGTTATTAATACTTTAAGTGCAAAATGATGATATAAAACCTTGATAAAAATACACTTTTAAGTATTAATTAGTATTTCAAATAAGTATAGTATAAATTCTTTTTATTACGCAATTAGAAACCATATATAAAGGAGGTTCCAATCGGATTATAAATTGTTAACATGATTACATTAGTTATCTCATTCGAATAATGTTAATATTTGTAAATATTGTCACGTTTTCATAATATTAATTTTTATTAATAATAAATCAAGTTCCTTTCATAACACAAGTATCAACTAAGTCATACAGTAGGCTATGAAAAAGTCAAGCATTTATTGTACCGAGGGTTATACAGCTAAATCTAGATTAATCATTTAACAAGAAAAGTATTTAGAGCGAATAATATAACAAATACAAAACATGATAGTATCAAACATTAAAGTCCATGTTGAATTTATATTATACTTATTATTACACCATTAGTATAACATTTTCACCTTGACATAATAAATATAACTAAACATAATAAAAAAAGAAAAGAAACATAAATGAACAAGATAGGAGCATAATTATGATGAAAAGCATAAAAAAATAATAAAAGCAAAACTTAAACACTATAAAAATACAAAGAAAGAAAGTAAAAATATGATCTTAATCTGAAAACCAAGATATCTAAATGTATGGCAAATTTCTCCTTTTATAAGCTAAAATTCATAACTTTTGATTTGATGACTAATTATTGAATGGGTGGCCACCTCTTAACTTGGTGACAACTATTATCTTCTTTTCTAAACAAAATGACATTACTCATGTTAGAATTTGAATATATAGTCTTCATAAAAGTTTTGAGAATTTATCTTTCTAAAAAAATAAGAATGAGCTCATTTAGACTTCTATAACTCGAGATATGGGCTGAATACTGAGCAGTGTCTAGGCTGCAAGATAGATTCTGACTTCTTCTTTTTTGCTATAATTTGAACTTGAAAACAACCGTTTGAATCTTGAGCTCTTTATAAAAGTTTTATGCTTATGTCTTAACTTTTCATCTATATAAATCAGACCTAAATCTATGTTATATAGCTCTAGTTATGATCTAATAATCGAATGATATTCTAGTTTGAATTGAACCAACATCTCTTTTTTAAGCTTAGTCCTTTTTTTTCAATAGTTAAACATATTAATCAATCTTTTAAATTATAGGATATGCCTGCATTCAAAATAATTATTTACCATAAATTAAAGATATCTTATGTTATCAGACTTGTTATTATAAAACATGCTTAAGTTAGGGAATTTAATGATATTTTAAGTGCAATATAATGATATAAAACCTTGATAAAAATATACTTTTAATATTAAAATGTTGTTTTAATTTAGATTTTGCTAGCAATCTTGAAAATAAAATTCAATATAGGCTATGTGTTTATAATTGCAGGAAGAGCTGTAAGCTAGATCTCTAAACTTCAAATTGTTGTAGCTTTATCCATAATAGAAGCTGAGTACATAGCAGCTGCATAAGCTTATAAGGAAGCAATATGGATGAAGAAAATTATAGAGAAGCTCAGGCACAAAAAGGAGAAGATTTCTTTGTATTGTAATAGTTAGAGTGCCTTACATATTGCAAGGAATCCAGCATTTTATTCCAGAACAAAACACATAAATATTCAATATCACTTTGTTTATAAAATGATGGAAGATGAAAGTGCAGATTTTTAGAAGGTTCACATAAAAAAAAACTTAGTAGATGTTTTGACCAAACCAATTAACATTGATAAGTATATATAGTGCAGATCCTCTTATAACTTAGCAGAAACGTAAGCAACATAAAGATAACAAGTATAGAAAGAATAGAATAATCACAAATGATCAAGGTCAAGACTTGATTAAATCATCAAAGTCTTCAAATGGAAGAATATGAAGCCAACTAAGCAGCAATTAGTGCTACAAAAGTCAACAATGTTGGGCACCAATTTGGTGCCACTTGCAACACCAATCAGTGCCTCTTGTCTTATACTTAGATGTTTTCTTATGAATATGTAATGCATCCAAGACTTAAATGCACCTCAAGAGAGAATAAGAGAAGAGTAAGAGAGGGAAAGTAATCCCATAAAACTATTAGGTATTTATAAAAGAGTAAGTGAGGTGTTTTCTCCTAGTAATAGACAGATTTTAGTTATTCTTCTATTAATAGAGAGAGGTTGTAATTCTCACTAAATTGGATGAACCATGTAAATTCTTGTGTTTCATTTTTTATTTTATCATATCTCTTACCTTTTATCTTGTCAAGTTTGCATGCTAGTATTCTAAGAAATTTTATATAATTAATAAATATGAGAAATGATATGACCAAAAGATTAATATCTTCTCTCAAATATAAGAGTGTCGGATTAATAAATAACTCAGCAAGACCAGGGTTAAACCACTGGGTGGTTAACTATATAAATTATAGATGATGATGATGATGATGATGATGATGATGATGATGTTGGTGATGGTGATGGTGATGGTGATGGTGATGGTGATGGTGAGTTGAAAAGAACTTTAACATGTAAAATTAATATGAAGATCAAACAATAATAAAAACAATTGTTAAGGCTAAAGGATTCACTAATGGTATTTCAAATAAATATAATATAAATTTTTTTAATTACTAAACTAGAAACTACACACAAAAAAGTTTCCAATCGAATGATTTATCATTAATAGTCCATTATAAATTATTAACATGATCATATTAATTATCTCATTTAAGTAACACCAAACTTTTAAATATTATCAAGAATTCATGATGTTAACTTATGTTAGCAACAAATAAAGTTTCTTTCAGAACACAGTTGTAGGTTATACCACACAATTGGCTATGAAAGTGTCAAGTATTTTTTATATCAAGTGTTAAACAACACAAATCTAAATTAACCATTTAACAAGCAAGGTATTAAAAATTAATAAGATAAAAATGATAAGACATGTTAATAGCAAGTTTTTTAGGATATAAGCATTGAAGTCCATATTGAGTTTATATTATACTTATCTTAACACTATTAATGGAACTTTTTCACTTTGATATAATAAACTTAGCTAAACATAATGAAGAAGAGAAACATAAATAAACAAAAGAAGAACATGATTATATAAGTATAGTAAAGGAAAGAAAATGCATAAACAAAATATTAATGAAAGCAAAACTTAAGTATTATAAAAATATAAAGAAAGTGAGCAAAAACATGATCTTCATATGAAAACCAAGATACTTAAATGCATGGAAAATACCACCTTTTATAGGCCAAAGTTTAGAACTATTGATTTGATGATTAGTTATTGAGTGGGTGGCTACGTTTTTACTCTATCACAATCCTTATCTTCTTGTCTGCCAAAAACATTATTATTAACATCAGAATTTAAATAGATAGTCTCATGAAATTCTGGAAAATTATGTTAACTTTTTAATAAAAAGGAATCATTGTATTTGGACTTCTAGAATTTGAGATATGGGTTAGACACTAAACAGTGTCTAGGTTGTAGAGTAAATTCTAACTTCTTTGTTGTTACTATAATTTGAACTTGAAAATGACTTATTTCAATCTTGGATGCCATAAAAGTTTTAGGCTTATTTCTTAGCTTTCCATTCATATAAAGTAGACCTAAATCTAAGATCTACAGCTCTAGATATGACTCAATTACCAAACGGTGTTCTAGTTTGGACTGCACCATCATCTCTTTTCTAAGTTTAGCCATCTCTTTCTCCTTTTAATTTTAGTACTTAAATTCATCAATCAATCCTTTGATTTATATGATAGACATGCATTTAAGATGAATATTTACCACAAATTAAAGGTATCTTATATTATCAAACTTGTTATTATAAAATATGCTCTAGTTAAGGAGTTATTGATACTTCAAGTGTAAAATGATGATATAAAACTTAAATAAAAATACATTTTTAAGTACTAATCACACCCCCTAACTAGCTAATTTTTAGTCCCTAGTAATCAAAGCGTTAAAATAAAAAAATAATTTGCAAGTTCCATAAAGTAAGGCATTTATCATTGAATTTCCATTAATCTATCTAAATAAATAAATTCTCATTAAATTTATATATTTGCTTCATACTTCTCAAATAAGATATTAATAAACCTTCCTTTTATACTTAATATATTAACATATAGTTATGGGACTTTATGTGGGAGAAAAAAAAATTGTTGTGATATTTGAGGTTAACTTTCTTAAGTTGAGATTTTTTTTTTCTTTTATTAATATATATATATAAAAAAAACTTAAAACACAATATATCTTTAACCTATATAACGAGTTTTATGCTAAAGACTCTCAGAATAATTGATCTTAGAGCATTAGATGTTGAGATACCCCTTCGAGCTTAGTAACTCGAGTTGCAGATATTGATATGTAGATATTTCAATGTTTGATTCCTTTAAACTTTTCTCTTGAATCCTCGTAACAAGCACTAGGTCAATAGCTTCCAAGTCAGTTGACTTTAAGGCATTAAATGTTAAAACAACCTTTCAGGATTGCTTAGGTTAAGGAGGCTACGGAACCAAACTTATTTATGTTTTTATTATTATCAATATTATGAATTTTTTTATTTTTTTATTTATTTTTTATTTTTTAAATTATATACTATCCATTTCCCATAGTTGTTACCTTTAACAAAAGAGCATAAATAATATAATAATCCAATCTGTAATTTATAATCATATGTTGAAGTGTGCATGAAAATAAAGGTTTAAGAATACTTGTTAAATGAATATATAAGTAAAATCAAGTGATAACAATGCAAAAGTTTGTAAACCTGAATATTTTAAGAAGTATTCTAATAGTTCTTATTAAAAATATTTGCTAAGATGCGTTTTAAGTATCACTTTAACAAAAGAACTCATTTACTTTGTCATCCTAATAATAATTGTTTTACAAATGATTTATGAAATAAAAAACACAATTAGGTAGTTTTTTTTTATCAATTATTGCCCTCTTGCCCCAACCAAAATGAGATATTGTCCTTAATAACCTAAGACAAAAGGATAGAGTATAGAATACATCAGCTAAAACAACAAACACTAAAAAACTTGAAACTCACTTAAACAAATATAAGAAACAATAAAATATAATAATAAAATCAAAAGGAACAAAGTTTTTACAAATGAAGGCTTAAATTTTAGTTGTGATTGTGGCTCACATCTTCCCCTGATTTTACATCTAAGAATAGCTTAAACTCCTTTATGGGTCGCGGATAAGCTTCTCATCTTACAAACTAGCAAATAAGGTGTTCTATAGCCAGATTTATAAAACTATACAAAGCATGTTTTTTTTTATAAAAATTAAGTTATAAATCATAAATTGCATAAAGCACATCTCCACTAGGGATATATCTTAAAAGTCAATAAAAGATTATCTAAAGATTCCTTATGTTTTGAAATAAATCCTTACTTTTGATAATTTCATAAGCTTTGTAGAACACCTTTGTGTCTTTGAACATGATGGGCTAATAGAATCTATATTTTAAGATTTTTGCAATCGTCTTATTTTACAAGAAATGACTTCCACATGCCTTAGAATGAAAAAGTTTAATGACACTACTTACCTCATTGTTTGAAATACATCTTTAAAATATTTGATCAAGACAGTATTTGAATAAGTAAGGGTCATGCCAATATAAGTTCTTCACTTCGTTCAAAAATTTTCCTTTGTTTTCAGTACTCTAGTGAGATGGCAAAAATCCTGAAGTAAAAAAGTTGATATTTTTAACTAACCAAGACATTAAACTAAAGGAAAGTAAAGATTCATCAAGAAAGTAATCATCAATTGGTGTGATGTTGGATGTTGAATCTATTGTCAATCTTGATAAAATATCAGCGACAACATTTCCAATGCCTTTCTTGTCATCAATTTCTTCCTGTTTGAAAGTTTCAGAGATTTTAGAATCATGATTGACTTCCCTTTGATTTGGTCATGGTATGAGAAAATAAAATTACTAATGGGGAATAAGTATTTTCTTTCAATGTTTAGGTTTAACTCCTTCTTTACCCTCAAAGATTGACTCATCATCTTTCTCACAAGGATTAAGAATTAGTCTTTCAATAACCTTACCACTAAGGAGAGTAATGACTGATTGGACTTAATCCATATATTGGTTTTTAGAGTTGCTTACACTTGAATTGTATTATTCTTTGGGATTTTGTTGTGGTTGAGATAAAAACTTACCTTTCTCTTGAAAACTAAGAGAAGATGTGAATTTTGTGAAAATATCTTTAAAATCTGTTATACTTTAAGTAAGTTGAGCATTGATTATCTCTTACTTTTCAATGAATGCATACAAAGTTTCCTCATGATTTCTTCTAGAAGGGAGAACATAAGGAGATACATATCAATGAGAATTTTAAAAATTATGATGTACTTAAAATTATGACTGTGAAGTTTATGCATTATGATGATCACTCTTCCAACTGAAATTTGGGTGATTTCTCTAACTAGGGTTATATGTTTGTAGGTATGGATTCTAATTTGGCCTTTGAAAATTGTTTATAACATTGGCTTGTTTATGAAAACATTACTTGAAAGAAGACAAAGTTGAACGATCATTAGTTGAGTGTTAGTTTCACAGATTTAGCATACAATTTCTTGAACATATTTTAATTGACAATTCCTTTTTAATTTTAGTGCCTTGACTTTTCTACCTAAAAATATAAATTTAACTTAGAGGTTATAATCTTCCTTAAGGTTATACATACCTCCACTAAATGTATGAGGTTAAGTTTTACATGTTGGCTCATCCCAATTCTAAGCATTTTCAGTTAACAAGTCCATGTATTTCATTGCTTCATCAGGGTCTTTATCTTCAAACATTTCATTGCATATCAATTCCACTATTTATCTATCTTTATGTGGTAACCCTTTATAAAAGTGTAAAACCAATCTCCATGTTTCAAAACAATAATGAGCACAAGTATTAAGCAAGTCTTTATACTTATTCCAATACTGGTATAGTGTTTTTCCTGGCTTTTAAGTGAATGTGGTTATTTGTCTTTTGAAAGAATTTGTTCTATGATAAGGGAAAAACATCTTTAAAAACTGTTGTTGCATTTCATTCTAAGTATGAATGGATCCTGACCTATGATTTTATAGCTATATTTTAGCTTTATCTTTTAATGAAAAAAGAAAAAGATTTTAATCTAATGGTGTTCATACTACAATTTAAGTCATTATAAGTGTTATAAACTTCTTCAAATTCTCTCATATGCATGGATTTTCTAGATCTAAACCATGAAAGGAAGGTAAAAGTTGAATAATATTTAGCTTAAAATTAAAGTGACATACATCAGGAATGAAATTACATATGATGGTGTACTTGTTCTTGTAGAATTTATGTGGTCTCTAAGTGTTCTAACATGATTATTCTCATTATGAAGCGAGTGATTATCCTTTTTGGCCATATTTTCTAAAAATAATGAGAATACCCTATAAAGTCTATCACTTAATATACGTGACCAAACTCTCATACAAGTGCAGAAGGAAAGAAAAAGAAAAAGAAAAAGGAGAAACAAAGAAAAAAATTAGAAAAAAATAAAAGTGAAAAGAAAAATAAAATAAAATATATAATATATAAAGTAACTTACCTCCCCGGCAACGATGCTAAAAACTTGATACGACTAAAAGATTCATGTCTTCTTCCAAGTGTAGGAGTGTCAAAGTAATAAATAACTTAACAAGATTGATATCCAACCATAGGAATGTTAACTATATAAATTATAAATAATAATGATGATGATAGTGAGTTAAAGAGAATTTTCAGATGTAAGATTAATATAAAGATCAAACAATAATAAAAATAGTTGTCAAGGTTACATAATCTACTAATTGTATTTCAAATAAGTATAATATAAATTCTTTTTTATTACTTAACTAGAAACCACATACAAAGAAGGTTTCAATTAGATGATTTGTCATTAATAGCTCATTATGATTATTAACATGATCATATTAATTATCTTATTTATGTAAGACCAAACTTTTAAATATTATTAAGAATTCATTATGCTTACTTATGTTAATAATAAATCAAGTTTCTTTCATAGCACAAGTCTAGGTTATTAACATGACCAAAAGATTGATATCTTTTCTAAGTGCAGTGTTGAAGTAATAAATAACCCGGCGACTGGGTCAAACTATAAAGAGGTTAATTGCATAAATTATAAACAACAATAATGCAAAAATAACAATAATAACAACAACAATAACAGTAGCAGTAGTGGTGGTAGTAGTAGTAGTAATAATAATAATAATAATAACAACAACAATACTAGTAGTAGTAGTAGTAATAGTAATAGTAGTAAAGAAGAAGTTGATGAGAACATTGAGATGGAAGATCAATGTGAGGATCAAACAATAATAAATAAATAAAATGCTAAGGTTAGATGATCCACTAATAGTATTTCAAACAAGTATAGTGTAAACTCTTATTATTCAACTAGAAATCACACACAAAAGAGTTTCAATTGGATTATAAATTGTTAACATGATTATATTAGTTGTCTTATTTGAATAATATTAATACTTGTAAATGCTATTAGGCATTCATGATTATAACTTATGTTGACGACAAATCAAGTTCCTTTCATAGCACAAGTATCGGTTATACCATACAGTTTGGGCTTTAAAAGTGTCAGGTATTTGTTATACCAAGTGTTAGATGACATAAATCTAGATTAACCATTTAACAAACAGAGTATTAAAAGCGAACAAGATAACAAATATAAAATATGTTTGTATCAAATATTAATGTCTATGTTGAGTTTACACCATACTTGTTCTTACATCATTAGTGCAATATTTTCACCTTGACATAATAAACTTAGCTAAACATAATAAAAGAGACAAATATAAATAAACAAGGTAAGAATATAAATAAGATAAAAGTTAAGCATAAACAACATATTAATGAAAGCAAAACTTAAGCATTACAAAAATACAAAAAGAAAAAGTAAGAGCATGATCTTGATCTAAAAACCAAGATGCCTAAATACATGGCAAATGCCTCCTTTTATAGGCAAAAATTGAAAACTATTGATTTGTTGACTAATTATTGAGTGAGTGGCCAACTCTTGAATTGGTGATAATCCTTATCTTTTTGTCTAAATAAAACATCATTGATAATGTCAGAATTTGAACCAACCTTGCTTATAAAAGTTTTAGAAAATTATCTCAGCTTTCCAGGAAAAATAATTGAGGTTATTTGAACTTTTAAAACTCGAGATATAGGTTGAACACTGAACAATGTTTGAGTTACAAGACAGATTCAGACTTCTACGTTGTTGATAAGATTTGGACTTCCAAATAGTGTAACTGAGTCTTTCCTTCCCATGAAAGTTTTTAGCCTATATCTTAGCTTTCAATCTATATAAAACAAACCTAAATCCAAGTTCTACAACTTCAGTTATGATCCAATTACCTAATAGTGTTCTAGTTTGGACTAAATCAACTTCACCCTTTCTTTGTCCTTTCAATTTCAATACTCCAACTCATTAATCGATCCTTTCATTTATGTGATAGGCTCATATTTAGGATGAATATTTACCATAAATTAAAGGTATCTATGGTATTAGACTTGTTATTATAAAATATGCTTTAATTAAGGAGTTTTTGATACTTTAAGTGCAAAATGATGATATAAAACCTTGATAAAAATGTATTTTTAAGTACTACTCATACCCCCCAACCAACTTATTACTAGTCCCTAGTAATCAAAGCATTAAAATAGAAAAATAATTTGCAAATTTCATAAAGCAAGGTATTCATCATTCAACTTCAATTAATCTATCTAGATAAACAAACTCTCATTAAATTTATATATCTGCTCAATACTTCTTGAACAAGATATTAATAATCCTGTTTTTTATGTTCAATATATCAACACATGGTTATGGGGCTTTACTTGGAAGAAAACAAAATTTTTATTCTAATGTTTAAAGCTAACTTTTTTAGGTTGGAATTATTCTTTTTGTTAATATACATATAACTTAAAAACACAATATATTTTTAATTCATGTAACGAGCTTTCGTCTAATGACTTCTAGACTAGTTGGTCTTAGGGCATTAGGTGTTAAGACACACCCCTATGAGTTTAGTAACTCAGGTTGCAGATACTGATATATAGATACTGCAATGTTTGATTCCCTTAAGCTTTTCTCCTCAACCCATGTAACAAGCATTAGGTCACCAGCTCCCAAGTTAGTTGACTTTAGGGTATTAAGTGTTAAAACACCTTTTCGTGCTTAATTGCTTAGGTTAGGAGGACTACGAAACCAAACTTATCTATATTTTTATTATCATTATTTTTTTAGTTTTTTTCAATTTATATACCATCTATTTTTCTTAGTTGTTACCTTTAACAAAAGAACATAACTAATGTAATAATCCAATATACAACCCACAATCATATGTTAAAGTGTGTGTGTGAAAATAAAGGTTTAAGAATACTTTTTAAATAAGTATATAAGCAAAATCAAGTGATAACAATACAAAAGTTTGTAAACCTGAATATTTCAAAAAATATTCTAACAGACCTTGTTATGAATAATGTAAATAACCATTGCCAAATATTTATCAAGATACGTCTCAAGAGCCAATAAAATTTTTCCTTACTCTGTCATCTTAGTAACAATATTTTTGCAAATGGTTTATGAAATAGAAAACACAATCAGTTTTTTTTTTTAATATCAACTACTACCTTTCCCCCTCAACCAAAATGAGACATTGTCCTCAGTGTTCTGAGATAGAAAATATAAAAGACATCACTTGAAACAACGACTACTAATAAACCTAAAAAACACTTAAACAAATATAAGAAACAACAAAACACAAATATTATACTCTATTAATAAAACCAAAAGGCATAAATTTTTACAAACAAAGACTCAAATCGTAGTTGTAATTATGGCTTATATCTTACCTTGATTTTACATCCAAAGACGCTTAAACGCCCTCTATAAGTCGAGGATAAGTTTCTCGTCTAATTTTCTTAAAAACTGACAAATAGGGTTTTTTTTAGTCAGATTTTCAAGACTAAGTTGATCATGTTTTTTATGAAAATAGGGCCATAAATCATAAATTGCATAATGCACATCTCCACTAGGATGTATCATAAGAGTTAATAGAAGATTATCTAAAGATTTCTTACTCAAGTCATCCTTAATTATTTGTATTTTATCTTCACGGTTTATAGATATCATTCCTAAAGAATGACATTGTGCATTACAAGTCCATCTAGCACATTGATAATAGACTTTTAGTCATTTTGCACGACATTTCTTTGCAAAAGTGTTTTTACCTATTCTAGGCATGTGTGAAATGAAAAAATTAGAGAACTCACCTGATAATTAGACCTTCATTTCAATCAACTAGTGAATATCTTCAGGAATTCCATGATTCATTAATAACCTTAATCTTACACATCTAGCATGGTAAATTTCTGTAATCGCATTCTGAGGTAAAGCAAAAAATACTTTTTTAATTTTTTAAGACTAGTATCTATTTTCAAATAACAATTGGAAGAGAGATTCAGAGAATTGTACAAAAATATACACAAATATTAGTTATTATAGGAAACTGAAAGAACCGACTTAAGTCATAGAGTACTATTGTCCGCTATTTGATAGGGGTGAAAGAAACTATCAAAAATCACTCAAAAAGAAACATAAAAATAATGTGGGAAAAAAAATCAATCTTTATATACAAAATCACTCAATTCAATAGAGTCATTTTCAACTGAAAAATTGTCAAAGTAAATTTTTAAACGATATCCATTTACCTTGAAAATATTGTCATTCTTTGGATTCTCGATATCACAAGCCCCATATGGATACACATGTTTCACAATAAAAGGATCGCTCTATCTTGATCTTAGTTTTCCAGGACATAAATGGAGTCAAGAATTATAAAGATTTTTTTACTAACATTGAATATTTTTCTCAGTATTTTATGTCATGAAACTCTTTAATTTTTGCTTTATGAATTCCTGAATTTTCATATGCATCATTTTTTGTTTCTTCAAACTCATTTATTTATAATTTTTGCAGTTGACTAGCATTATAAAGATTTGAATTGAAGCATTAATAGCCCAATAAGCTTTATATTTAAGTTCCACATGTAAGTGACAAGGTTTTCCATAAACTAATCTATAAGGTGACATACCTAATGATGTTTTATGAAAATGGGACCATAAATCATGAATTGCATGATTTACATCTCCATTAAAATACGTCTCAAAAGTTAATAGAAGATTATCTAAAGACTCCTTACTCGGGTTATCTTTAAGAAATTGTATTTTATCTTCACAGTTTATAGATATCATTCCTAAGGAATGATATTATGCATTATAAGTCCATCTAGAACATCGATTACAGACTTTCAGTCGTTTTGCATGACGTTTCTTTGTAAAAGTGCTTTTACCTATCCTAGACATGTATGAAATAAAAGAATTAGAAGACTTACCTAATAATCAAAGATTTGCTTCAATTAGCCAGTGAATCTCTTTGGGAATTTCGTGGTTCATTAGCAACCTCAATCTTGAAAATACTCTTTTAATTTTTCAAAAGTGGTGCCTATTTTTGAAGATGAGAAGTGGAAAAGAGATGTAAAAAAAACAAAGGAACAAGGAATTCAACAAATATATACATAGATATCAGTTATCATAGGAAACTAAAAGAATCGACTTAAGAGTCACCGAGTACCATTATCTGCAATTTAATTAAGGTGAGAGAGACTAGCAAACTAAAAGTCATACATATAAAAAATAAGAAAAACAAAATAATCAACCTTAATCTATAGTATCATTCAAACTAATGGATTTATTTTCACTAAGAAAATTATCAAAGTAAGCTTTCAAACGATGTCCATTTACCTTAAAAACATTGTCATTCTTTGGATTTTTAATATCAAATGTCCCATAAGGATAAATATGTTTTTTAATAAATGGACTACTCCATCATGATCTTAGCTTTCTAGGGAATAAATGGAGTTGAGAATTATAAAGAAAAACTTTTTTATCAGTATCAACTTTTTAATAATTTACACAAGTTTTGCAGAATACATGCATGTCCTTGAACATGGTGGACTAATAAAATCCATTTTGAAAGATTTTCACAACCAACTTTTTTTATAAGAAATCACTCCCACATGTTTCATAATGATAAAATTTAATGACATTACTTACCTCATTGTCAGAAATGCATCTTTGAAATATTTGATCGTGATAATATTTGAATAAGCTAGGGTCATCCCAATAAAAGTTCTTTACTTCATTCAAAAACTTTTCTTTGTCTTAGGTACTCCAATGAGCTGGAAAATCTCCTACAATAAGAAAATTGATATTTTTAGCAAACAAAGGCATTGAACTAAGAAAGAGTAAGGATTCGTTAGGAAAGCAATCATCGATTAGTGTGATGTCGAATGTTGAATCTATTGTCTCTTGAAAAAAATTCTCATCAATATTTTTGGTACCTTTTTCATTAGTTATTTCTTATTTTTGTAAATCATTATCATCTCCAGGTTTCTTGTAAATTTTAAAAATATTTATCTCTAATGTTATGTTTTCAAATGATAGCTTCATTAGTCCATTCCTATAATTAATCAATGCATTAGAAGTTGCAAGAAATGGACGTCCTAAAATAACAGGAAATGAATTACATGCTTCAACAAGTTATGTGTCCAAGATACTAATATTCACAGGATAAATGAATTTATAGACTTATACTAACACATCTTCAACTATTTCTCTAGGCACTTTTATAGATCTATCAGCAAGTAAAAGAGCTATAGAAGTTGGTTTTAACTCACCTATATTGAGACTTTGAAAAATTGACTATGAAAATAAATTCACACTAGCTCCAAAATCAAGACTCTTTTAATTTTATGTTCTCTAATAAAGCAAGAAATTGTAGGACAACCAAGGTTTTTATATTTTAAAGCATTATTGCTTTGAAAAATAGCACTTACTTATTCAGCTAAAAAAACTTTCTTTTTCACATTCAATTTTCTCTTCATAGTGCACAAATCCTTCAAAATTTTAGCATAAGAAGGAACTTGTTTAATAGCATCCAGCAAAGGTATATTGATCCTTACCTGTTTGAAAGTTTCAAAGATTTTGGAGTTGTGATTAACTTTTCTTTGTTTGGTCATGGTATAAGAAAATAGAAGTATTGGTGAAGAATTAGTCTTTTCCTTGTAATTTTCAGATTCAACCCCTTCCTTACTCTCAGAGACTAACTCACAAGGTTTAAGAGTGCGTTTTTCGATAACCTTACCACTACGAAGAGTAGTGACTGATTTGACTTATTCTATGTGTTGGCTTCCAAAACTACTTGCATTTGCATTATATTGTCCCTTGGGATTTTATTGTGGTTGAGATAGAAACTTACCTTTCTCTTAGAAACTGCGAGTAGATATTAACTTTGCAAGAGTATCTTTAAAATCTATCATGCTTTGAGTGAGTTAAGTGTTGATTGTCACTTGCTTTTTAATGAATGCATGCAATGTTTCCTCAAGATTTCTTCTAGGAAGTGGAGCATAAGGAGGTGCATATTCATGAGAATTTTAAAAATTATAGTGTGTTTAAAACGATGGCTATGAAGTTTGTGTAATGTTATTATCACTCTTCCAATTGAAATTTAGGTTATTTCTCCATCTAGGTTTATATGTTTGCATGTATGGGTTATTATTAGGCCTTTGAAAACTGTTTAGAGCATTGGCTTCTTTATTGAGGCATTCCTTAAAAGAAGGAAAAGTGGGACAATCATTGGTTGAATACTTATTTGTTTCACAGATATGACACACAATGTCTTGAACAGATTTTAATTGACTACTCTTTTTCAATTCTAATGCCTCGACATTTCTAGTTAAAGATGCAAACTTGGCTTGTAGGTCATGATATTCCCTAAGATTATGCATAGCTCTATTAAATGTATGAGGTTGAGTTTTACTTGGTAACTCATAAGTACCTACGGTGTCCTAATTTTGAGCATTTTTAGCTAACAAGTCTAAGTACTTCATTGCTTCATAAGAGTCTTAATCTTTAAAAGTTCTGCATATCAATTCAACTGTTTGTCTATTTCTAGGTGTTAACTCTTCATAAAAATATAAAATCAATCTTCATGCTTCAAAACCATGATAAGGGCAAGTATCAAACAGGTCTTGATATCTATCCCAACATTGGTAAAATATTTCTCTAGATTTTTGAGTAAAAGTAGTGATTTGTTTTTTGAAAAAGTTTATTCTATGAGAAAGGAAAAACTTCTTAAAAAGGTTTCAATCGGATTATAAATTGTTAATATGATTAAATTAGTTATCTTATTCGAATAATGTTAATACTTGTAAATGTTGTTAGGCATTCATGATTATAACTTATGTTAATAACAAATCAAGTTCCTTTCATAACATAGGTATCGATTATACCATATAGTTTGGGCTGTGAAAGTGTCAAATATTTATTGTACCAAGTGTTATATAACATAAATCTAGATTAACCATTTAATAAGCAAAATATTAAAAGTGAATAAGATAACAAATATAAAACATGTTATTATCCAACATTAATATCCATGTTTAGTTAATACTATACTTATTCTAACACCATTAATGTAACATTTTCACATTGATATAATAAACTTAGCTAAACATAATGAAAGAAAGAAATATAAATAAACATGATAAGAACATAAATAAGATAAAAGTTAACACAGGAAATGAAATAAAAAGCATAAACAATATATTAATGAAAGCAAAACTTAAGCATTACAAAAATACAAAGAAAGAAAATAAGAGTATGATCTTGATTTGGAAACCAAGATGTCTAAATGGAGAGCAAATACCTCCTTTTATAGGTGAAAATTAAGAACTATTGATTTGTTGACTAATTATTAAGTAGGTGGCCAAATTTTAAATTAATGACAATTCTTATCTTCTTGTCTGAATAAAACATCATTAATAACATTAGAATTTAAACCACAGTTATACATAAAAGTTTTAGAAAATTATCTCAACTTTCTAGAAAAAAAAATTGAGGTCATTTGAACTTCTAGAACTCAAGATATAAGTTGAACACTGAACAGTATTTGAGAAGCAAGATAGATTCAAACTTCTATGTTATTGCTAATATTTGGACTTCCAAACAATATAATTGAGTCTTGCCTTTCTGTAAAAATTTTAGGTATATATCTTAGCTTTCCATTCATATAAAGTAAACTTAAATCCAAGTTCCACAGCTCCAATTATGATCTAATTACCGAATAATGTTCTAGTTTAAACTAAACTAACATCTATTTTATAAGCTTCACCCTATCTTTGTCCTCTCAATTTCAATATTTCAACTCATCAATCGATCCTTTTATTTATGTAATAGGTCTGTATTTAAGATGAACATTTACCATTAATTAAAGGTATCTTATGGTATCAAATTTGTTATTATAAATCATGCTTTTAGTTAAGGAATTATTGATACTTCAAATGCAAAATGATGATATAAAATCTTGATAAAAATGCACTTTTAAATACTAATTAGTTATTGATATGACCAAAAAATTAATGTCTTCTCCCAAATGTAGGAGTATCAAAGTAATAAATAACCCGACAAGATCGAAGTCGAATCATAGGGAGGTTAACTATATAAATTATAAATAACAACAACAACAAAAAGCATAACAACAACAACAACAATAAGTTAAAGAAAACTTTGAGATATATGATTAATGTGAAGATTAAACAATGATAAAAATAAATATCAAGGTTAGAGGATCCACTAATAGTATTTCAAACAAGCATAGCATAAACTCTTTTTATTACTCAATTAGAAACCATACACAAAGAAGTCTCCAATTGGATTGTAAATTATTAACATGATTACATTAGTTATCTTATTCGAATAATGTTAGTACTTAAATGTTGTTAGGTATTCGTGATTATAACTTATGTTAATAATATATTAAGTTCCTTTTATAGCAAAGGTGTATGTTATATCATATGATTAGACTATGAAAGTGTCAAGTATTTATTGTACCAAGTATTATACAATATAAATCTAGATTAATCATTTAATAAGCAAGATATTAAAAGTGAACAAGATAACAATACAAAACATATTAGTATCAAATATTAAAGTTCATATTGGGTTTATACTATACTTATTCTTATACCATTAGTGTAACTTTTTCACTTTAAAATAATAAACTTAACTAAATATAATGAAAAAGAGAAACATAAATAAATAAGATAAGAACATAAATAAGATATAAATTAAGTAAAAATGAAATGAAAAGTATAAACAAAAGATTAATGAAAGTAGAACTAAGCATTACAAAAATATAAAGAAAGAGAGCAAAAACATGATCTTGATCTGAAAACCAAGATACCTAAATGCATGATAAATATCTTTTTTTATAGGCCAAAATTTGGATTTATTGATTTGTTGAATGGGTGGCCACATCTTGACTTAGTGACAATTATTATCTTCTTGTTTAAATAAAATGTCATTAATAATGTCAGAATTTGAACAAATTATTCTCATGAAAGTTTTAGAAAATTATTTCAGCTTTCCAATAAAAAAAATTAGTGCAATTAGAATTCTAAAACTCAAGATATATGCTAAAAATTGAGCAGTGTGTGGGCTATAGAACAGATTCGAACTTCTCAGTTATTGCTACAATTTAATCTTGAAAACAGTCTTTTTGAATTTTAGACTCTTCATGAAAGTTTTAGGTTTATATTTTAACTTTTTATTCATATAGAGTAAATCTAAATCCAAGTTCTACAACTCGAATTATGATCCAATAACTGAATGGTATTTCAATTTGGACTAAACTGATATTTTTTTTATAAACTTAGCTCTTTCTTTGTTTGTTTAATTTCAGTAGTTAAACTCATCAATCAATTCCTTGATTTATGTGATAAACTTATATTTAAGATAAAAATTTATCATAAATTTAAGGTATCTTATAGTATTAGATATATTATTATAAAACATGCTCTAGCCAAGGAGTTATTGATATTTCAAGTGCAAAATGATGATATAAAATCATGATAAAAATACATTTTTAAGTACTAATAAATTATACTACACGATTGGTTATGAAAGTGTCAAGCATTTATTATACCAAGTGTTATACAACATAAATCTAGATTAACCATTTAACAAGGTATTTAGAATTAATAAGATAAAAATGATAAGATATGTTAATAACAAATTGTTTAGGATATAAGCATTGAAGTCCATATTGAGTTTATATTATACTTATCGTAACACCATTAGTGAAACCTTTTCACTTTGATATAATAAACTTAGCTAAACATAATGAAGAAGAGAAACATGAATAAACAAGAGGAGAACATGATTATATAAGTATAGTAAATGGAATGAAAGGCATAAATAAGATATTAATGAAAAACAAAACTTAAGCATTATAAAAATATAAAGAAAGAAAGTAAGAACATGATCTTGATCTAAAAACTAAAATGCATAAATGCATTGAAAAATACCTCCTTTTATAAGCTAAAATTTAGAACTATATTTAATGACTAATTGTTGAATAAATAGCCACCTCTTGACTTGATAACAATCCTTATCTTCTTGTCTACCAAAATCATCATTACTACCATTAGAATTTGAACAAATAGTCTATGAAAGTTTTGAGATATTGTCTTAGCTTTCCAACAAAAAAGGAATTGGTGCATTTGAACTTCTATAACTCGAGATATGGGCTGAACACTGAATAGTGTCTGAGTTGTAGAATAGATTCTGACTTCTCTGTTGTTGCTACAAGTTGAACTTGAAAACGGCTTTTTTGAATCTTGAACTCTTATAAAAGTATTAGGTATATTTCTTAACTTTCCATCTATATAGACTAGACCTAAATCCAAGTTTTATAGCTCTGGGTATGATCCAATAACCAAATGGTGTACTAATATAGATTGAACCAACATATCTTTTCCAAGCTTAATCATCTATTTTTCTTCTCAATTTCAGTAGTATCTTATATTATCAGACTTATTATTATAAAAAAAGCTCAAGTTAAAGAGTTATTGATACTTCAGGTGCAAAAAAATAATATAAAACCTTGATAAAAATATACTTTTAATTACTAATTAAAAAACTATTTTAACCTTAAAACTCTTGGTTGTAACTTACTTTCACATATAGAACTAGGTCGAACACCACTAAATTTATTTAACCAAAGAAACTTGCAATGTATGGCCGCAGTAACTAAACAAGCCTATTGTTTCTTCTTTGTAGTAGTACCCATCCTTACCATCGTTTCTTCCGTTTAACTGGAGAGATAAGACTTTGAAGCTCAGAATCCACAGCTTTGTAAAATGGGTTTGTTGGCTAGGAAAGATGAGAATTTTAGGCACTCCATTATTAATAAGGACTTGCAATTTATGGATAATGTCATTATGATGAGTTATTCTAAATAAAATGTATTGTAGAGGAATTTTATTAATAAATTTAGGAGTAGAGACACTCAATTAGTCAAACTTGCATAGTAGAGTGACTACAAGTGCAATTAACTAACATAAAAGCTTAGATTTGGAATAACTAACTTACACACGTTTCACTATGGGTTAGATTAGAAGTTATTTTTTTATCATAAAAAATATTCGAGCATTTTCAACCTATTTTTTAGATTGATGAAAAGTTTTTATTATGAACTGAAAAGTTAACACAAGCTTTTAATCAAATAAATAAAAAATTATATACACAAATAAATGTTAGAAAGAGATCTTAATGCAAATCAAAGATTAAACTAGAAGTTTAAAAATAGATACAGATCAAAATATTTGATCTCATATAACAAAGATCTATTCATTTTTTTATTTAATTATATATCAATATTTTCCTATAAGAAAAGTGATAATTTAGATTCTATTAAAAAAATACTTCACAATTATAATTCTCACTTTTCTTATTAATCTATTTTTCTTGATTGAAAATCATAGTTTTTTTTCATTTAATGAAACTTTTTTTATCTAATAAAACTTGTTGATATCAAGATTAGTTTTTTTTCTTTAAATATGATCAATCAACAAATTTCTCTCTCCTTCGTCATTTTCCAACAACTATTTCTCTTAACTTTTAAATACAAAAATTAAAAAAAATGAATAAAATGAATTTTTAAATCAAAACTAAGATTGCAAAATTTATAAGGAATGTAAAGGAAGAAAAGGGTAAATAGGTGGATAAAAAATAATTTTTTCTCTTAAATTTGAGATTAGCCATGTGATTCTCTTTTGTTTTACACTTTAATCCTTTTTTAATTTAGTTTTTACGTTACACATTTAAACTATATCTTATCAAATTGATTACAAAAGTACGCAATTAAAAAAATAGAAAAAAATAGAAAAAAGAAATTGAACACGGTGGGATTTCTACAGTAAAAATGTTTATTAGATTAAATCTCTAGCTAAAATACTAATTTTAGTCGGGCATGAACCCCCTCAATGAACTTGAGAAGAATTTAGATATAACGGTTTCTCGTGTCACGCATGGAAATAAGTTATAAAAAAGTCAAAACATTAATTCGGCATTTAAAGAATAAAATAAAAATATGAGAAAATTTTATAACCCTTACAATGAATACGTAAACCCTTCGAATTGAGCTAAAGGGCTAAATGGGCTTTAAGATACTTTATCCGTAAATAAAATAAAATAAAATAAAATAAAATAAAATATAAGAAATGGTTTGGTATTATAAAAAAAAATAGATTTAAATCAATATTTTACTCATATTAATCTAAACATAAGTTTTAATTTATTTGACAGAATTCAACGGAAATTTTTTATTAAAAAGAATTAAAAACTTACATATTTGACAAATAGCACAGATACAGATATTAATTCGTGATAATAAATCATTCTGCATGTTTACCATATTTAGAAGTTAGGGGGCATGTAAATTGAATGGTTTTTTTTATCATAATTAGCAGGGGGGCCTTAATTTGGGCTGCATAAATGAAATTAACCTTCTCCAATATGGGGCTGCTAACAAAATAATTCACCAAAAACATTTTCAAGTGAGGAGAATTTAAAAAAAATCTTTAAATTTGTCTTGAAGTTTAATTGTAGTTATTCTTTAAAATATTTTTTTTATTTTAAAATATAAAATAAATAATATTTTTTTATTTTAAAAATATTATTCTTCATATCAGTGCATTAAAACAATCCAAAACATTAAAAAAAATAATAAAAAAACATAATATTTTTGAAAACATGAATTGGCCTGCATTTCCTAACACCCTCTTAGCGTATCTTACTAGTCAAGTTATTTTGAAGTTTTTTTTAATATGATATAGAGTTAATTCAGCAAGTTTAAAAACGAGTCAAATAAATATTAAAATAATAATATATTGAATTGATTTGAGTTTCACAACATAACATTCCAAACTAGAAACTTGAGTTATAAGCTCTATCATATTTTAATTTTTTTTTTATTATTTTTTTATTTAATTATATGATTAAAAAATAATTGTTTATAAAATTAAATATTAATTTAATGTTAGGATGTTTTTTTGAGATCTCAAAAACTTCATATGAAACATATCAAAAGTACAAAGCTCAATTTCTAATTAACTGAAGTTAAACAACAAAACTCATTACAAAAGTTATGAACTTAAATTCAAGTTATGGGTTTATATACCCAAAAAATCTATTTTTAACCATTTTGTAACCTGAAGTAGCTAAGAAAACACCTTAAAAATCTAAATAAATATGTTTATTCCTTCAAATAATCAAAAAATATAAAGAAAAAAAAAGTAACATAACATCCCAAAACCTAAATATTTCTCAAGGTCTTTTTTTTTTCTAGACTTTGAAGTTGAAAAAACAACTTGATGTAACCTTATTTATCAAATAAGATCAATTATTTGAATAGTTAAAATCATTGTCATTTAATATTTTCTTTCTCCATCAATGAATCCAGTAAGTTTTTTTTTTAAATTAATAACAAAAAAATAAAAGAAATGAGATTTTGGACTAAAAATAAATTGTGAAAAAATTAGAGGGATGAAGAAGGGGTATGTTGCCAACTAAGAGAACCAAGGTATAGAAATTCCCTTGTGTTTTTTATATTTGTGTTGATCTCAGTCTTTCAATTTTGTGACAAAATCAAAATAATTGGCTTTTGCAATCAATGAGAAAACAAAATAATTGGATTATCAAAATAAATAAATAAAATGTGAAAATTTACAATGAATTATGAGAGAGTAAATAGCAGTATGAGGCAAGCTATTTTCCTCACCCTATTTAGATTACAGTTAATTAATAATATGATGCCACGTTGCTAAACCAAATACATCTCCCCGGCTTCGTTCAGAGTCAACTCAGTGTACGGACACCTATAAACTCAGTGCCCCCCCGGCCCCTTCTGCTTTGGAGGCACACAAAAAGGAGAGAAACTGCCCATGTCGCTCCAGTGATACCAAAACATAGATATTTTGTCAAGTGAAGGTAGGGAATGCGGAAAACTAGTGGATGTCTTGTCATTGCATTTGACGATAACTATTATCACCAATGGTGTTCTACGGTTAACTTTAAAAATAGGGATGGCATGTAGTTTCAATGACCGCTGGATAATCACGAGTGTCGGTAATATTTTCTTTCATTTGTAAAATATTTTACATAAAATAAATAAATTTCTCATATAATGTAATCTAGGTAAAGTCGTGATACACTGCTAATCATATGAAAAAAGAAATTGAACTTGAAAATATTATTTAGTTGCAATAAATTATTTGATATTGTTATGAAATTTAATTTAATAAATCATTTTTATATTTTTTAAATTTACAAGTACTCATAAAAAATTTGATAAATTAATAAATACAAAGTCAACCTAGAAGGTTAGTAAAAAATGTAGTTTGGCTGTAAAAAAATTTCAAGATAACATTTTATTTTTAATATTAATACAATAAAATATTAAATTAATTCGGGTTTGTAATGTAACTCGCTAAACCTGTGATTGGATTATGAACTTCACTAGGTTTAAAAATTATTTTAACTATATTTTACTTAATGATATGATAACAAAAATAGATACTATTAACCAAATACCGATATATTTATTTGAAATTATAATAACTTTATAGAAAATAAATTAAAATAAATTATAAAAACTAATTTAAAATCAACAAATGTTAAAGAATAAAAACATAAAAAAAAATTACTCAATCAAAAGAAAATAAAATAGAAGGTGGAATTTAAAAACAAATAGATTATTTAATATTGGTATTAAACATGACTTAGCTGGTATTGGTATTAAACATGACTTAGCTAGTATTGGTATCAAAAGGAATAATTTAAAATCAATAAAATATTAAAAAATAAAACTTAAAAAAAAATAAAAGAAGATAGAATTAAAAAAGAAAAGTAAACAAGTGCAATCTTTCACTACTCATGTGAATAGTCAAGTTGGCAAAGAAAACTTTAAATTCTTTAGTATAGTAGTTAATTTCAAATTAAATTAAAAAAATTATCTCATACAACTAGTCCAAAAAAGAATCAAACTAAAAAGAAAAAAGAGTACAAGCACCAATTTTTTAAAAAAGAGAAAGAGAGAGAGAGAAAAGATAGAAAATTACAAATTAAAAAGAGAAAAATATCTAAAAAGCAATTTAAAGAAAAAAATAAAAAAATAGAAAAAGAAGTGAGATTCTTCACTATTCATATGAATAGTAAAGCACCATTCTAGAATCTAAATTCTTATAGTTTGTTAGTCCTTACCAATTTATTAATTAAATTATAAAAAAAATAACTAGGGTAATTTTAAAATATCATATTAAAATTATAAAAATAAACTAACAAAATAAAATCTATCTACAGAATTAAAAGATAAAGAATGGAATTAGTATTTCATATAATAAGCACTAAAGCTTAGAATATAATATATACATATAGCATACTTATATATTGATGAACTTGGAATAAATAAATAGAAAACATAACATGTTATTATCTAGACACTCGATGCAAAATAGTTTATATATAAATAAAATTCTACAAAAAAAAACTAGAGACATAATTTTATTATTGATGTATAAAACAACCCTCTTAAACTTATTGCCTGATAGAACATTGCATTATAATAGAAGAGATATATACGATGGAGTAACAAATATATATATTCTTTTAAGATAAATGGAATATCTATATCTATTATATCTTGGGTTTTAATTGAAGAGAATTAGGAAAATAAGATAAAAAAGAAAAATCAAAAGACCAAGAAAAATCAAAAGACCTAGGATCAAAAAGAGAAAAATGGCAAAGTTTGGAAATACAATTCACAATTAGGTGTTTAATTGCTAAGAAAATTGTAATCAAGTTCAAAATGGCTAAATTTGCAAGCCAAAAATAAAAATGAAAGAGATTAGAAGGTTTAGAGGTTAAATTAATTCAATTAGGGTTTTAATTGAAAAAATATTAAATTTGGAGTCAATTTGACTATAATTAGAAGAATTAGATGATTACTGACCAAAATAGAAAAGGTGCCAAAATTTAGAGATCAATAAAATTCAATTAGAGATTTAATTAAATATAAAAATTAATATTTGAAGTCAATTTGATTGAAATTTAAAGAATTAAAAGATCAAGAATCAAAATGGAATAGGCGTTGAATTAAGAACTCTGTTAATTCAATTAGAAGCTTAACCAAAAAGAAAAGTTGAGATTTTGGGTCAATTTGATCAAAATTATATAAATTAAAAATCCAATAACTGAAGTGCAAAAGATGTCAATATTGAAGGATTTTTAAAAATTTTATGAGAGGCTTAATTGAAATAAATCTTGAAAACTTTTCAGCCAAAGAATCGCTTCACTATTTTTCTGTTGTGGTAGAAAACACATTCCACTAAAACCAACCCAAATATATTATATAAAGTATTCAATAATAGTGGATGGACA
This sequence comes from Populus ilicifolia, assembly GCA_015708895.1. NCBI lineage: Eukaryota > Viridiplantae > Streptophyta > Magnoliopsida > Malpighiales > Salicaceae > Populus > Populus ilicifolia. The sequence goes on along the minus strand of SRLM01001254.1, from coordinate 145,675 downwards.
AATTGATCCAAGGAAATTAATGAACGATATTAGTCAACGTAAAAAGGCATTAGGAGAAAAATAATAATAAAACCTACAAAGAGAAAAACACAAATTAAAAAAAAATAGTGAGGAAGAAGGTATAGGCTTAAACCAAATTATCTAGAGGGTAGAGGGGAGTGAGGAGAGAAATAAAAAGAGAGAAAACGATACCCGAACACCAAAAAACTAAATTATAAGAAAGAGTGAGAGGTTAGTTTTTGGGTCACCAAATTAGTTTATTTTAAACCAAAAAATTCTCAAGGGTATAAAAAGCAAGATAGAAAGTAAAGAAAGAAGATATCATAAAATAAAAAAAGCATTAACGAAGAAAATCTATTCTAGAAAAAAAAAACAACCATAATCCTCAACATTACTGACCAACCATTATAACAATCGTCAAGGGTCTCCATGTTATCTCCACATTTTATTGAAATCATCATTGAGGTAAGTGAAACCTCCCCCATTTTTATTTTTTTTTAGGTTTCTAGTAAATTAGTGCAAAATGATATTTTATGTGTCTTTTATTTTATTTTAAAATGTATGAAAATTAGTTTAAAATGATGTTTTTAGGATTAGTTAGGTTTAATTGTTGTAATTTTATAAAAACAAATGAAGAAAAATTATGGTGGCTAAATATGTGAAAAATACATGGATAAAAAATTTAAAGTTTGACTTTTTAAGGTTTATTTGTGTTTAATTTAGTGTTGCGTGCCATTTATTTTAAAATATAAAAAAATTGAATAAATGGGTTGATTGTGGTTGAAAAATAAACACATGAAAGAAAAATCAAAGATTTTATTTTTAGATTCATTTGCAACCTAAACTTTAAATGACAAAAAATAGATTTAAATGACAACTCTCTCATAAAAAAAAAATTATTTGCATTTAGTCCGTGTTCATGTAAGTTTTGTAATTAACATGTTATTTCTATGTTTTCATTTCTAAAAAAAAATAAAAAAAAATAATATTTATCACATTGCATATTTTTGCATTGGATTCTTATAACTTGTTTATATAACTCATTAAGACTTGGCTAGAATAAAAGACTTATTGGGTTGATATTCTCAAATCCTTAAAAACATATCTAGGTTTTCTAAAAACCCTTATTAAAAATTATTTTTCTATTTATTTTTGGTATTTAAAATAAATGAACTTAATATGGATTGTTGCTCTATATATTAAAAGGAATAGGATGTTCTTTTGATTTTTTAAATAATAAAATTTTTAATCTAATATTTAACGATAACAAAATTAAAATTATTAATTTTATAATCTACTATTCATTGTTAACATTTAAGTATGAATCAAGAATATTAAATCTTCATTAATACATACGATGAGTGGCACCTATGTATTATAGAATAGATAACTTCATCGAAACACATTGGATATAAATTGAGTTAAATGACCCCAATGATATAATTTAATTAAAATATAATTACATGCTTATGGAATTTAAACATGAGATAAAATTAGCTCAGATAATTTTTTATAAGGAAAGATGGCAAGTCATTGTGATGTCAGGTCTATCATTCTTATTTACTCATTTCTTTTTTATTTATATGAAAATATGGTTTTTTATGAGAAGTATTATTTTTAAACAAAAACTTATTATTACTTAAAAAAATATTAATTAATAAAAAATAAAAAATATATATATCATAAATTGATCATCTCTCCACAACTATAAGAAAAGATACGAGAACAATTATATAAAAATATTTACAACAAAAGAGAGATAAGAAAATAAATGTTTTATTTTCATTCTAGAGCAAATTATATTATTTTAAAATTTTTGTATATTAGACTAATAAATAATTATTCATAGATCATTTGATTACGTCATCCTAGAAAAAAGCCATTATCTTCTTAGAAACAATCTCATAATTTCTTATTAGCATCATGTTTTTAAATAAAAAGGCACAAAAAATTAAAATAAAGTTTTATTAAAAAATAAATAATTTGAAATAAGTAGGAAATATTTATCTCTTTAATCTAAAGTTCATTTCCTTATTAATCATTTTTTTTGTTTTAATAAAAGCATTTTTTTTTAAATTGTAAGCACCTTTTAAAATAAAAACTCATAATGCTCTCAAATGCAAGTCTTAATAAATAAAAAAAATATTATAAGTGATTTAAGGAAAAAAATAATTAATGAAATCATGTAAAAAATCTATCAATAAATTTTTTTTCCAATTAAATATCCATGAGCAAATTTGTTTTTGGCATATTAAGTATATAATAATTAAAAAATAAATTGTTAACATTCCAATGAAAAAGTAATATTATTTAAAGATTATGGAAAAATTGACTAATAATTTAAATATAATATTTATAGTGGATTTCAATTAAAATACAAATATTTTAAAAAACATAGAAAAAAATACTTAGACAACAAAAACAAAATTTGACATACTGATTCAAAAGAAAAAAAAGTCTAGTAAGCACCTAGAAGTGAATGCATGACCTTTATTTTTTATACTTAAAAATAAATAAAATGTTATTTATTTTATTATATTTTTTTAAAATAGATGATGTATCATTTGTTGACCTAGATTCTAACTATTAAAGAGGTAATTAGAAATTTAGGTTATATTTTTTTAATTAAAAATTTATTTTATATCTATTTTCATCTAAAAACATCTAATAAAGGTTTTAAGAAACTCAATAAACTAATTTGTAGGCTAAAAAACTTCTAAATTGGTTAAAAAACACAAAATTAAATTTTAAAAAACTATTCTTTAACCCTAACCTACCTCTTTTAATGAGATGAAAACTTTTTTTTTTTTTAAAAAAAAGCTTTTTAATGAAACCACTCTCACCATAAGATTGATTTGTTTTAATGGTCGAAATTTTGACAACCAGTTACTTTCTTATCTTTTATTTTTTGGTCGCTTTCTCATTTTTTTTTCAAACTTTAGAGATAGAAACATAAAATAAATAAAGTTAAAGATTGAAATGTGAAATCTAAACAAATAAGGACCAAAACTGAAAAAACAAATTTACGAGCCTAAGTGAACAGTTACAGGCCTCGCGAACAGTATAAAAAAAAGTTAGAAAAAGAGAAAAGGTTTGCCTCTGTGTTTCCTTTTCTTTTTCTTTTTCTTTTTTTTTTGTTATCGGTTCCCTGTTATTTCAATTTTTATAGACAAAATCAAACAAAGTTTTATAAATTTTAACTGTTAAATTTAATTACTCTAAAACATGACAACCAGTTGATAAATACATCTTAAAAATTGATTTAAAAAATTATTTTTAATTATATTTTTTAAATAAAATTTAAAAAATATATTTAATTAAAAATGCAATGAGATGAATTTTTTAATACAACATAAATAAAAATCAAATCTTCATGAATAAAAAAAATACATTATTTTAGCTGTTATAAAATTAAAGTTTGAAATGCAATTATAAATGAGGCATTGGGTAAAAAGAAGAAAATATTTAACTAAAAAAGTAGCTTTTTTTATATATAATTGAGTAAAAAATATAACTAGCATAGTATCAAATTATTTCTAAATATATATTAAAGTGTTTTTCGAATTATTTTTTATTTAAAAAATTAATTAATAATTTTTAGATGTTATTAAATTGTTTTGATAAATCAATATAAAAAATAAAATTTTAAAAATAAATTATTTTAATGAAAAAACATTTTTAAAAATCATCATATGCACCGCAGTTTTAATCAAAACAATCCGTCGCTACTGATTTTTGCTGTTACTCCTTAGGAAGCAAAAGCTCATTTCTCTACTGTAACTGAAAGGAATATAAAATAATAAATGAATGGTCCAAATGAAGCCACGTGTGCCGACAATAAGATATCCCGAATTCCCTTTTATCCAAGCTAGCCACCCTCAGCTGGCTTCAAGCCGCAGCAGCCGCCTAAATAGAAAAATACTCTGTAAAAATAAAATCCACCATCTCACGGACTCCACCACTTGTCTCCTCTTTCCAATCGTTAGATCATTGGACCCCACCAAGCATCCAACCGTCTTCAAACCCCCACGCTTGTCTCCTCTTATCGACAAATTAACGGACCAAAATCTCCCAGGTGTCATCCACGATGCCATATTACCCTCATAATCCAACGGACCCCGAAACACCTCCTCCTTTCTCCTCTCTCTCTCTCTCTCTGTGCCTCTCTCTGTCTCTCTCCCTTCCCAGCTCCACCTCCGCCTTCCTGTCTTTCCCACCCCCTCCAATTTCCCGGTTAATCCTCTGGGTTTCCCAATTTGCCCCTCCTCCTTCCCCTACAACCCAGGATTCTGAGCTCAAATTAGGGAATTTAATTTAATTTACTAATATTATTATGGCGGATTCGGACAATGAATCAGGAGGACACAACGCCGTCAGTGAGCTGTCTGCGAAGGAGCAAGACAGGTTTCTGCCAATTGCAAACGTGAGCAGGATAATGAAAAAAGCCCTGCCTGCAAACGCGAAGATCTCGAAAGACGCAAAGGAGACGGTTCAGGAGTGTGTGTCGGAGTTCATCAGCTTTATAACAGGAGAGGCTTCAGACAAGTGCCAGAGAGAGAAGCGGAAGACCATAAACGGTGACGATCTTTTGTGGGCCATGACGACGCTAGGGTTCGAGGAGTACGTGGAGCCCTTGAAGATTTACTTGCAGAAGTATAGGGAGATGGAAGGAGAGAAGAGTTCCATGGGAAGACCAGCAGGGGAGAAGGATGGTCCTGGCGGTGGGTCTGGTGGGAGTGGTGCTGCGGGAGGTGGAGGTGGGGCTAATTCCACCGGCGGTGGAGGTGGAGGGTTTAATGGTGGTGGGGGGCAAGGAATGTATGGCGGGATGATGATGATGGGTCATCACCATCAAGGACACGTGTACGGTGCTGGTGGGTTTCACCATCAAGGTAATTCAAGGTAGGTATTGATGATGATGATGCATAGCAGTGGTAAAAGAAGAGAGTAGTGCGATGGAACATCTGATGACAGAGTTGCTTGAATGAGTGCTTGCTAATTGATGGAAAAGAACAGAAACGAATGTCTGTACTAGTACGATGATAAAAGTATTGGTTTCACTTGTAGAGAGAGCCCGTCATTACTTTCCCTCTTTGATCAGTAGTACGTAGCTGTCCTGTTAAGTTTTAGTAATGAAAAGGGTTTTGTTTTCCTTTCGTTTTCAATGTTAATCAGATCAAGATTTTAGCGCATGCTTTTGTTTTCTGTTCTTATTGTTGGTAATTGTGGCATCAATATCCATGGGAGTCTTGGAAGTAGTGGAAATGACAGGGCTCAATTTGAGCGTCTTCTGACAGAAGAAAGAAAGAAAGAAAGAGAGAAGAGAGGAGGAGGGGTCTTAGGTTTCGCCCACCTTTCCTTTTTAGGAAAGGTGAACTTATGTCCTTAGTTTGCCATTTGTCACTTCTTGAATCCTTACTTTCTCTTTGTCTACCTCTGTACTCCAAAAAAGGGGAACGATGGCCATTCCATCTGTTTCTAAATCGAGCAAATCTTTGGAACCATCTACTTCTCTGGTTTTTCCATTTTTACACTTGTCGGTGGCGCCCTGCTGCTTCAAAGTTGACACCGTCTCTCTCTCTCTCTCTCTCTCTCTGTCTATACACATATACAGCTCCTTTTTATTTCTGTGCAGAAATATGTTTGGGAATTTAGGGAGCAGAACAAGTAATATGGTTAGGGAATTTAATGGAGCTGTTTTGTAGATGATGATCAGTTTTTGTCGAAAAGGAGCTCTCTGGAAGTTGATTTTAGGTTATATTTAATGGGCACTTAGAGCTTACTTTTGGTCTCCTCAATAGCCAAGTGCAATAATTCATACTATTGGAAGATCAACTTCTTATATTGCCATGCCCTATTCAAATATTGTCAAAGTTTCTCAACTTTTTCCTCAAGTGGTGGTTCTTCCACTTGGGCGCCATTGTCTCGCACTTGGCCGCCTTCCACTCCCAGCAGTGTCCCTAATTTTCAATATAACTGAAGTCTCTTTATATATTATTTAATACATTCCATAAAGTATTCTGGTATTCCAGCTTTTTTAGTAACTAGATTATTTTTTTAATGCAAATCAGGGCGAACGGCCGCCCTAGAGAATTAAATTAAGCGGGGTAAAGTCGACCTAATTAAGTCACAAGGACTTATATTGATCAAATCATAGCTTACCAACTAGTATGCTATGCTGCTGCCTTGGCTTCCTAATAAATATGATGAGCTTGGACCACCCACCCATTCTCTTGCCAGTGGTTCTTTAACTCTAGCGATGATAATAAAAACTAGCATAAGCCCTATCAGTGTCTTTAGTTATAAGATTAATAACGGGTGTAGAGCCTGATTCTAAAATTATTTTGCGAAATCCCAGAATCCAAGCCGATTCCAGTCACGTGAAATAAACCTCCAGCTCCCAGCTTTGTGTCTGCTCGACAAAAAGCAGCTTTGTTTTAATGAGACCAATTGCAATATTAGAATTTCAAGCCTACTGACAAGAATCTTTGTCGGTATTTTAAAAATAACATTGCAAAGTCGCCAGCATTGATGTAAGCTTTCCAGTCTCGACACCTTGGGAATTAAAACCAGAAAAGCTACCTCTTTCCTTCGAATAATTCCTGAATAAAATTGCACACTGTAGTTCCAACTATTTTCTACTTCGATTGAAAGAAGTGTGCTTGAAGGCTGCAAGGACCAGGTAATTTATAGGGCTTCATATCAAATTAAACTTTCTCTAATTTCCTCAATGAAAACTGAAGCTACCTCCTGCTTATTATCTTGGTCAATATATAATAGGGAGACGCTGATAAAAACCCTCCTCCATAGCAAACAACTTTCGGTAAAACTTGTTAGAGAATTTAACGAGAAAAGTTGGTTCCCCAAATCAACAAACACTAATTCTCCTTGCATCTTCCAAAGCATCTGGAGCCTTTTTAAAAGAAAAGGATATACCCTACTTACTTGTCTTCCCATGACCTTGGTGATTAAACAAGATCTCCAAGGTCCCCTAATCCTATACGTTTCTCCTTTGTAGATAATTGGATTAGCGAACAGTCTTGTTCGCCTTCCTCTTCATCCTCCTCGTCTTCATATATGTAATCTTCAACTTGTCCCTCCTCCAAAGACACACGATTAAAAATAGAACTTCCCATAAGAGAGTCTTTGTAGTTGACTCTAGTTCGAGTACCTTTTGTGCCCGGCCGGAGCCATTTCTGAATAAGAGATTTCATCATTAGCGTTATCTTTTGTCCCGATTTTGATTTTCTTGTTTGATCTCGATAATAAATCAGCTTCCTCGGAGGTCTTTTTCGGCATCATTTTCGAGTTGAGTTTCTATTAAAAAGGTTTTTTCTTAACAATAATTATTTGTAAATTTCTTATGTTACTTTAAATGCAAACAGAATAAATATCCAACATTTATCCTACTATTTAGTAATTGACAGCTAGTTAATTTCCATATCAAGAGCAACATTCTACATTCCATATTAAGTCCGCTTTTCAGTCTTTCACATTGAGTTATTATTACTTGCATGAATTGCAAATATATACTTGCTTAATCTGTCTGCTAGCAGGATATGCCTTGTAAAGTTGTGGAACCTACGTGTATGGAAACACAGTGAAAAGAGACAGAGAAAAGTGGGTTTCTTTCTTTCTTCTTCGTTTCCACCTTGACCCAGAACGCAAAATTTCAAAGCTTATAGGATCTGATCAACTAGCAGTTGGAACCTGGAAAAACACTGAAGAAAAGAAGTCCAGGCAAGCCCTACCTACTCTTCCACTTCACTTTATGCCTGTGCGCCTGTGTTTCAACAACTGCTTTTCTACTCGGGCCGCGCGGAAAATGCTTATTGGATCGAGGTGTCCCTTTTCTAAACAACGAAAAGCACCTTATGGAAGCACTGCACTAACCTCAGAAAGTCGTCAGCCCTTCATATGGTGAACGAAATCTCGACGACTAAAATTACACCCTAGTTGTTGTAGTCTTCGGGTAATCATTACTTATTCCAACGGCAACAAAAAAATTATACAAGATTCTTATGTAAATATAAGTGTCGGTTACTTGTTTATATTTAATCAATTATTTAATATTTTTTATATTCTTAATTCATCATTTATAATTACTCATCAACTTGTTATGTCTGTTTTCTATGAGGTTTTTGCATAATTTATTTGTTGTATAGTGTTTTTATTATATATTTTTTTTCATTTTGCTTAGAAAATGTTAATGCATTAGCCTATCTGCTAATTGGATTTCCATTAAGTGTTTTTTAATAATTTATATTTCAAAATACCTTATTATTATTATTATTATTATTATTATATCAGGGACATTCATTAAAAAAATCAGGTTACTATCATTCAACAAAAACAACATGTCACTGATAAATATTTTAACTATTCACAAAAAAAAATTCCATTTATTGCAATTATTCATGCATGCAAGAAAAATATTTGTACTAGTAAATATGTATTTTAATGTGTTCGAAAATGTGGAATTTAGGTTTCAAAGGAATCTAAAAAGGAAACTCATTGCTTTTATTAAGAAGCTTCGTGAGCCGGTAACTATTTCTAAATATTTTTTTTGTTTCATTATTATAGTTTTAGTAACTTAGATCTTGGTTTCAGAGTTTTGTAGTTTGCTTAGCTCTTGATATGTTAATAATCATTTATAACTTTTATTTCCCTTTCGGTTGTCTTGGTTACAAGTTGGATGTTAAATTCCAATCATGTCTTATTTATATGGAAGATGATCCTATAAAAAAATAAATTAAAATAGATTATAAAATTTATCTTTTTAATTGATTCAATATTAAATAATTAAATTTAAAAGAAATTCAATTAAAAATATAAAAAATAACCTGAGTTAACTGAGGTTAACCTATTAAGTACTATTTACAGATCATGAAACCAAAAATAGCATAATAGAAAGCAAATAAAAAATAAAAAAAATCCCAACTAATCTAATATTAAAGAATAAAATTAAAAAAAAATTAAAACTCTGAACCAACCAAGTTAATACGTCAAACTTATAATATATGTCATGAAAGTGAGATAAATCAATAAAAAAAATTAATATTAAAAAAAAATTATAAAAACAAAAACAAATGTTTTTTGATGAGTGATTTATGAAAGGTTTCATCCATTAAAATATTATCTTGTCACTGATCTTTTTTATAAAGAAAGTTTTATATGGGTAATTTATTCAAAATAGCTGGCCAAATATTAAACTATAACTTTAGAAAAGTAAAGAGAATTAGATATTTGATTGAAATAGTTAATCACCTAATAAAAAAATTGTCTATAAATAACCTAACAACTTTTAACCAAAAAAATAAAAAAACCTTTTGGTCTAGCTTTGAAATGTTTTTATGTATAACACTTGATCTTAAAAAATCTTAGATAGCATTTGTAATAATTCCCTTTCCTTAACCTCTTTTCAATACCAAAGTTCCCCTGCCATGTTAATATATATTCTCAATTAGTTGATACTGTTTCAAGTTTTCATATTTGGTATTATGAAATTTTAATTCTCACAAACAACATAAAGAAAAAAAAGAATAACTTGCTTTTAGGATAAAATCTCCTAATCATTCTAAAGTATAAAAAGAATTTGAGTTCTATTTCTAACCGCCATTGAATTTGCATCTTGCAAAACAAATGAGCAATTTTTCATCCTATTAATTACAACACAAATACCACCTCAAATTACTTAAAAAAGATCTTAAAAACTTTAGAATCATATCACTATTATCATACTGATATTTCATATTAAAATAGACCTTTAATATATTGAAAAATCATTATATCTCTGGAACTATTTGAATAACATAGCCTTATTTTTTTTTCATAATAGAATCCACTCCAAACCTTTTCTAGCTTTTGGTCTCACTATAAAATTCCAAGCCACCTTATAATTTTTTTAATTATCCATGTTATATCACACACACACACCATGAAACTTGATGAAAATAAACATGCAAGACATAAAAATTAAAGCAAAATTGATAATTTAGAAAGAAAATACCCACAAATCTTATGTTTAATGGCACGAACCTCGACTAAATAAATATATATGAAACACAAATAAATTTATTATAATAGATGGCTTAACAAAATAATAATAAATGCTAGTAATATTGGAATAATGGTAGAATGGTAATTACCTAAATAAATAAATAAAAGATTATAACTTTAAAGCCTTAATGGCTGATCATTTAGACAAACATGGGAAGGAGGAGAGCTTTCATTTTTCTTCCTTTTCATCTTTCAAATTTGTTTCTAAAGGTGAGATAGAGTGTTGATTGATAAAAAAAATCTCATGGGAAATAAGAAGAGTGAGTTAGTAGTGAGTTGAGGTTTGAAGAATTATGAAATCTAGGTGAAATAATAGATGGGTTTCTTAATTCCCTCACCATAATTTCTTTAAATTGTTATTGTTTGAAGATGTAGGAAAGTCTACCCTCCATTAATTTTATTTTTTTCTATATGTATTTGATTTTTCCTAATAGTTAGTATAGGTAAGAGATTGTTAGATTTTGGATGTTTTGAAATTGATTAGGAAAATGTTACGTGGTGATGCCTTAGGGATTTTGAGCTAGAAATGATAAGATTCTAAGATAAATCGATGAACTTAGGCCATGAATAAATTAGTTTAGGAAGTTTTAAACTTTGATCATGTTTATGTATTTATGAGATGATTTAGTTGGTTTTGTATGTTGTGTTGATAATACACATGCTAGGATTTAATTATGTTAGTTGTGAAGAGAGTTATGATGTGAAGAATCATTGTGATGTGATTAGGAAGTTTGGGTTTATGAAATACTTGTATAGATGGGGTTGATTTAAATTTCCTATCATGTGTTTGATAAAATGACTTGCTTGAAATGAATATTTGGTTAGATAAAATATATATTTGGAAAACCCAATATGACGTAACATATGTTAGTGTGAAATGAATGTTTTGGTTGGAATTAAATATATGTTTGGAAATCTAAAAATTCATATAATATGTTAAGGTGAAGTGAGTGTTTAGCTAAAATAAAATAAATGAATTAGAAAGTCAAAAATAATATATTGTGTGTTAAAATGGAATGTGTGCTTCGAAAAGTCAAAATGATATAGAATGTATTAGGATGAAATGGATGTTTTGGCTAGAATGAAATAAATGCATGGAAAGCCAAAAATTATATATTGTGTGTTAAAATAAAATATATGTTGAAGTGATATAAAATGTGTTAGGATGAAATGAATATTTGGCTAAAATAAAATAAATTCATGGGATACCTAAACGATATATTATGTGTTAAAATGAAATGGATGCTTGGAAAGTTGAAGTGGCATATAATGTGTTAGGATGAAATGAATGTCCAGCTAGAATGAAATAAATTCATGAGAAACTTAAATGGAATGATATATGTTATAAGGAAATAAATGCATTAGATGGAACTAAATGCCTGGTTGGATAAAATGATAAAATAAGTATTTGACTAAATGAACAAGTTAAGGATGAATAATGGTTGATGATGTGGTTAAATAATTAAAAAATATAGATAAAAATAAATGAGTATTGAATTAGATATCTTTTTGGATGTTAAAATGTAGAACCTACAATGAGAAGGGCTCATTCAGCAAGAGTACTAGGTATGTGCTTATTGCCTTACCATTTTCTTTATTAATAGGAGATTCATGAAATTTATTTGGTATATAAATGAAGTGTCTGTGTGTATGTGTGTGTGTGTGTATAAATCAAGTTTGAAAGTATACAAGTCAATCAAAATGGCGAAGACTGTTATAATAGGAATAAGTTGGGCTTGTGGCATGGACTATAATGAAAATAGTTTAGCTCCAATCGCAATGATTATCATGTGTAAATAAATTTGTCATAATAAAGAAGATTATTATGAGATAATGAGTTGGCCATATTGGAGAGAACTACCATATAAATATAAGTTGGCCATAAAGGTAGAGGCTGTTATTATGTAAAAATATATGAGCCAAATAGCATGGATGAGAAAGTAACAATGCAATATTTGAAATAACTGGAACTAAAAAGGGTTTGGAAAAAAAATTAAAATTATAGAATTGAGTTATGATATATATGGACACAAAAAAATAAGTATAATGAAAGTAGAGGGGATATAAATCTGGATGAAAGGGAACAAAACACATAGGACTTATACTTAACTTATGTTTATTCATAAAGAAACCATGAATATGGTATTCACTCGTATGTACCTAAATAATAAATTGCATTTGGATATATAAAATCATTACTATATATTCTAACTTCATATGTGATTTGCAGGTACATCATCTATGTTATCACAATTATGATTCTATTATTTTGTTTCTATTATTATTTCTATTTAAGTAGACTTTTGTAAAACCAAAGTATTTATGTAAATAAATTAATATACATAATTAAATTAGAATATTATATGATTGTAGAAGGTGAAAAAACTAGTTTTTTCTAAACAGATAATTGTTAATAATCTTAAGCATTATAGTAGTTTTATTTTGATAAATGAATGTCATAGAACTTGCATGAAGTTGTTAAGTATAATGAATGGTGAGCATGGATGCATGGACTAATTGTGGGTTGTGTTGTTGATATGTTTGCAAGTATTACTGTAAGATAAAATTTTGGATAGGGTCTCCGTATAGAGAAAATGCTGTTGAAATTTAAGTATTCATACTTAAATGTTGAGAGAATTTTGTGTTCGCTTAAAAATATCTCTCACAAGTCTAATTTTGAGCTTTATTAATGATGGAAGAATACATTTCAAAGACTTCTTAGTGGTGAAAAAAGGTAATATCACCTTGGTTAGGAAAAACGCTTTAGGCTAGGCAAAACCTTTATTTTCTCGGTATTGACAATTCTTTAACTTGTCAATAAGCCATAATTTTGATTGTTTTTGTTGTGTCTAGGTATCCAAAGTTCCTTTATCAAATAACAATCAACGCTCTCATCAGTAAACCTGCAGGAGATAGATTCCCTTTTTATTTTATAGTAGAGTGATGATCTTTAGGTCTTCTGAGTTTTCTATTAGTAGCCCTAACAATCTGTGGTGATTAAAGTGTAAACAAATTCTTTTTCTCATATGTCGAGTCTAATCTTTTTTTTTCACATCTTAGTCACTCTTTCTTTTTTGTTATTTCGTAATCTTCAGGGTATGTATGATTCCTTATAGCTTTCTAGTTACAAGTCATTTTCACATTTCCTTGGATCTCTCATTTTCTATTTTTATTGGCATTACTATAGTGAGCTTTTTAAAAAAAAAGCTTTATTTTTTAAGCTTTTTATTACTTGCAGGAGTCTCACTGCTGTTAGTGTTTTTTTAGTACTCTTTGAGCTAACTCTTATTATTTTCATTTATTAAGCTCAAAAATACATTTATTTGTTAATATGATGGCTGGTTATAGTTTAGTAAAGATTTTAAATGGGTTCACTTGGACTATGCTATGTATGAATAATCTTTTCTGTTTCAATGGAGATTTTAGTCCTTTATTTATAGTTTTTGCATTAACCAGTTTGGAATTAGGTGTAGCTATATCATAAGCTCATGCTTCTATGATCATAATCTGTATTTAATTGAAATCACAGACTATTCTAATTTTCTATTGACCCTAGACATATCTTGCAAGGCAAAGACAGTTTAGAATGGATAGATCGCTGGTGGATGTTATAGATCATTATTGCAGAAGAAGGTACAATCGAGGGAAGAATTATAGCTAGATAGATCCTCGTCCTCTTAGGCACATGGTTCTAAAGATTCAATCTCAAAGCAGTAATAAAGATTAGGTAGAGGCAGAACTAGAACTAGAATTCTTTGCCCTTTTTTTCGTACCATACCAAGAAGCAAGTTCAAAACAAAAAGATAATGGGCTTGTCTATTATAAGTTATTAGTTGATGGAGCTATCTCAGATATATCAAGTAAGGAGACATGATGGGTTAATAGGTGCTCCACATGTACAGGAACCTAGCGGTAGTTTTCATGTGTAATTTCCATTGTATTGTACATATATAGGCTATAAAAACATGTAATATGCAACCAAAATATGAATAGCATACAAGATGGACTTTGTGTAATTTTTTTGTTGAGTTAATAAAAAGATTGAGATTTATTCCTATAATTTGTTGTGATTGGGTTGTCCATTTTGCTCATATTCATTAGTGATATTCGACTTACTTGTGACATTGAAAAAGTATGAGTAATCTCTTGGGTTTGTGGGACAAACTAGTTGTAGACAAAACACGAGTAAATTGATAAACAAAAGACTGAGTCTAATTGGACTAGACTATTGTGTCGCGGGCATGTCAATGCATAGTTTATTGTAGACTACTACAATGAAATTATCATGTTGCCCTTGAGTATAAAAAAATGAAGAAGGGTAAGGGGGTTTTAGTCCTTTTCACTAGCCTATTGGACATTAAAGGATTCTACGAAAGTGTATATGGTTTTTTAGATTTTTTAGGATAGTAAAAATGCTATTTTATCTTCGAAGTCAAGAAAGTTTAAAATCGTTAACGAAGAGCTATTTTCTATAATTATTAATGCACAGGGCATTTTGGTATTTTCACATTGTTGAACATGTGCTAGTGAATGGGTAGCTTCCATGTCATTTTAGCAGCGCGTGTGACGCCACTTCGTGATCAAAATTGAAATTCCATCATCTCTTTAAATGCATCATCGTGTCCTCTTCCATATTAAGTGGTATGTGGTAGCTTATGGTGCTTAGATAATTGTTGATGATCTTTTGTTTTTTGTATCCTTTTCTCTTTTTCTCGTGACAGATGATGTACAACATTGTCATTTATGTTTCTTACTTTTCAATCTCAATCCTCACTCTCTTAATTTTTCATTTCATTCCTTTTCCATCTATTAAGGTTTTTTTTTTATCTTTTTCAATTTATTCTTTCAATTATAATTTTTTATATGTATTTTTTTTAATTTCAGTCCCAATTCTTTTAATTTCTTATTTCGTTAATATTCTTTTTATATAGTACTTTTTTTTCAATAAAGTCTTTGAATTGAAATTTCTCATATTTTTTTATTCATTTTAGTCCTCATTTTTTTCTATTTATAAAAGTGGGACTTTCGTTAAAGTTTTTTCAGCTTTCAATTTCATCTTTCAATCAAATTTTTTGTTATTTTATTACTATTTTTTTAAGTTTAATCCTCATTTTTTTATTTATTTTTTCTTTTATTAAAAATATTTTTCAATTCAATTTAACTCTTTAAAAGAAAATTTGTATCCCTCTAATTAATGATTTTTTCACCCTTATTTTTTTATATATACTTTTATATAATTAATTTTTTTATTTTATCTTTTAACATTTAATTTATTGGGGATTTAGCTTCATACAATCTTATCATTCTACATTACTTTTTTTTTTTAATATTGATTTTGTGATTATATTCAAGATTTTTTTTTCTATGAGTTTATCTTGATTTTATAATCTAAGTCACGTGTTTTGCATATCTTTTTTCAATATAAATTTGTTTTAGTTTTTTAATATTATTTTTTAAAATGTTATTCTATAATTTTTTTTATAAAAATGAAGTTTATTATTTGAAATAAAAAATATTTATTTTTAAATAATCTTGCTGATGTGTTTAACCCTATATAATATTTTCTATGTCATGAGTTTATTTAGACACTTTTATTTATATTTATCTTTTAAGTTATGGGTTCTTTAGGGTATTGATTTATATTTTATTGATTTAAATAAATGATTTTCGTAAACACAATTAGGTGAATATCTTATTTTAAGTGATTAAATATCTTGATTTGCATTCATCTCTTAAATTTTCACTTTTTTCTTGGTTATTGTTAATATTTTTTTATTTACATAAATGATTATCGATTTATTTAATTAGAAACTTGCATTGATCTTTCAATTTACACTTTGAGTTTTTTAATGTGAAAAAAACACATTAAGTAGCCTACATACCTAGTATGTTTTTAAAAACAAAAATTATAATCCACAACAAATTGTGAGTTAAATGGCTAGTAAAAAAAAAAAGCTTAAACTAGATATTTTCACTATACACCCACACACATTTAACTATTAATTATAGTAGTTAAATTACTATTTTTTTCATGCCTAACAAAATTAGTATCACATGCCTAACAAAATTAGTATCATGAGAATTGGGGTAATTAGGTCTTTCCATACAAGGTTTATTAGTTATTATAAAATTGATCATGATAAAGTTTCCTTTTTATTTTTTTAAGAACAATTAAATTATTAAATTACCATTAAAAACAAAATCCTTGAACCTAGCACCTAAAAACTCTTGTCTTATTACATCTCCAAGCACAATAAAATAATTAATTTATCCTTAAAAGAAAAACATTTTAAGCTTGTGTTTAAGGGTTTTTTCATCTTTTCAACCTTTTTTTTGTTATTATTAGTTAAGTGAGGAAATTTGGTTTTTTAACAAACATAAAATATCATTTAAATGAAAACATTATTAGTGTATGTGATGCAAGTGCTAGGGAGAAGGAGGTATCCACAACTATGCAACGCCTCATGATGGCCAGAATCTCCTTTTTTATCATTTTGTTGGAATTATCATGAATCGTTTTCATTATGAGGTGGCTTGTGGTGGTAATGACGAAGCGCTTTATCACGGACAAGATTTGTTATTTCTTCTTGTCCCTCTCTTCCCCTAGAAATTCATATTTGTCATTCAACATTTTATACTTTTCATCTTAATTATTGATGTTTCCACTTTAGCCTTTATTCTTTTAATTTTTAATTTGGCTTTTTTTTAAGGGAAAAAATTATTTGTTTGAATTTTATCTTTCAATCCCAATTTGTGATATATTATTTTTAAAAACATTGGTCCTTATTTTTTATATACACCATTTTGTAAAATTCATATTTATTTTTAATTTCTTCCTTCAATATCAATTTATGATATATTATTTTTTT
Source organism: Populus ilicifolia (assembly GCA_015708895.1). Lineage (NCBI taxonomy): Eukaryota > Viridiplantae > Streptophyta > Magnoliopsida > Malpighiales > Salicaceae > Populus > Populus ilicifolia. The sequence goes on along the minus strand of SRLM01001254.1, from coordinate 128,747 downwards.
CTTATTTGATTCATACTCTTTTGATTTTTTTAATCTTTTTGTTAAAGTGATTTTTCTTTTCAATTTCACTCTACAATTAGAAATTTATGATTTTCTTGTAATTTATTTTTTATTTCCATTTTAATCCCTATTCATTTAATTGCTATTACTAGTTTTTAATCCTTTTGTATAATTGATTTTTTTTTTCCATCTTGATTTCACTCTTCAATATTTAATTAGTTGAGGATTGGACTTAACATTTTTTCTCATATATGGTGCTTTTAGTCTAATGACTTAGATTATGAGTTTGAAGAATTAGCAAGGTTTGACATCTTTTTTTCTTTTATTTCATTATTTGACATTGTTTTTTTTTTAATGGGCTTTGTAGTTTTCTTCGTTTTCTTTTCTATCAAGTTATCACAATCTTATTATACGGGTTGTGAGTTTAATAGATTATTAAGTTACCATAAAAAAAAATCTTTCAAACTAGCATCTACAAACTTCTGTCTTTTTACATCTCTAAACACAATAAAATAATTAATTTACCCTTATAAAAAAACATTTTAAACTTGCATCTAAAGGCTTTTTTGTTTTTTTCACCTGATCTTTTTATTATTATTAAGTCAAGTGAAGGGAATTTGATCTTTTAACAAACATGAAATATTATTTAAATGAAAACATTGTTGATTCGTGTGATGCAAGTACTAGTGAGAGGAAGGCACCCATAACTTTTCAGCAGTGTGTGTGACACCTCTTAGTAGCCACAATCTCCTTTTTATTGTGTTGTTGGAATTATTACACAATCTTCTTCATGATAAGGTGGCTTATAACAGCAGTGACGGAGCACTCTGTCACCGATGAGGCTTTTTTTTTTCATCTTTTCTCTCGCTTACTCTAGAAATTCATGCTAATTATTCAAAATTTTATAGTTGTTATCTTAATTATTGACATTTTTATTTTAGCCCTTATGTTTTTAATTTTTAATTTTGGCCCTTTAAAAAAAAATTATTTGTTTTGAATTTTGTCTTTCAATCCCAATTTGTGATTTTTTTTCTTCAAATTGGTCCTTATTTTTTAATTTCTAATTTTTCTATTGATCATTTTGTAAAATTCTTATTTATTTTTGATTTCATCCTTCAATGTCAATTTATGATATATTATTTTTTTCAATTTGCTTCATACTCTTTTGATTTTTTTGTCTTTTTATTAAAGTGATATTTCTTTTCAATTTCACTCTTCAATTAGAAATTTGTGATTTTCTTCTAATTTTTTTATTTTAATTTTGATCCATATTAATTTAATTTCCATTACTAGTTTTTATCCTTTTGTATAATTGATTTTTTTTTCCTCTTGATTTTATTGTTTAATATTTAATTAGTTGAGGATTTATCTTAATAGTTTTTTCATATATGATGCTTCTAGTTTAATAACCCAAGTTATAAGTTTGAAGAACTAACGAGGATTGACATCTCTTTTTTCCCTTTTGTTTTACTTATTTTTTTTATTTCATTGTTTGATATTTTTTAAATGAGGTTTCTAGTTTTCTTTATTTTTTTTATTAAATTATTATAATCTCATAACATGAATTAGGAGCGTAGCATATTAACTTAGGCTACCTCACCCCTTACTACTCAAGTTATAGGTTTTTAATATTAACTCAGGTTAACTTAGACTGGTTATTTTATCCTTTTTTAACCTAATTTCATCCTTGCATGTTTAATTAGTTGATAATTGAATTATATTATTTTTTTAAGTTATTTTTGATTGTTTTTATTTTATCCATTTATTATTGTTATATATTTTTTTATCAGCTAATTAAAATAAAATTAATTTATTTGACCTAATCAGGTCAATAATCCGAGTCGTATATTAAATTATAACATATGAATATCATTTCTTACAATAATAATAATAATAATAATAATAATAATTTAATCCCACGACATATTGCTGGCTCACATCTAGTAATTTTTATTTTTTTTTAAAAAATAATAATTCGTGATCTCTACGCTCTGTTCTTTGGACAGCATGTCACACAAGCTTCCCAAAAAATCCGCGTGGGTTGGGCAAGACAGACATGGTTTCGAAGCTGGCTCGATAAATAAATAAATAAATCTACCATGTTTGAGCATCTTGGAGGGTTAAAGAAGCCCATAAACTCAAAGACTTCTCAGTTTTGAGATTGGTGCTGAAGTTACAGCAAAAATATATTGGAAACGGAATAAATCTTTAATCTTTAAAAATCCAGTGAAAACGATTGGAATATTTAACTCTAGAAGTGGTTCAGTATTTTATTCAATTAATTTTGAACACACACACATATATTACACATTGGATTTATGATCTTAATAATGAAACCATCTAGTAAACTATAAAAGGATGCTAAAATAAAAAAATGGCAACCAGCCCCTCTATGATTGGAGGAATACTGAAGAAGAGAAGCAACAAAAACACGGCGATGAGTATTGAAAAGAAAATCCTAACCGTCAAGATTATAAGAACTCCAGAGACCGATTGTCGGTGGAGACCACTCAAGGGGTATCTGCTGAAGTGTCACTACCAAACTTTCACTGCCCACGTGGCCCATTACGATACGCCAATTAATTGCCAGCTGGGTTCTCCTCCTTTTTGTACTTTGCTACCGACACTTGTGGCCCCACCTAGTTTATAAGTAATAACTTAATATAGTTAATAAAGAGTAGGAGAAATGGCGAATCACCATGCATAAAAAAAGAAAAAGAAAAAAAAGAACAATGCTACTACATACATGAAGATGGGAAAGGGAAACCTGTGAGATTAATTATCGAAGATTATACCCAATATTCATGTCTTATTATTATTATTATTATTATTTTAAAAAAGAGTAAAGTGCTATAATTCATGGGGTATTTAACATTGTCATAATAATTATGGTTTAAATTATTTTTTATTTAAAAATATATAAATAATATCTTTTTTATTTTTTAAAAAATTACTTTTGGTATCAAAATTTTAAAATAATTTAATTTGATTTTTTTAAAATATAATTTTAATCGCTATAATTTTGCACGGCGTAACGGCATGATGCCATAATGCCCGTTAAGGTACTTTTCTAAGGGACCCACCTCCAGGATTGTGGGCCCTTATCCCAACCACATGCCAATCTGGCATGTTAGAAAACGCCCAAAATATAAAATTAAAAATTCCACCACCCCCCTCTAAATCCCTACTTAAAATCAAAGCACTTTCTTGTGTCCTTCCCATCCCTCCTCCACTGTCTACTCCTCTCCATCACCACAATGCCACGCCCACTACCTCTCCTCACTCTCGCCATCTCTCTAGTCCTCCTTGCCTCCACCACAGCTGTAAATGCACACAACATCACACGCATACTAGCCAAGCACCCACAATTCTCCACCTTCAACCACTACCTCACAGTCACCCATCTCGCCGCAGAAATCAACCGCCGCCAGACCATTACTGTCCTCGCTCTCGACAATGCTGCCATGTCATCTTTAATATCCAAGCAGCTCTCTGTTTACACTCTAAGGAATGTTCTCTCTTTACACGTTCTTGTTGATTACTTTGGTACCAGGAAACTCCACCAGATTACTAATGGTACTGAATTGACTGCCACCATGTTCCAGGCCACTGGTTCAGCCCCTGGCGCCTCAGGTTATGTCAATATTACTGATCTTAAAGGTGGTAAAGTGGCATTTGGCGCTGAAGATAACGATGGAAAGCTTGATGCTGTTTATGTCAAGTCTCTCGAAGAGATTCCATATAACATATCCATTTTACAAATCAGTCAGGTTTGTGGTACTTACCTATCTAGCTAATATGGAGTATTAAATAAATTTCGAGACGACAATATAATATTAATTTAACTATATATGCACACAACAGCCTCTGAATTCAGCAGAAGCAGAAGCACCGACGGCGGCGCCGACACTGAATGTAACAGCCATTTTGTCGAATCAAGGTTGTAAAGCGTTCTCCGACTTGTTGATAGCTTCTGGGGCACACACCACATTCGAGGAAAACGTTGACGGAGGCTTAACTGTATTTTGTCCCACCGACCCCGTTATCAATGGCTTCATGCCCAAGTACAAGAACTTGACAGCTCCTCAAAAAGTCTCGTTACTGTTATATCACGGTATCCCAATTTACCAGTCACTCCAAATGCTAAAAACCAGTAACGGGATTATGAACACGTTGGCCACAAACGGTGCCAACAAGTACGATTTCACAGTCCAAAATGATGGGGAGGAGGTGACGTTGGAGACGAAGGTTACGACCGCGACGATAACGGGGACGGTAAAAGATGAGGAGCCGTTGATGGTGTATAAGATTAATAAAGTCTTGCTGCCCAGGGAGTTGTTTAAGGCGGCTCCGGACAAAAAAGCACCGGCGCCTAAGGGGGAGAAGGATGTGGCGGATGGACCTAACGCTGATGCGCCTTCAGATGAATCGGATGATCAAACGGCGGATAATGATAACGGGGTCCATAAAATGGGTGGTGGGAGATTGGCTGTTGTAGCCCCGAGTTTCTTTCTTGGGGTGGTGATGTTTTTTTTTATTTGATTAATTTTATTTTTTAGCTTGATTAAGATTGAGATATTGGAGTATAGTGTATGGACAGCACATGAAGATGGAGCCATCGCTACAAATTGATTTGTTGTAGAAAAGAAAGGAAAATGATAATTATGGGACCATCCCATTTTGTTTGGTTTGGATTCGGGTTTGGGTTTGGGTTTATAATTGGGTTTGCTTTTATTTGTAATTATGATTTTGAATTATTGATGCGTATAATAATATTTGGATCGTACGTAAATAATTCTCATCCTATGGTTAAGAGCTCTTTGATCTTTTTTATTTTCACATCTATAATTTATTTATCTCTTCCTTTGAATTGTGATATCTATTAATTTATTCCTAAATTTTAGCTCATTGGTGCCTGTTTACGCCTTGGATTCTTCCGAGAGTGAAGTGACCTCTAGATTCTTGTAAGAAGTATTTATTGTTATTTTGCTTTTTTCTTCTTCAATATTTCTTGTACTTAAGAAAATTTATGAAGGATCGTTTTAATAAAGTTAATACTTTTTGAGCAACCATGGAGAGAATAATTAATTAATTTTTTTTATTGTAATACTCTTTTTGTGATAACTAATAATTAACACTTGGTATTTGGTAGGTGAACGTGATTACCACTTGTAAAATACTTTAAGGACTCTCAAATGTATAAATAAATATACTTTTTTTTTTAATTTACGTGTGGTGTCCGGGCCAGCTTACGCGCACCACGACTAATCCACACGGTCCACTGAACATCCTGCAAGCCCAGTGAACAGGTAAGGCACCACGGGGGTGACAGGCGTGCATGGTAAGGTCCGAACTCATGTGCTGAGGAAGGGGACAAGCCCCTTCCACCGCTGGGCTAGAACCTCACTTGCAAATAAATATACTTTTAAATAGATAAGACAGTGATATTTTAGAGAGAGATTCTGAAAATATATATGCACTATAGAATAAAGATTATGAATTTAAAGTTTGAAGAATTCATAGTATATTTATAACTCACGAGTCTTATCTTTTTATAAAAAGGATAAACTAAAATGTAATTTTACCCTAATAGTTTTAATGAGGAAAAATATCTTTAACATATGCATTAATAAATAATAAATATCTCATACATAAATATTAATATTGATTAAAATATGGTATACTCTTAAATGACTTTTATATATTATTTTATATACAATATTAATATCGATAGAAATATGGTAGGCTCTTAAAGTACTTTTATATATTTAAAGGTGTAGTGAGAGAAAGATCCAAAATATTATAGTTTTGCTTGTGACGGGTTGAGCTATTCCCATAAGCTGAACCCATGTCATTTGGCTCTTTTCTAAGGTTAAGCCCATGAGAGTTGGGCTCTTCCATAGGTTAAGCCTATGGAAACTAGACTTTTCTCTTGAGCTCATCTCATGGCATTGGGTTCTTCCCTAAAGTTGAACTTATAAGGGTTATTAATTAGTACTTAAAAATATATTTTTATTAAGGTTTTATATCATGATTTTGCACTTGAAATATCAAACTCCTTAACTAAAGCATGTTTTATAATAACATATCTAATAATATAAGATATTTTTAATTTATGATAAATGTTCATTTTAAATGCAGGTCTATCACATAAATAAAAGGATTATTGATGAATTCAAGAACTGAAATTGAAAGGACAAAGAGATGACCAAATTTAGAAAAGAGATGCTGGTGCAGTCCAAACCATAACACTGTTTGGTAATTGGATCATATTTGGAGTTGTAGATCTTGGATTTAGGTTTACTTCATATGGATGAAAAGGTGAGACATATACCTACAACTTTCATATAGAGCCCAAAATTTAAAAAGGCTATTTTCAAGTTCAAATTGTAGCAACAATAAAAAAAAAAGCCTGAATTTGTCCTCTAGCCCAAGAACTGTTCAGTGTTTGACCTATATCTGGAGTTCTAGAAGTTCAAATAACCTTAATTTTTTACCCTAAAAATCTGAGATAATTTCCTACAACTTTCATGTTTTCAAGTAGTTCCAATTCTGATATTATCAATGATGTTTTGGGTAGATAAAAGAAGTAAGGATTGTCACCAAGTTAAAAGTTGGCCACGCACTCATCAAATCAATAGTTCTTAATCTTAGCCTATAAAAGGAGGCATTTGCTATGCATTTAGGTATCTTAGTCTCCAAATCAAGATCATGCTTTTGCTTTCTCTCTTTGTATTTTTGTAATGTTTAGGTTTTGTTTTCATTAATATCAAGTTTATATCTTTCATTTCTTTTCCTTTACTTAGTTAACTTTTATCTTATTTATGTTTTTATTTTATTTATTTATTTATTTATCTTTCTTTCATTATATCCAATTAAGTTTATTATGTCAAGGTAAAAAGGTTATACCAATGATATAATAATAAGTATATTGTAAACTTAATATGAACTTTAATGTTTAATACTAACATGTTTTATATTTGTTATCTTGTTCACTTTTTAATACTTTGCTTGTTAAATGACTAATCTAGATTTATATTGTATAACACTTCGTACATCAAATGCTTGACACTTTCATAGCCTATACTGTATGGTATAACCGACACTTGAGCTATGAAAGAAACTTAATTTGTTGTTAACATAAGTTATAATCATGAACGTCTAACAAGATTTACAAGTACTAGCATTAATCAAATAAGATAACTAATGTAACCATGTAAACAATTTATAATATGATTGCAACATTTTTTATGTGTGGTTTCCGATTAAATAATAAGAGTTTATACTATACTTGTTTGACATAGTATTAGTGGATCTTTTAACCTTGATATTTATTATTTTCATTGTTTAATCCTTACATTAATATTTCATCTCAAAGTTCTCATCATCATCATCTTCTTTTTCTTCTCTTTCTTTTTCTTTACTACTACTACTACTACTACTACTACTACTACTACTACTATTACTACTACTACTATTGTTGTTGTTGTTGTTATTTTTGTTATTATTGTTGTTGCTGTTTTATTGTCATTTATAATTTATATAATTAACCTCCATATGGTTCGACTCCGATCTTACCAAGTTATTTATTACTTCAACACTCTTGCACTTAGAAGAAGACATCAATCTTTTAGTCGTGTCAGTTAGGCTATTCCATTAGGTTGAGTTTATGTGTAAACCCTCATTTTTTTTTAAAAAAAAATCTTAAGGTATGAATATACATTTTTGGTTGACTACTTTAAGTTGTGAAAGTTTTAGAAATTTACTCATTTAATTTTAATGAATAAAATTTTAATTAAAAAAGCTTGATTAAGTAAAGGGATGAAATTAAAAGAGTGAAAAATTTATAACTTTAATTAAACTAAAAGAAAAGTGTGGGGTCCTATTTATAAATAAAAAAAATAGGACCATAGGAGTAAGTAAGGAAAATTTATAGCTATTTATAAGTATGGATAGTATTCTTTAAGAACACTTTAGTGTCGGCCAAAAAAGAAGAAATAAAAGAGAGAAATATTATGAGGAAAACCATATAAATCCATCCTAAGAACACAAAAGAGAGATAGATTAAGTAATCGAAGTATGTTAGAAAGAGATATAGACAAGAAAAATTAGTAAATTCAAGGTCTAAACCCTTGAAATTTTAGGTTAAAGGATTATTGGAGGGGAGGAAGAAAAGAAAGGATAAAGGTACTTTTCTAAGCTTTCAACCTTCCTTTTTCTTTGAGTAGAGAGGTAAGAAACTTCTCCAAAATAATTGATTTAGAAAGTTAGTGTGTAGTGTTAAATTAAAATTTTAGTGTGTACGAATGTTTAAAATTGTATGCTTAAGTGTTAGATTATATGTCTTGAATGTTGAATTATATTAATTTATTTCAAAAATTATTAGGTAACAATTCAATTTCAATAAATTGAAAAAAAAAATTACTCTCCCTTTTAGACAAGGGTTTCAGCCAAATGGAGGAAAATGGTGTTTGGATTATTTAATGCAATTGATAAAATAATTGTGTAGAATTATGTTAATTAAATTAATAATGCATGATAAAGTGATTAGATCAATTGAAAGAAAAGGAACACCCATGTTTAAGGAATGAGATATTTCGTCTAAGACAAACAAACAAAAAAATAATTAGGATGGTTAATTTACCATGGAATGAGAGATTTCGTCTAAGATAAACAAACAAAAAAATAATTAGGATGGTTAATTTACCATGGAATGTGGTTATTATTATTGTTCATTTAATTAGTGATGGATGAATAAATGGTTAATTTCAAAGAAGTTAGACATGGAATATTATTCCTATATTTATACATAACTTTGGTAAAAAGAAGAAGAAGTAGATTTATAAGTGCTTATCATTGAATTGATAGCTTAGTTAAGATGGTGAAATGAAAATATGGATTATGTGTGGATGGAGATTTCAAATTTATATAATGTATATGTTGGCGCATGAGAGACAGCAAGTATCATATATTAGAAGGAGACAGTTAATAGAGCACAAGTTCTAAGTTCGTGTTAAATACCATAACATTTTTTTCAAATATTTATTCACAGTTAAGCATGTTATTGAAATCTCGTTTCATTTAAAATTCATGTTGTCAAGTAATATGTCGAGTTAGTTATCCTAATTTAGGGATTAACGCCCAGTTTGGGAATATAGAGCTGGTTATCTTGGTATAACAACTAATGCTTGGTTTGGACAAGTTGAGCTAGTTATTCTAGATTATGGACTAACATTTGGTTTAGGCATGTCGAGCTGGTTATCTCAGTATAGGGAGCAGCGTATGATTTGTGCAAGTTGAGCTAGTTTTCTCGAATTAAGGGTAGCACCCAATTTGGGCATGTCAAGCTAGATATTCTAGTTTAGTGACAAGCACTCAAATTGAAAAAATGAGATAATTAACCTAAATATAAAGTTTGTGCTTAGTTGTGGTCATAGGTAACAACTCATTTGATAATGAAAAGGTGTTCAAGAGAAGAATAAAATTTTTTTGTAACCAAAATATTGAAAGTTTATCAAAGGTTGATTTAATTAAGTTAAATTAAATAATTTTTAGCTATTGCATGTTTTATCTTATGTTATATTTTGATTAATTTTATATGAAACAAATTTCAGGTACCTCGCAATAACACCTTGGTCGATAGTTGTTTTAGGAATTTCACTTTTATATTAGATTTTGAAATGTAATAAATTCTTAGGTTATTTGTATGTAAACATGTCCTAAGATGTTATATTTTGTACTTGATTTTAGAATGTTAGAAAATTATCATGAACGATGTAATGATAATTAGTTTGAAACTAGGATAATTTAAATAATATCTTGCTATAAACTTACTTTAATTCTTAGATAGATTATGCTATGAACTATACTTCAATTATATTTAATATTAATAATATCATTTGAAAATTGTTAATAATGAATGTTTTTTACTTGAATCATAAATTAAGGATGCTAAAAAAATTAGTATTGTTGGATGATATTAAGAATATCGAAGTCCTACAAGGTGGGATATTATATTGGTGAGCATATTAGATGATAGAAAAGATTGAAATCTTTATTTACAAATTGTAAAAATCTGATTGAGAAAATAAATTAATAATGAAATAATTAAGGGAAACTCTACTAAAATCTAAAAAATAATTTCCTACACTTTTAACAATAATATGTATATATGGAATATGTAACAACCCGGTTTTTTCAAGGCCAAAATCGCTAGATTTTTTTTTAATCATCCAATTTCTAGATATTTTTCACCATATCATTCTTCAGGTTTATCATTGCATTTTGTTCGTTAACAAGGTACAATCTATGTAGGATAATGTAAGTCAAAATTCTTATAGAATAGATTCTCAATACATGTATCCATAATGTTATATTTCTATACTCATAAGTTTACATTACATTATATCAACATGCCCATAAATTTACACTCTTGTTCTAATCTCGTTATCATCATAAGTTCATACAAGAGTATCGAACAAAAAGTTACATAACTAGTACTTTTGTTATCTTGACCTTATGTAATTTCATAACATGACATCCTCATTAGATGAATGTCTCATATGTATATTTATACATATCATATCAACTTGTTCATACATTTCATTTCAACTTTTCATTACTAGTTGTTACAAAAGAGGTCGAACAACTAATTAAGTGATTAACATGTTCATTCATGTAGAACTCATATCACCCATAACACGTGAATATATAGTTCTTTTTCAAATTGTGTAAGACGTGAAACAGATTTCTGCATGTGCCATATTGGTATGATGTTTCTGTTATAACATAAGATAATTTCCAGTATTATAGGCAATTTAAAAGAAATATAGTAAGGAATATTAACGTTACATTTTTTTATGAATCAAAAGAGCATAATTATTACATTTATCCTTGCTTGTGTAAATACCACTATTAATAATTTATCAATTATCAAGGCTAATTACAATACTCAAACCCGATCATTCATCTCAAATATCGTTAGCCGAACTAACATTATTTTTTTCTAAAACACAACAATCATAGCTCTTTCATATATTTGGTATGTACAAAACATAATTTACATGAATGCATCAATTCTTTAAACTAACTTATGACTCTTAAATTCGACTATCCTCTTAAGATGACCTTAGCCAAAATCAATTATTTATTCATTTTGGTCATCCACTTAGGATACTATTAGCCGAAGTTAGTCGTTTATTCATCCTAATCATCCAATTAAGGTATTATTAATTGAGGCTACTCATTTATTCATCTTGGTCATCCATTTTGGATGTCATTAACCATAGCCAACATGTGTTCACCCTAGACATCCACTTTGGATGCCCTTAGTTGAAGTTAATCATTTGTTCATCCTGGTCATCCACTTAGGATTTTATTCATCGAAGCTAATCATTTATTCATCTCGCCATCCACTTAGGATGCCATTAGTTAAAGCTAATCTATCATTTATCCTGGTTATCCATTCAGATGTCATTAGCCAATGCTAATCAAATATTTATCCTGGTCATCCATTCAAATGTCATTAGCTAATACTAATTATCATTTGTTCATCCTAATCATCCGTTTAAGATGTCATTAGCTAAAACTAATCATCATTTGTCCTGATCATCCATTTGAATGCCAATAGCCGAAGCTAATCATTCACTTGTCCTAATCATCTACTCGGATGCCATTAGCCAAAGCTAATCATTTGTTCATCCTAGTCATCCACTTAGGATGTTATTAGCCGAAGCTAATCATCAACTAATCAAATGTTCCATAGGTATCTTATGAAATCATGATAACAAGGTAATATCCCTTGAATTGCTCATTCAAACGGTTCATAACAATTTGACAGTCATTGTAACATAATGACAAACCTTTCATGGTATTCATATAGGCATTCTGAAATAGTTTAACAATTAAGTAAATATAATAATAGATTATTTGTAATACATAAACAAACATTCCATAACAATTTCACATTTAGTGACACAACAATACATCATTTGTATTACTCATCCTACCATTCATAACACTTAATGTTCAACACAATACAATAATAGATCCCTTGTAAAACTCGTACTACCATTTATGTTTATTAACATTTAATATAATATAATGGTAGATATTTTATTCGTACAACCATTTGTTAAAATTACATTTAATATAATAAAATGGTAGATCCTTCGTAATTACTCATACAACCAATTGTCTTAATTACACTCAATAAAATACAACCGTAGATCCTTCGTAATTACTCATACAACCAATTGTCATAATTACATTCAATAAAATATAACAGTAAATCCTTTTTAATACTTATACTATCATTTTTCATAATTACATTTAATAAAATACAACAAAAAATCCTTTATAATAGTCATACTACCCTTCATTAGTAGCCCAAATTCATAATAGCTCAATTAATATCTCATAGTCGGTTTAATATTCATTGCAACACAATAATATATCTACCTCATATAGGTCATTTCAAAACATTAACATTTCATCATTGTTTCAACATTCAACCAAAACTCGATTGACATTTCCTAGTCGATTTGTTAAGCATCAAGAATTCAATCACACACTTCATCGTCGTTTCATCATTCAATAAGGATTTCATAAAATATCATCATAAGTAAATCATTTCAAAACATAAACATCATATGAGAAAAAGGTGGAAATCACGTACCTGCTCCACTTATGGGTTATCCTTATCCTAGTAATGGTTTGATTCTGGCCACACCACCTAAGACATCAATGGCCACAAATCAATACATTTACATCTTTAAATCACATTCATCACCATACTTATTTCAAGAGTCCATATGTTCACATTCAAGTGTTCCACATTTTACACCATCATATAATGAAATTGTTATAGGCATTTTAGTCACTTATGCTTGAGGGTATATTGTAGAAAATCAATAGCAAAACTAATTCGTTGTTAGTCATATAATTTAGTAGCGAGAACTGATTCACTGCAAACCTTACAGTTTAGCAATGAACATTGGTTCACTATAGGCTATATAGTTTGGCAATGAAAACTACCAGCTGTATAATTAGGCAACAAAAACTATTTTACTGCAAGCACCACAATTTCAACAACAAATGCTACTTCGCTGCAGCCAACATGCTTTTAGCAATGAATGTTAATTCATTGCTAGTACCATAATTTCATCAACAAATGCTACTTCATTGTAACCAACATGATTTTAGCAATGAATGCTAATTCGTTACAAGCAACTCCATTTCAGTAGCAAATCACACTTCCGCTACAAACAACACAACTTTAAAAACAAACTCAGATTCACTACAGATAACACAACTTTGGTAGTAAAACCTAATTTGTTGTGAAATACACTATTCAATAATGAACACTTGATTCTTTGCGGACAATACAATTTGGAAGTAAAAGGTTGATTCACTGTGAATAACATAAATTCTACAGAGAAAACCTAATTCGCTGCAGACACCATAATTTATTGATGAGAACTGAGTCACTGCTGACTCATAAATCATTAACATAACCCTTGTTGTATTTATTCACAAATTGAGAATAACGATGAAATTGTTTCTATTTCCACTTCTTTCATTTAGCCAAGCGTAAAGCTTACACTAGCCTTTTCTCCTTTGAAGCACTTCCTAGCTGAAACTTGTACATATAATGACAATAGTCATACTCTAATTCACGTCGCAAAAGCATGAACAATGCACCATCAAATCTCAACATGCATATTTGATTTAGGTTCTTCTAACTACTAGCTCAAGTTATACAATTCCATTCATCACATAATAAAATCAATGCATTGTTAAGGGGTAATTTTCGTTTCAACTACAGCATGTGTCTTCAAGATTTATTATCAACATATTTTCATGTAACTATATCAACCAAACATGCCGAAGCCATTAACACAAGTATAATTATTTTTTGGTTTTGCATGATATAACATCTCTTATAAAGTTGTCATCTATGTGTTTTATTCCTTTAATCCCTATTTTGTTCAACCCTCACTATGGCCGACCAACTTTCTAAGTTTGTGTATTCAAATTTGCAATATTTTTTTGGTTAAATATTCTAGAATTAGGTCCCCCATTCAGCCCCTTTTTTTATTCGTGCATGGAGGTTAACTATATGAATTATAAATAATAACAACAACAATAGTAGTGATAATAGTAGTAGCAGTAGTAGTAATAATAATAATAAGAGGACTTTGAAATTGTAAGATTAATGTGAGGATTAAACAATGATAAAAATAATTATCAAGGTTAGAGGATTCATTAATAGTATTTCAAACAAGTATAGTATAAACTCTTATTACTCAACTGAAAACCATACAAAAAGAAAGTTCCAATCAGATTGTAAATTATTAACATGATTAGTTATCTTATTCGAATAATATTAATACTTGTAAATTTTGTCAGATATTCATGATTATAACTTATGGCAACAACAAATCAAGTTCTTTTCATAGTATAAATGTCAGTTATACCATATTATTGGGTTATGCAAGTGCCACGTATTTGTTGTACTAAATGTTATACAACACAAATCTAGGTTAACCATTTAACAAGCAAAGTATTAAAAGATAACAAGATAATAATAAATACAAAATATGTTAGTATCAAACATTAAAGTCTAGATTTGTATTCTTGCAATATTAGTGTGATCTTTTTACCTTGATATAATTAACTTAACTAAACATAATAAAAAAGAGAAACGTAAATAAACAAGATAAGAACATAAATAAAATAAAATTTAACTAGGTGAAGGAAAGGAAATGAGAAGTATAAACAAGAGATTAATATAAGTAAAACTATGTCATTACTGATTCAAAAATTGACAGTTGATGGTGCCACTACTAATTCAGAAATTGACAGCAAAACTATGTCGCTACTAATTAAGAAATCAGTAGCCAAAATTTTTTTCCTGCCAATTCAGAAATCGACAGCAAAACTACATCATTACCGATTTAGAAATCAACAACCAACTGTGCTACTATCGACTTAAAAATCAGCAGCCAAAAAGTATGTCATTGCTGATTTAAAAGTTGATAGCTAAAACTTTTTTATCATCGATTCATAAATCAGCAGCAAAACTGCATTGCTACTGATTTAGAAATCAGTAGTCAAAAACTATCACTGCCAAATCAGAAATCAGCAACAATGGTGGAGTCATTTCAGCTTTATTTTTTTTTAAGGTGTTTACAAAACATCATATAATTAAATTAAAGGATGTTATACCATGAAGGGTGGGCTTTCCCCAGTAGGCCGAAGCATGTTGCCTGAGACTACGGGTTTTTAGGCCTGTTATATTTGAGTTTATTAGTAACCCTAAAGTCCTTATGATATTTTATATGCGACCACTTTATAAAATATCTTATATGACGAGTTTGTTGAATTTTCTTTGTATAAGAAAAAAGGTGGAAACCCCTGGAAATATACTAGAAAGCTCATGTCTAGGGGCATATATTTTGGTTCAAAAAGAATTTTTAAGCATGTTGAGAAGAACCTATACTGAGAAAAATCTCTAATAGATTTAAAAACTCATGAAGGAGGAACCCGTACTTAAAAAAAATTATAAGGGGCAAAGTGGACAAACTCATATCATAGCATTACTTAGAAATTTTTCTACATGGTGAAGGGGATGATCTTATGTCTAAGCTCATATTGTGAAAAATTTCTAAAGAGTGAAAGGGATAGGCCTATGTCAATGCTTATATTTAGAAAAACTTTTAAGAGGTAAAGGAGAAAAACTCATGTTTATGCCTTCATTTAGAAAAATTTCTAAAAAGCAAGGGGAATTGACCCATGTCGACACCTGTACTTAGAAAAACTTGTAAAAAGCAATGGGGATCAATCAAAAGAGAGTTGTGAAATCGCATTAAGAAGGTTTCAAAATCATCCCTTCCAAAGATAGTTGTGTTATCACACTAGAGAGCTTCAGATCCATCCTTTCCAAGAAGAGTGTTGATTAGTACTCAAAAGTGCATTTTTATCATGGTTTTATATCATCATTTTGCACTTAAAGTATCAATAACTCCTTAACTAAAATACGTTTTATAATAATCTATCTAATAATATAAGATACCTTTAATTTGTGATAAATGTCCATTTTAAATGCAGGCCTATCACATAAATAAAAGGATTGATTGATGACTTTAAGAACTTCAATTGCAAAGGCAAAGAGATGATCAAACTTAGAAAAGACATGATCAAACTTAGAAAAGAGATGTCAATGCAATCCAAATCGGAACACTGTTTGGTAATTGGGTCATATCTGGAGCTATAAATCTCAGATTTAGGTTTATTTATATGGATGGAAAGGTAAGACATAGGCCTACAACTTTCCTATGGAGCCTAAGATCTAAAAAGGCCATTTTCAAGTCTAAATTGTTGCAACAACAAAGAAGCCCGAATATGTCCTCCAGCCCGAGTACTGTTCAGTATTTTGGCCATATCTGGAGTTCTAGAAGTCAAAATGAGCTGAATTTTTTACACAAGAAAGCTGAGACAATTGCCTAGAACTTTCATGTTTTCAAGTGGCTCTAATTTTGACGTCATCAATGACGTTTTGGGCAGACAAGAGAAGATAAGGATTGTCACCAAGTCAAGGGTTGGCCATCTACTCATCAATTAGTCATCAAATCAATAGTTCCCAATTTTGGCCTATAAAAGGAGGCATTTGCCATGCATTTAGGCATCTTGGTGTCCAGATCAAGATCATGCTCTTGTTTTCTCTCTTTGTATTCTTTATGCTTTGTTTTCATTAATATCAAGTTTATGCCTTTCATTTCCTTTCCTTTCTTTAGTTAACTTTTATGTTCTTATTTTGTTTATCTATTTTTCTTTCTTTCATTATGTCTAGCTAAGTTAATTATGTCAAGGTGAAAAGGTTACACTAATGGTGTAAGAATAAGTATGGTATAAACTTAATATGGACTTTAATGTTTAATACTAACATGTTTTATATTTGTTATCTTGTTCACTCTTTAATACTTTGCTTGTTAAATGATTAATCTTGATTTATGTTGTATAACAATTGGTACAACAAATGCTTGGCACTTTCATAGCCCATACTGTATGGTATAACCGACACCTGAGCTATGAAAGGAACTTGATTTGTTGTTAACATAAGTTATAATCATGAATGCTTGACGAAATTTACAAGTATTAGCATTAATTGAATAAGATGACTAATGTAATCATGTTAACAATCTATAATCTGATTGGAACCTCCTTTATGTGTGGTTTCCAATTGAACAATAAGAGTTTATACTATACTTGTTTGACATACCATTAGTGGAACCTCTAACCTTGACATTTATTATTATCATTATTTAATCTTTACTTTAATATTCTATCTCCAAGTTCTCATCATCATCATCATCTTCTTCTCTTTCTTTATTATTATTATTATTGTTGTTGTTGTTGTTGTTGTTGTTACTATTATTGTTGTTATTGTTGTTATTGTTATTATTGTTGTTGTTGTATTGTTGATATTTATAATTTGTACAATAACCTCCCTGTGGTTCGACCCTGGTCTTACCGAGTTATTTATTACTTCGACACTCTACACTTAGGAGAAGACATTAATCTTTTCGTCCTGTCAAGTGTCAATCTATCTCATCCTTAAATAGTTGTGCAATCACATTAGAAAGACTATGTCCATCACTTCTAAAGTAAATTGTGAAATTATACTAAGAAGACTAAGTTAATACCATTAAAGGAAGGTTATGGTGTCTATCCCATCTTTGGAGAGTTATGTAATTGTATTAGGGTGACTAAGTCAATATTTTTCAAGTTAAATTATACAATCATATTAGGAAGACTAGGTTAATACCATTATTGAAAGGTTGTGGTGTATATCACATCTTTATAGAGTTGTACAATTACATTGAGGTAACTAAGTCAATTCCTTCCAAATTAAGTTGTGCAATTGCATTAGGATAACTAAGTCACCGTGATGATTTCTTCTAAGGTAAAATCTATAATTGTACTAGGAAGACTACATCAATCTAATCCTTAGAAGGTTGTGGTGTCTATCCCATCTTTGAAGAGTTATGTAGTCGTACTAGGGTGACTAAGTCAATCCATTCTAGGTAAATTATACAATCATATTAGGGAGACCATGAGTTTCTCTTTCAAGGTAAATTATGCAATCACACTAGAAAAACTAAGTCAATCCCATCATTACAAGGTTATGGTGTCTATCCAATCCTTAAAGAGTTGTGCAATCACACTAAGAAGACCATGACAATCCCTTCTAAGGTATATTGTGCAATCACGTTAGGAAGACTAGCCTAATCTTATCCTTGAAAGGTTGTAGTGTCTATCCCATTATTATAGAGTTATGCAATCTTACTAGGATGACTAAGTTAACCCCTTCTAAGGTAAATTATGCAATTGTATTAGGAAGGTATCCCTTTTAAGGTCAATTGTGCAATCATACTAAAGAGACAAAGTTGATATCATTCTTTAAAGGTAGTGGTGTCTATCTCATCCTTAGAGAGTTGTACAATCTTACTAGGGTGACCAAGTCAATCATTTTCAAGGTAAATTATGAAATCGAACTAGAAAGATCACGATCCCTTCTAAGGTAAATTATATAATTACACTAAGAACACTAAGTCAATCTTATCCTTGAAAGGTTATGATGTTATTTCCCAAGTCAATCCTTTCCTTAGAAAGTTGATGAGAGACTCTCAAACATCACTTGAGAAAATAAAAAGTCATTTTGAATAAGTCATTCTTATTCTCTTTGGTTATGATAATTTTTTATTTGATTAGAATGCTAGAGTGAGGTATACTCTTTCTCTTTTCTTAGATGGTTTTCAAATATATTTCATATATTTTACAGTTTGAACCAACATCTTACTTATACTTATTGAGAGCTTTCCAAAATCTTGAGACTTTAAGTACATTCATGAAGTTGACAAATACATATCCTAAATCTACTAGTCTAAGTAAGTCTATAAACAAGTAAAAAAAAATCATAATTTGACTTAATGCATTCAAATTCCAGCATAACATTTCCTATCACTTATTGAAGAGTTGTTGAAGCTCTAATAGATCAAATATGCCAATAACTATTATGAGTTCTATGACACATCGTATTCCAGGAGTGTTTTGATTATCTTTCTTTGATAGTAATTAAGGATGTCAATAAACTAGTTACTGAAAAACAATTAATGGCTTATGAGCATGGCTTAAGTTTTAGATAATTGAATAATCTCTTGATTTTAGCAATCTAATCCATTCACCCAGCCAAGGTGGTTGATAGAATATACTTGGTGCCTAGTATGCCAAAGCGGCTAATGGATGGTACCTGTAAAAAGTCATATTTGGTATATTTGAAAACTCTCAAATGTATAAGTAAGTATCTTTTTAGAGATGGAAAACAATGATACTTTTGAGATAGATGCTATAAAAATATACATGCAATAGAGAATAAAGATTAAGAACTTGAAGTTTGAAAGATTCCATGTATATTTATAGCTCACGAGTCTTGTCTTTTTATGGAAATGAGGGGCTAAAGTATATTTTTTTTCCTAATAGTTTTAATAAAGGAAAATATCTTTAGCATATACATTAATAAGGAATAAATATCTCTTATGTAAATGTTAATATTGATGGAAATACGGTAGATCCTTAAATAACTTTTATACAATATCTCTTACACAACATTAATATTGATAAAAATATAAAAGACCTTTAAAGGAATTTTATATATTTAAACGTGTAAGAAGATAAGGATCCAAAATGTATCTCTTCTCTTAGGTTGAGCCTATAAAGGATGGGCTTTACTCAAAAATTAGGTTCAAAGTATAGCAAAATAAAAGGGAACTATGCATGTTTACTTGTTGAAACAAAATCTAGAAAAGAAAGCTTGCATTGTCATTGATAATGATAAAGTGAATAAACTTGAAAGTAAAAATAAATCATTAAAAGAATAGCCAGACAAGCTAAACATCACATTATCAAAATCCATTCAAAGTGACTAATACTTAAAAGTATATTTTTATCAAGGTTTTATATTATTATTTTTGCATTTGAAATATCAATAACCTCTTAATTAGAGCATGTTTTATAATATTATGTCTAAGATTATAAGATATCTTTAATTTATAATAAATATTCATCTTAATGCAAGCCTATCATATAAATGAAATAATTGATTGATGAGTTTGCTAAAATTAAAAAGATAAAGGGAAGGCTAAATTTAGAAAAGAGATGCTAGTGCAATCCAAACTAGAACACTGTTCAGTCATTAGGTCATAACTGGAGCTGTAAAACTTGGATTTGGGTATGCTCTATATGGATGAAAAGCTAAGACATATGCCTAAAACATTCATTATGCAAAACTCAATTTTACTATTTGGAAGTCCAAATCTTAGCATTAAAAGAAAAGTCAGAATTTGTCATGTAGGCCAGACACTATTTAGTGTTCAACTATATCATAAGTTCTAGAAGTCCAAATGAGCTTAATTGTTTTTGTTAAAAAGCTGAAATAATTTCCTATAAGTTTCATGAATTAATTCTATTTAAATTTTGATGTTAATAATGATGTTTTCTTCAGATAATAAGATAAGAATTGTTACCAAGTTAAAATTTAGCTACCCACTCAATAATTAGTCAACAAATCAATAGTTTCTAATTTTGGCTTATAAAAAGAGGTATTTTTCATATATTTAGGCATCTTGGTTTTCAAATCAAAATAATATTCTTATTCTTTCTCTTTATATTTTTATAATGTTTAAGTTTTGCTTTTATTAATCTCTTGTTTATGTTTTTCCTTTCATTTTATTTACTTAATTAACTTATATCTTATTTATGTTATTATCTTGTTTATTTATATTTCTTTTCTTTTATTATGTTTAGTGAAGTTTATTATGTCAAGTGAAAAGGTTACACTAATGGTGTAAGAATAAATATAGTATAAACTTAACATGGACTTTAATGTTTGATGCTAACATGTTTTGTATTGTTTATCTTGTTCACTTTTATTATTTTGCTTATTAATGGTTAATCTAGATTTGTATTGTATAACACTTGGCACAACAAATACTTGACACTTTCATAACCCAACCATATGGTGCAGTAGACACTTGTGCTTTAAAAGAATGTGATTTATTGTTAATATCAGTTATAATCATGAATATCTAACAATATTTACACGTATTAATATTATTTGAATAAAATAACTAATGTAATCATGTTAACAATTTATAATCCGACTAGAATTTTTTGTGTGCGTGGTTTCCAGTTGAGTTAATAGAAAGAGTTTATACTATACTTATTTGAAATACTATTAGTGGATCCTCTAACTTTAACATTTGTTTTTATCATTATTTAATCCTGACATTAATCTTGCATTTCAAAGTCCTCTTTAACTTCTTCTTGTTATTGTTGTTGTTGTTGTTGTTGTTGTTAGTTACTTAGTTAGATAGTTAGTTTAATATTATCATTACTATTATATAATTTATATAGTTAACCTCCCCATGGTTTGACCTCGATTTTGCTAGATTATTTATTACTTCGACACTTCTATACTTGGAAGAAGACATCAATTATTTGATTATGTTACAAAGCTAATAAAAATACTAGAAACCATGATTTCTAATCAAATATATGTTTTTAATAAAAAGAGGTTTACGTTACCAACTTAAAAAGATTAAACAAATATTTTAAAAACAACTTTGTTAAAGCCAAACAATCATATAATCCTAATTATATATCAATTATTGTAGAGAAATAGATCATTTGGTTTACGCATATCCTATTAAAATCCTATTAAAAAGGACAAACCTTGTAAAATAACTTGGTTTCCAAAAGAATTCACTTCTAACCATAAAGGACCTAAAAAGGTTTGGATATCAAAAACCTTATATTAACTTTTATGTATAGGAATCAAATGAGTATAGAGAGTGGTTTTTGGATGGTGCTTATTTAAGGTATATAACTGAAGATTATTCATTATTTTTAAATATTACCAAAATCAATAAAAAAAAGTTATTTTTGGAGACAACTTAAAAAAAAAATCATTGGAGTTGGCAATATTAAATGTAAATCTTTACCTTCAATTGAGAATGTATTTCTTGTTAATAACTTATAACATATTTTTATTAATATTACTCAATTGCGTGACAAAGGTTATAAAATTATGTTTGATTATGCATGTTGTTTGATTCTTGAAAACAACAAAGTAATTGTTATAGAAATAAAAAAAAAACAATGTTTACAAGAATAAAAATGATGCATGTATAAGAATAAAAAACTAGTTAAAAGTTTTATTTGACATAAAAAACAAAATCATATAAGTATAAATATTCTTTCTAAACTAGTTAAGAATAAATCAGTGAAAAAATCTTCCATATATTTAAAAAAGAAAAGCTATACAATGCATGTCAAATGGGCAAACTAGTGAAAACATTATTTAAAAGCAATAATCACATCTTAGCTAAGAGACCTGTAAAATTGCTACATATTGATCTATTTGAACCAAATAAAAATAAAAGGTTAAGTTGTAATAGATATGTGTTTGTGATTATTGATGACTTTATAAGATATACATTGGCTTTAAAAAAAAATCAAAAGTTGAAATTATTTATGAATTTGTTAAGTTTTTGAATAAGATTAATGTGGATGTAATGTTCAAATTATTTTTTTCAATTTCATCTTCAAACTTTTTTTTTCTTATGATTGCATCCTGTTTTTAGCTAAATTAAAGGGTAATTGAATCAATTTTTTTAGGATGGAATTAAAACATAGAGGACCAAAGCAAAAAAAAAGTTATAAATGGATAATGATTTCAAAATTCACATAAAAAGTTTAATTTAGTCCTCATACTTTAAAAATAATAAATATTTGGTACCTCAATATTTTCTTAATTTAATTTTTGTATAAAAATTTATTTTATTTATTTTTTAGTCTCTAGTTTGAGAGAAGAAAAAAAGTGGTCACCGAATTTTAATGTAGAGAGAGAAAAATATTGTACATGTCGATTTTGGCCACCAAAACAATTGATTTTTGTGTTAAATGATTCTATTTGATAAGAATAATTTGTATTATGTGATTTTTTTTTAACTTGAGATATATATAAGCTTGAAAATACTTTTGATATCGGGTTGATTTTAGGGTTTGGGATGGTTTTTTATGTTTTTTTAGACCATGAATATATTTATCACGGTTCTTAGGTTGGTTTTTAGATGTTTTGGGTCAAAATGAGTTTTTAGCCATAATTTTCTGAACACAACGGCTGATCAGATTCTAAGAAAATCAGACAACGTGTCATTTAATTTTTTTTTCTTTTTTAAAAAAATAGGGCAAACAGCATGTCGTTAGCCTTGGATGAAAAAAAAAAAAAGATGACTCATGCCTATGCTTGGGCCTTAATAAAATGGGCCAGGAGGGCTAGTCTACCTTGCCAAGTCAAGCAACGCCTAGCTTTTTTGTTGTTTTTCTAAATTATTTTTTTTTATTTTTAAAAAAATTTAATGCTTTTTTTCTATTTTTTTAATTATTATTAGTTATTTAGATTTAGATTAATATTTCTTCTCTCTTTTAGGTTTGTTTATAAAATCTCTTTTAAATGACATATATTTTTTGTTATTTCGTATGTGTTTAATTTCTTAAGATATTTTTTTATTTATCTATAATCTTTTTTAATTTTTTTTATAAATGAATTTTATTTTTAAAATAAAAAAATATTTATTTTCAAATTTTATTTCTAACATGTGCAGCTTTACATAATATTTTTTTTCTTTTTTATTTTATTCAATGAATTTAATGGGTGTATTTATTTCTATTATTGTTTAATTGAATAAAAAATTTATTTTAATTAATAAATTTAGCAAACACAATACAAATATCCTGTCTTACAAGATTGAATATCTTGATTTATATATGTTTGTTGATTTTTCATGTTTTATTTTTTGTTATGTTTTTTTTCAATTATTAACACATTTTTCTCAATTTATTTGATTATATATATGCATAATTTTTTTTTATTAGAATTTTTTATATTACACAAATATAAAAAAAACCTTGTGTATATAATTTTTTTAAAAAAAATTTATTTAAAATGATTTTTGTACTTGGTACTATTTTCTTCTACCATTAGAGAATTCAACACTATAAAACCATGTTGGTAATGAGATAAAGCATCATGCAATGAAAAAGGTGAATGAATTACAATATTAATTATAAAAATAAAGATATTAAGTTATAATTTCATTTTAAATGAAAGGATTAAATTTATATAATACCCATTTAATAATTATTATTAACATGTATTAAAAGACCTTGATATTTTATTATAACAATGAACAATGAAATGCTTTGAGTTTTTACAATTTGATCCTCAAGCTTTACTAAAAAGCCTTGGTATTTTCACTATAGTAGTGAACAATAAACTTCTTTGGCCTTCTACAATTTGGTATTTAATATTTTTTTATTTGTAAATTTATCTTTCAATGTTAGATTTAATGAGTATTGAACTTTATAATTTATTTTGATTTATTTTTTATGAAGTTACCTTAATTTTATGACCTAAATTTAGTAGATTATCATGAGTTGACTTGGCTAAATTTTATTCTTTATTTTTAATTAAGTTTTTTATTAACTTCATCCATCAGCACTCTGTTGATTGATGATGTGACTTTATATTTTTTTTATTAACTTTCAATGGGGTTATCATGGTCTCATAACTTGGATCGCAAGTTTTGCGAGTTAGCTAGGTTCGTCCAGGTTTTTTTTGTCCCTTTTCTGATTAATATTTTTTTCAATTCTATCATTTAGTATCGAGTTAATTGAAAATTTGACTTTGTAATTTTTTTATTTTTTTTTATAGAATTATCTTGATCTCATATTCAAGTTTAACAAGTTAACCCAGGTTGGCTCGTGATATATTTTCTGTTTTTTTAATTGATTTTTTTCAATTTAATCCTTTAATATTTAGTTGGTTGATGATTGTGTTTTATAATTTTTTGTATTTGTTTTTTAACAGGTTATAATGATTTCATTACTCAAGTTGTAGGTTAACTTGATTTTAATTTATTTATTTTTCAATTTTCATTCTTTATTCATCCTTCAATATCAAGTTAATTGGGAATTGAGTTTCATAATTTATTTTAATTTTTTTATATGGTTATCTCGGTCTCATGATTAATTTTTCACAACCTTACCTGGGTTGACTTGACTCATTTTTTAATTAAATTTTGTTTTTATTTAATCCTTTAATACCGGGTCAATTGAGAATTAAGTTTAATGTTTTTTTCTTTCTTTCTACTGGGTTACTAGGGTCTTGTGACTTATGTTAAAAATTTGATAGGTTAATCTGAATTAATTTAAATAGATCTAATATGTTGCCGTTTTTATATTAAAAATAATATTGTCTTGATATTTTTTTAATCATACTATATTTTTATCAATTATTCAGGTTGTTTTTTAACATGCAAAGTTAACTATGTCACATTTAGTCAACCAAGTTGTTTTTTAACATGCGAAGTTAATTATGTCACATTGAGTCAACCTACACTCTCTTTTTTTTTTTTTTGCTAGAAAATATATTAACATCTAGATATATTTTTTTCCAACAAATTTAATTAAATCCGCAGCATACCACATGCAATTATCTAGTAATATTTATTTATTGTTCAAGTTTGATAACAATATATAAAAGGTAAAAAAAAAAAAAACTTTATATCTCAAGTAATTTACTTGTATGTTTGGTATTGTGATATAATATATTTTTTAAAAGTATACACTAAAATTATCTAAAAATATTTTTTAAAAAAATTAATTTATTTTTTAAAAAGAATAATAATTTAAAAATAAATTATATATATATATTATAAACAAAAAAAAAACAAACCTTAATACAAAGATGGCTTGTCTCGCGTCCAAACCAAAAAGTAATTATTGTTTTGTTTTTGTTTGACTTCAAACTGAAAATCAATTACCTCGACAAAAAAATTTTCAATAAATTATTTTATGATGATAAAAGAGCCAAAATAAGTCAGATTGCCAGACAACAGGTAGGTTGAGAAAGACCCTGTTAGAGACCTTCAACTCCACCAAGTCCTCCATATGAACGGAGGAGATGGAGACAATAGCTATTCCAATAACTCATTACTTCAGGTGATCTCTCTGTATGTATCTTAATCATGGAAATCAGATTTTCCTCTAAAGCCTAAGTTATTTTGTAGAAACAGTACTAATGGCATTAATCTTTGCTTTCTTGTTTTTTTCAACAGAAGAAGGTGGTGTTAAAGGCAAAGCCTATTCTACAAGAAACAATTGTCCAGCTGCACAGAAAGAGTTTCCCAGAGTGCATAACAATGGCAGACATGGGGTGCTCTTCAGGACCAAACACTTTCCTGCCAATATGGGAGGTCATAGAGGACATTGATGAAACATGCCGCAAGTTCAATCGGAAGCCTCCGATTTTGCAGGTGTTCTTGAATGATCTTCCAAGGAATGATTTCAACACCATCTTCAGGTCATTGCCAGGTTATCATAAGAAACTTGAGGAGGAGATGGGTGGCAAGTCTGGGCCTTGTTTCATAGCTGCCGTGCCTGGAAATTTCTATGGGAGGCTTTTTCCAGCTCGTTCCCTTCACTTTGTTCATTCTTCTTATAGTCTCCACTGGTTCTCTGAGGTCAGCCATTCAGCTATAGCTCACAAGTTGTTAGTAGAAAAGAATTATGCTAACATGCATTTCATTTCACCAAACTACGCACGAAAGATTGTTCAGCTTGATCCGAATTTTCAAGTATCAAAAAACTGATTTTGATTCCAGAAAACGCTGGCTCCCAGCTGTCTGAAAACAGACTATGTTCCTTTCTGTTTTTAACACAAAAACTAAAGCTATTTTAATATATTTTCTTCACGGGACCACAACTCATGCATCAATGGCATCACATGCAAGTTCAGTTTTCACAAGTTATTGTCATTGATATGAAATATTTAGAAGGAAGTGAATTAATGTTTATAAAAGCAAATGCTCAAGCTGTACCTTAGCTAGACCTATTCCATTTAGTGTGGTATGTGCCCAACCCATCCACTCTGCATTTCTTTCTGACAGCGAAATCTGGAGTCCTCTGGTTTTTGGACATGCTAATAAATGGCAAATTAAGTCTAGTGTAGTGCATTTTCTGTTCAAACATTGCATAAACTGTGCTTGCTCTACCAGGTGCCGAGAATTCCACTGAACAAAAGGGAACATCTACCTGGCAAAGACAAGCCCTCCTGGTGTCCACAAAGCATACTTGAATCAATTTGAGAAAGACTTCACAGCATTTTCAAGATCTCGGTCAGAAGAGATGATTCCTGGAGGTTGTATGGTGCTTACCATCTATGGAAGAGATGAGAACAATGATTCTTCTGTCAAACACAGCCCCGCCATCTGGGAATTTTTTGGGATGATGCTAGATGACATGGTATTAGAGGTAACCACGCTCGTAAATCACAAAGGACCAGATCAGTGATGTTAAATCATAGACTAATAGGTGTAGAGGCACTTGTAAATACTAAATTAATGTCTCCCTTTTGCTGATTAGTTGATTTGGAGCTTGCTGTGCATATGCAGGGATTGATCGAAGAATAGAAGCTGGACTCCTTCAATATTCCATTCTATGGAGCGTTAGCTGAAGAATTAAGAGATGTGATTCAAGCAGAAGGATCGTTTAGCATCAAACGGCTTGAATCCTTCCATGTAAGTTGGGATGCAAGCATCGACGATCGTTACAGAGATACTATGGATAAGTATACGAAAGGCAAGTTCGTGGCAAAGAGAATGAGAGCTATTATGGAGTCCATACTAGCAAGGCATTTTGGAGACGAAATCGTTGATGTTATGTTACAAAGATTTTCGATCAAGATAGGAGAGTACATGGAAACAGTCAATGGTGCAAACAACAATCATGTAGTTTCCATGGCTAAGGCATGAATCCTTCCTTGGAATTCTCAGTTGTCATCGGATGACGACTCTCTCGGTTTTATATAATAATATTCTAATGTTAAAAAACTCACTCATTTCAATAAAAATGTTTCTTTTTATACTTTTTTGTAAAAATCAAATATAGTAAAATCACTATTCAATTAGTTAATTAATTTTATTCAATTTATAAAAAAACATTGTTTACTCTAATTCATTCATTTTTATTTGTTGCAAATTATTAAATTGTATAAAATAATTTATTGTTTATTTTGAGATATTTACTTTTTTATATTAACTTTACGAAAGAAAGAAAAAACTTCTAATACAATTATATTTTTAAAAATATTTTTAAAAATTAATCCGTCTTAGAGATAAAATGTATTTGAAAATTAGTATAATAAAAAAATCAAAATTATAAAATATTTCAAAAAATAATTTTTTTAAAAAAAATTACTTTGTTTTCCAATATCATTCTCTCATCTTTAGATAGATGAAAAATTGACTAGAAATTACCTATTAGATTAGGATTTTTGCCACCATCTTCGTAATCAAATATGTTTCAACCCCAACTATATCCATCATTTTAATCTTGGGATTGTAACAAATATGTTTGGTTGGTGGAATAAGAAAATATATATATTAAAAAATATAAACATGTTTAATTAAAAAGATAGAGATAAAGATATAAAATAAAATTATCTCTATGATATTTTTAAAACAGAAAGTACGAGGAGAAATGTCTCTATTATTTTTATTGTTTTTATCTTTTATAATTTAAAATAATAATCAAACACTATATATATACATATATCTTTGAAACCTTTATTATTGTGTAAAAATAGTTCTAATGCCATCAATATTTGCTTTCATGGTTTTTCAACAGAAGTGAAGCTAAAGTGTAAAATATTGGAAAGAAGGGATCAGTGAAGAAAGTAGGATGACAACATACCATTTATATAATATTACCCTTCTAAAAAAGGAAGTTTCATAAACTTGAATTTAGATTACAATACTTTCAATACATGTATTAATTTATACTAATAATGTAGAGATAATTTTAGAGACTTAAAGGATAACCATATTAATAATACATTACACATGTACTTAAAAAAAATTAAAAGAACACATTGAATTTAAACTTTAAAATTAAATTCAACACTCCCTCTTAATTTTAAAAATCTTGTATTTCTTGAAATTTAAAAAATTAAAAAATCATTTTACCATATGAATAATGCACCTTTCTTGTATCTTGTTGATAACAAATACTTCGAAGCCTTCTTTTATTCTTGTAGATAGCCATATTGCTACAACTATTTCTGGATTTTTCATTTCATCTTGAGAAGATTTTTCTTGCATTTTTGTGTTGAAATTTTGTTTTAAATAAATAAATATGAGTGAATAAAAAATAAATCTCAAAGAACTCTTGATTTTTTTGTATTTAACTCTTGATTTATAATGACTAATTAATTGTTAATAATGGTGAGAATTAATTCTTATTAATTCTTCAACCTTTTACCTTTAAAAAATCATTGTAAAAAAAAAAAGGTTGAATGAAGATTTTCAAACTTGATTTTTTCATATTTTCCAACACCCTTTCTCATCTTATTTTTAGTGTTTTTCTACAAGGTTTCTATACTTTAATTTTTTTTTTAAATCTAGAGCTTAAATTAATCTCGTTGAGAAACATTTAAGTTACATAATCTTTAATTCAAAAATCTTATTTTAAAAGTATATCTAAACCAAGTTGTTAGAATCTTGACAAACATATTATAAATATTTTAATTACACAAGTGAGAATTAATAAAGTTTTAGAAACAAATGATTGATCTTTATAACAATAAAAATTTTCATCTTTTAAAGTATTTTAATAAATATACACTCTTACTTGTTTTTTATTCAAGTATTTTTATTTTTATTATTAATATACACGTTAGAATATATATACTTAGCATTCATGCTAGAGTTTTATTATTATTATTATTGATTAAACATGACGAATCATAGCCATTATCCTCTTTTTTATACCCATTGACACATTTTTATACATAGTCAACTCTTCACTATCATGACTCATCTGCTGTTTTCCACTCCTCTAAGAACTTCTCTATCCTCCCTTTCATATGTAATCTTTTTTGTCCGGTCTCTTTTACGGGAGGATTCGTCAACTTGCACTGAAACTCTATCCTAAACTTTCATTTTTTAGACTTCATACCTTGCATCTCTTGTTTTTTATTTCGCCTCTCCATCCACTCGCCCTTGGATTTACTGCCTTTATGATTTCTTTCTCCCTTTATTCAACGAATATGCTCTAGCTAATCTCCTAAACGATACCATTTTATTGAAAAAAATTGGAGCAGGTGAGAAGGAAAACATGGTGAAAAACAACTCTCATAGCACAAGAAAAGCCCTGTGCATTTTATTTACATTACAATACTTTCAATACATGTATAAAAGTAACTCCAGAGACTCAAAGGGTAACTATATCATTAAACATGCACTTGAAACAGCTAAAAAGACGCATTAAATTGACAATACATACCAGCCTATGTCCCAAAAGAGCTGACAGTATTTTCCTGATCAAACGTTGATGTACATGATCGATTGATGCATCTCTAATGATTAACAGACTCAACATGACATTATCAAAATACACACAGGAAACCTTATCCAGTTTCAAAGATGATTTCTCTCGTTTACCACCATAGGAAATCAAAACTCATTCCATAGAAACAGCACACATTAACACATGATCATTCCCAGACATCAACTTCCAATTGCATCCACATAAGGAGTGAAAAAGAAGATGTCATCAAGCCGGTCATTACTAGGGGAGTTCCCGCCACACACCAAGAGCCCCTGGTTGCCGTTTAGGCAACCGCCAGCAAAAGCACACCAACCACGAGGCCCCGGATGATCATCGGAACCCAGACCATCATTCAACCTCTTCCAGATTAGAGTATCAGTGTCCAATGCATATGCCTCACTTGCAAATTTTCCAGCACCAAGGTGACCCAAGTCACTAGGGTCTACTTCTCCACCAGATATGATTATGTATTTCCCAATCCCGACCGTAGAAAACACACTTCGAGCCGATGGTTGTTCCCCGCTCGTGTCGACTTGAGTCCAGGTTCCCTGGATCGGATCAAAGCAATGCACATCATTCATCTCCACCCCGGAAAAACCATAAACAACCCATATCGTTCCCTGTGCCACAGCAAGCCCAGGCCCACCTCTGCCCTTGCAATTGTCACCTGGTGTGGGATACTTGACCCATTTCTGTTCAATCACATCATACTCCCACAGATCATTAAGCCGGCCAGCAACACCACAGCCACCAAAGATGTACACGTGTCTGTCATCGGATGCAGTCGCATGGTAGCTCCGGTGAGGGGGCCCAGCGTCACCACTTGATAGCAGAGTCCACTGATTAGTAGAGGTGTCAAAAGAATAAAGCTCATTGAGCTCCTTGTGTGTGGCATCCCTGCCACCAAACACGTAGATGGTTTTGCCAACGGTGGCCATTGTGACTCCAACACGTGGTGGAGGGATATCGCCGGTTCCATCAGCCACGGTCCAAGTTAGATTCTGGAGATTAAAGACATGAAGTTTGTTGTCAACAGGGACACGAGGTGCAAACTCGCCGCCAAAAGCATAGGCCTCGTGTCCTACTAGGGTTATGGCATGTGAACTCCTGGCTCCAAGCCCCGTTCCTTTCTGGTTAAGCTGATACACAAATTTCAACAAAATCCAATTATATTAGAGCTGGTGATAGCTTGAGGTTCATGGGATTTCCTAGTTTTGTTCTACCTATTGACAATTGTAATCAAATTCAGTTAAACAATCACAACTAAAATAGCTTCAACCCTAAAACACATTGGGTCGAATTACCATTACCTACTTCTACGTTTCAGAAACAAACACTACTATTGATGCTTAAACTGGTGCGAAGATAACTCTTACAGTTGATACAAAATACGAAAATCACCATTATCAATTATGATGACAGAGATATATAATAAAAGAGTAATATTTATTAATCAATCAATGGGTTGGAGAAGAAACAAGAAAGAATTCACCACATATCATAGTTGATGAAACAGACTAATTTAACTCAAATTAATTGGGACCAAGAAATTAACGCACCAAAACTACAACTACAGATTTTTTTGTAATAGTATGAAACTTTGGAAAGCAAGTAAAAGAGAAGTAAAAAAGAACTGCTTACCTTGACCCATTTGCCTTCCACCACAGCCATCGTGCGTGTCGGGTGAAATTCTTGATGTTTTTCGATGGGCATATCACCTTAAATTTATAGAGGCCAGCAACAATGTTCGGTCATCTTGGTTACAACTATGTATATACACTTAGCTTTCCCTTTATTTACCAAACTGCCACTCTTGGACTGGAGGCAAGGGACGTGCCGTTCTGCTACCCCGGGCCCTGTCCTCCTATTTTTTTTTTAAATTAAGTTTTTTTAAATTAATTTTTTTATATTTTAAATACTACTATTAAAATTAATTTTTTGAAAATAAAAAAGAAAAAATTTTAAAATATTTTAAAATAAAAAATATTTTAAATCACAACTGTTATCACAACTAAAACAAAAATTAAAAACAAAATTAATTAAAAAAATTCAAATTAGTCATTACCAATCCTAAATCTTATAATTAAGAATTTAAAATTTTTAATGTGGTCACTAAAATACCTTTTTGTATTTAAATATTTTTTATTTTTCTGGTTCTAAGACTCGTAGTTCAAGTGACCAACTTGTTTTTTTTCAAATTATTTTTTATATTTTTTATATTTAAATCTTTTTTATTTTTCTAGTTCTAAGACTCCTAGTTCAAGTAACCAATACATCATTAAAAAAGAATAATGAAAATAAAAGATTAGCTTATATAATAATAGTAATTAATCATTATTGTCTAAATAATATTTTTTCTATTTTTTTTCCAAGTCAAAATATATTTTTACATCAAAATCAATAAAATTTAGAGTAGTTAATAAGTGCTTTTTTTATTTTTTATAAACTTTAAAATAATAAAAACACTTTTTTATCCTTATTGAACTCTTGAATAAGTGTTTTTTTTTTCCATTCCCTACGCGCAGTTAAAACACTTGACATTAGAAAACATAAAATTTGCAAGTAATTTTGTACTTTCATAGAGTTTTTTAAGTAATTACTATAATTTTAATATTTTCTAATTTATTTTTATATAAATAAAATTTATTTTTTAAAAATAATATATTTTTTATATTTAAAAATAAAAAATATTTATTTTTAAATATATTGAGCTTTACATAATATTTTTTTTTAAGTATCATTTTGCTCAACCAATTTCACTTGTTTTTACCGATGTGAGTTGATTCGGTAATCATAATAAAAGCCCGGGCTAGCAGTAACTGGAGTGACTTGGACTGAGGGTAGCTAGCTTCTTGACAAAGACCACGCTCAAGCTGAGCCCAAGTT
>SRLM01001254.1:253-94210 GCA_015708895.1 Populus ilicifolia | reverse complement strand
TGTTTTATATATATATATATATATATACATAAAATTCAATGTCAGTAGTATACTTAAACTTTACCATTAAAACAACACTTATTTAATAAATTTAATGAATACCATTAATTTTTTATTTGAATATTGAATATTTATAATTTTTAATTCAATCAAGCAAAAAAGGGAATCTTATATGGTTTCCAAAAGACATCCATTGCTCCTCAGCTGTTGCCTAAAACAATTTATCATACCAAGAAAATATATTATTTTAATTTATTTTTTATTAATAGTATTTTAATTTCCA
Organism: Populus ilicifolia; assembly: GCA_015708895.1. NCBI lineage: Eukaryota > Viridiplantae > Streptophyta > Magnoliopsida > Malpighiales > Salicaceae > Populus > Populus ilicifolia. The sequence continues at coordinate 93,927 of SRLM01001254.1, read as the reverse complement.
TTTCTAGGCTGATTTGTTTGTTCTTAATAGGATGTTTAGGAATGAAGTCTAAGATAATTTTTTAAAATAATTTTTTATTTAAAAATATATCAAAATAATTTTTTTTTATTTTTAATATCAATACATTAAAATCATTAAAAAACTCTAATTAATTATTAATTTAATATGTTTTTGAAAATTCAAAAATACTTTTAAAAAACAACTAAAAATAAAAGCAAAAGTTATGTTAAACGTTACTACATTTTTGTTTCTTGTTAATTTTTTATATGATCTTTCCTTAAAAACAAACATTTTATATGTCATTCCTTTCATTTAATTTCACTGAACTGGGAAAAACAAAAAATTGTATAACCAAGAAAGAAGAAAAATCCTAATGAGAGAGAGATTAAACTTTTAAAAATATATTTTAAATAACTTATATTGATGTACTAATATGTTTTTTTTTTTAATTCTTTTACTTGATTCATTTCTTCATGTATTATCTTTGATAGATATCATATATCTTTAATATTTTTACATGATGTGATCATGTTTAATTCACTTGTACTCAATCAATAATACAAAGTATTAAGCATTCATAAATAATATTTTTTTATTATCATTAATATACTCACTTCTGGGTCTAGAAACCATTATATTATTTTTAATCTTAGCAAGCTTGTGAGGTGACCTCAAGATTGATAAATTTTTATTTTGAATTTTAAAATTAGTGACTATCATTTTACTCAAAATCTAATTAAACTTATATAAATAAAAGCTAAGTTTTAATATCAATTGTTATATTAGAAATAAGGCAACAATAACACCTAAAGGGTGAATTAGATGTTTCAATAATAATAATAATTGTTATAATTAACTCAATTAAACATAATTAAAACGAGCAACAACAATATAAATAATTAAAGTGGTTAAAGTAAAAATTATAGGGATAGAAATTATAAACTCAATTTTTAATGTAGTTTGGTAACCTACATCCACACCTCAAGCATCAAACTCGTCTCAAGTATTGTATTCTTTACTAATTCAAGTCAAATATTATAATGTCCTTGATGAATCTTCACCAAATCCTTTTTCATCTCTTGAAAAAAAATACCAAATTCAAGATTTTTTTTCTTTAACGATGTACCTCATCATTAATTAAAACTTTTCTAATTTTTCACTTAAACTCTTGAAGAATCACAATTGTTTGAGATGTAATAATACTCTTTTAAATATTAGAAAATGCAATTAAAGCTTATATCCTTATAGTTTACTCTTAATAACATTTACAATATATGAAGGTGTTTAAGTGTAGTGAGTGTAGAAAAAACAATTGTTCCTCTGACAATTAAAACGGTTGATAGGTCAATCGATCAATTGATTCATGCAGATTCTTAGGTATTTATCCATGATGAATAAGTGGTCGACCGATTCACTTAGTATAGTTAAACAGCTGACTGGTTCAACTTAAAATCTAGTTTTAACAATATTAAACCTAGTGAAATTAGAATCGACTAAATGCATATCAATCCTATAATGCATGTAATATGGAGTGTGTGAATTTATTTTAATTTTTGCTATTAAGTTAGATATAAAGATTTATATAATTTGTACTAAAGTGAATCCTTAAGAACTAAGTCTTCACTTGCTTAATATCTTGAACTTATTGATTCATTTTTTCATTTAATTATTCATACTTGTTGATGATATTTATATAAACTTGTTTAAATTTATTCTTAACCAAGCATATTATTAGTCTATTTTCATTTAATTGTTATCATTAAGATACATAAAATATTAATATAAGATCCAAAGGCTAATAATTTTCTCAATGACTAAAATATTATTTTCTAACATTGAGATACTCAGATTCTAGAAAAAAAAATATTTCAAAAAACTAGGTTTTTCGTTTCAAATTCTCCAGCCAAGTAAACTTATTGACCTTCCTTACTTCAAGATTATCTTTTTTGTGTTCATCATACAATTTATATATATAATAAGTGAAATAATTTTACCATTTTATTATTTCAGAAATAATGTGATTTGAATTGTTCATATAATAGCTAAAAACTATCATATATTTTGTAAACATTTTTAACAATGCTCTCAAAGATTATTTCAATCTATACAATAATATTTTCATCCTATACACCTTTGATTATGCCTTTTAAATATCATGCACCCTAGTAGAAGATTCGTATAAACTTCTTCATATAATTCACCATGTAGAAAGATGTTATTCACATCAAATTGTTATAATTACCAACTAAGTTCATAGCTATATATAATAATGCTTGAACCATGTTATTTTTATTGATGTAATCAATCTCAAAGATTTAAGTATAACCTTTTCATATCATGTCTTGTTTTAAAGCATTCAATTATGTTATTAACCTTGTATTTATTATGTAAATCTATCAATATCCTTTTAAATTCTTTCCTAACAGGGGATTAACAAGTTCCCCCATTATACATATAAGGCTACCACAATAACTATAACAATTGTTGAAACAAAAAAAAAGATAATGTTGTTGAAAAAACCTTAGCATTGATAGTAATTGAAAATAATAATGGTAAAGTTTTACTATTTATGCACTAAATATACTAGTGTATGAATAATTTATTATGTTGTTACAAAACATATGAAGTTTGATTTTAAACATGTCTCATCTCTTAATTTGTCCTCATAAAAATAATTTTTATTATCAATGATACTTTGAGCTCAGTTGTTGGAGAAAAATCTTTAACTTTCACTAACACTTTGAAATTAGATTTTGTTATAATTGTTCCATCATAAGATTATAATATTTTATTAGTTTCTCAAATAACCTTAACTTTATCGTATGTGGTAATTTTCTAATCACAATATATTTTTTTAAAAAAATTCATTCAAGGCAAATAATTAGTAGTACTATTAAGCAATGAAAGTTGTATTGCTTTGATTTAACATCAAAAAATTATAAATGGTTATGTCAAACTTTAATAGTCGACTGATCTTATACCATTTTTATAAATATGAATAAAATACTCTTTGATTTTTTTTATTAAGAGAGTGAGAAAGGTATTTTGTATATACAATACTAATTAAACTAACTTAGAAACTAATTATTTATAAAATATAAAAAATAATTATCAAGAAATTTTCTTTAAATTTGAAAGCTAAAGATGCAGTCATAACTATAAAATCCCTATATAATATACATGAAATCTTAAAAAATGATAATTAAGAAAATATTACTTATTATCAAATAAAATAAAATAACAATCTTGATCGATATATAAATGAGTCCAAAAATATTATTCATTATCCAACAAAAAAAAATACATAAAAAAGATGGATGTCGTTCAGTCATGTAGTTTTTTTTCTTCTTATTGTTTAGATTTTAACTCTCTTTTTATTACAAGTCTTGCTTACAACTAGTAAATGAAAAAACTAAAAGAGGTTATTATCTTACTATAGCACCACTACATTCCCTCACAATTCAATTTATATGCTAGATATAGCATTGCCTGAATTCATTATTGGTCCCTAGATTTTATTTTACTTTTATCTTTAAGTTGTAAATTCCTTTATTTTGACATCATAAAATTCTTTTTTCATTGTATTAAATTTCTTAGTTTACTAAAGATTTCATTTTTACTCATGCTTAAGCTATTATAATTTTTTTTCAAAATTTTATGACAAGTTGATTTTACATAGAAATGTTTAAAATTTTCACAAAGGATAAAAATTAAAAAAAAATGGACTAAATTTGACAATGAAAGTAATTGAAAACCTTTTTTCCATGTTTATTATTTAATAGGCACATATATCTAACCTCTAGTCCCTTATATTTGATCCTTTTTATTTTATTTTTTTTATGTTTTAGTCTAAACTTTATTTGTTTTACATTTTAATCCATGGATTTTGAGAAAAGATAAGAAAGTCACTTGCAAAAATTAAAGAGAGATAAACCAAATACTTTGATTTTATATCTATGAATTCATCTTTGAAAAAGAATTCAATAGAGGCGGTTCCCAAATTCATTGATGCCATGAAAAGTAGATTGAAATCGATAATATTTTTTCTATGTGGTTTGATTTTTCATTTTCATGCTGATTACAATGTGTTTGATTGTTAGAAAAAGGGCTTTAGTTGTTCTTGAGATTTTGTTTTCATATTTTTTGCAAGTTAGGGAATAGAAGAAAAGATATAACTATATGAAGTAGTATGGTTGCATAATATGAGTAGCAACAACCATCTTTTTTTTTTGTGTGTGTGTTTAGGATTGAGTACAATAATAATGGTGAAAAACATTGCATATGATAATTACACTATATATATGATAAGTTTTCTGTAATATACCCTCTCAAACTAAATAGGGAGATTTTACTCGAGTTGTGTGTGTGTGTGTGTTTAGGGTTGAGTACAATAATAATGGTGATAATTACATTATATACATGATAAGTTTTTGTAATATTCCCTCTTAAGGTGAAAAGGAAAATTCCACTGGAAACTTGAATAAAAAATGAGCAAAAGGTACAGATAATAGCAGTTTGGTAAGGATATCAGCTACTTAATCATTTGAAGAGATGAACCAAACTTAAATCTTCTTCTTTGCAACTCGATCAAAAACAAAATAGTAGTCAACCTTAACATATTCAATACAAGCATCAAATACAAGATTTACTAACAGAAAAGTTTTCCCTAAATTATCGCATCACAAGGTAGCCATAGGTGGAGAGGGAAGATGAAGTTCTAACAATAACAAACAAAGCCATAGGATTTTAGCAGTGTCATAAGCTAAAGCCTTGTATTTGGATTTTATGGAGGATCTAACAACAATATATTGCTTCTTGAATTTCCAAGAGACAAAAGTATTACCGAGATACATTAAATAACCACCAGTAGATTTTTTATTATCAACACTGTTAGCCCAATCTATATTAATAAATCCATTAAGGGATATAGAGGACCCTTGAGTAACATGTAAACCATAAGATGTCATAGAATGAAGATATTGTAAAATATATTTAACAGCTACCCAATGGTCCTCAGTGGAAACTTGCATGAATTGACACACCTTATTAAGAACATAGCAGATATCAGGTATAATAAAATTAAGATACTACAAAGCACCAACAATCTATCTATATTTAGCGAAATTAGAGTATAAAGCACGTGACATGATAGTCAATGCAGAAGAGGGGGATGAAAAAGTGTCAATCAGTTTATAAAATGACATATTTGCTTGTTGAATGATATCATTAACATATTTCTGTTGACTTAGTAGAATGGTTTTTACTTCAATGCCTAATAAGTAATGAATGAGTACCTAAATCCTAAAGTTTAAATTCTGAGCTTATTAAAGTAATCAATTGTTAGAGTACTCAGAGTTATTTCTGATCAACAGAATATTATTAACATACACAAGTACATGGAATAGAACACCATTAAAAAAGAAGGTGAAGAGAAAGGTGTCGGCCTTGGATGCTTGGAAACTAATAAAGAGTAGAAAGTCACTTAATCATTTGTACCAAGCCCGAGGTGCTTGCTTTAGACCACAAAATAATTTATGAAGTTGACATATATGAGTATCAAAATCAGAGTGAACAAAACCAAAGGGTTGGTCCATATATACCTCTTCGTGAAAGATGTCATTAAGAAAAACATTAGGAACATCCAACTGATGGATCAACCAACCATTCAAGACAGCGATTATGAGTACTAATTGGATGATGGTAGGCTTGATTATACACTAAATGTCTCAAAATAATCAATCTTTTATTGGTAAGTGAACCCTCAAACTACCAACCAGGCTTTGTATCACTTAACACTACCATTGACGTGTCATTTGATCTTATAAACCCATCAACTTCCAACCAAGTTCATAGAGGGTTAGTAAAAGACTAGGGTCCATATACCATTTTCATACAAAGCCTAAATTTCCTCTTACGTAGCATGTTGCTAAAACAATTAGTGATGTGCCTTCTAGAAGGTGAAATGTTCATATGCAAGGGAAGATGAATGCCTTAGAGTAGAGGTGACACTAAAGTTAGCCATACTGGCCTTCCATGGCCTAAGAATAATGGTGCACTGATGAGAAGCTAGAGGAAAAAATGTTAGAGCACCACTGTATAAGACCTATTGAAGATCAAAATGCAAAGGATCAATGACTAAATTCAAAACAGGAGGAGAAACATTAAGAGACATGCTGGTGAGGTGGCCAAGTCTAAACCAAGCCAAGAAAAAATGCCCAACAATAGACGAGCCAACACGACACTAGTCCATTACAATGCTAATTATTATGGTAAAGCATGATGAGATGTTGGAGCCAAAGTTGTACCTGGATATTAATCAATAAAAATATATACATGTGGAGATAAAGGGAATGGACTAGAGCTCATAAGGGGATTCAAAACATGGGCAAATGAGGCTGGTGTAGTGGAGATAGGTTAAGTAGGGGAAACAGAGGTAGGAAAATATGATAAATGAGAAGAGAACACAGGGAATGCGAGGAATAATTAAGGTAGACAAGTTTTGTTGTTTGATTGTGAGGGAGAGTTATTATGTTCAAAAGCTGCTAAAAAAAAGTGTGTTTGTGGAATCGAACATGACGAACTATATAAATATAATGAGAAGATAAACTAAGACAGCAATAACCTAGGTGAGAGGTGTTATAACCAAGAAAGACATAAGAAGAGGAACACAAATCGAGTTCATGAGTATTATATAGTAAAAAAAAAAAAGAACCAAAGACACCTAAAAATGCAAAACAAAACTATAATCAAGAGTCAACTATAAAATACATTCAAAAAGTGACTTGATTAAGAATAGAAGTTGGCATATGATTTATTAAATAAACAAAAGTTTCAAATACATAGCACTAGAATTTTAAAGGGGCTTTACATTGACCCAGAAGCATAAGGCCAGTTTTAATAATATATCAGTGTCAACATTCAACCATGTCATTATATTCATAAGGATGTAAGCAGGTTAAATAATGATGAATGCCAATAAATTTGAAAAAGGTATTTAATTTACTTGAACATATTTAATTTGTAAAGAGAATTGACGCTTAACTTGAGTTTGAAATTGATGAAAAATAATGAAAACATCAAATTTGGCAATTAAAGAAAAGAACCAAATATACTTCATATAAGCATTAACAAATATAATAAAATATAAAAAATTACCTGAAGACAATATAGGAGAAGGTCCCCAAACATTACTAAAAATTAATTCAAAAGAAATCAACGTTTTGTGACTCGTAGTTTTTAAAAAAAAATGCAATGATTTTTCTAATTGACAAGTTTGACAATCAAAATGAAAATATTTTGACATATATAACACTTTTTTATTTGATACCAAAAAACTTAAAATATATGAACTAGGATGCCAAAGTCGACGGTGCTAAACATCAATAGAAATGGATCGACATGCAGTCAATAAAACTTAAGGCAATAAGATGGTAGAAGATTCAGATATAATGTAGAGACCATCTCTACTATCAAGTGTCACATGCTGATTAGCACTTATATCTGGAAACAAAGTAATAGGAGTACTCTCGGATTGAGTATTACACATTAAATGAGCATTAGCTTGCATACTATGAGTGGATAGTTGGGGCATTATTATGTTGAATGCTCAAAACTATAACAAAACTGATAATTTATTTTTTGTAAATTGGACTATTAACTAGAACCCTCAAAAAAATTGCCTTGTTGCCTAAAATTTTGTCTAATAATTTGTCCAGACCAAAAACCATTATTGTTAATATTCTGACTATAGTTAGACTTGTTAGTTCCATGATTAAGATAGCCATAGTTATAAGTCTTCCATCCTCTATGAAACAACCCCTGCAACTAGAATTTTGGTTATAATTGTTACCTAAAGACCATGACTGATGCTGTGAAAGAAAGGTTGAGATGGTGTTGGTAATAATAGTGTTGTCACAATGAGTTGAAAAGAAGCCTTGTACAGAAACTTATGTGTGAGAAAATGGCTATAAAGATCAGTGTGTGAAATAGATTCTGCTCTAGTGGTGAGGATGATTACTAGATCCTAAAATTTCCTCTCAATCCATGAAATACATAAAAGTTAAAATCTTTCATAGATAGTGACATGTCGAAGGCAACAAGCTCATCAAATAACATATTGGCTTGCTACAAATAAGCATCAATAGTGCTATCATTCTGCATCAAGTCTTAGAAGGAGCCATTGTATTATTCGTAAGTTAGATCATGAAGCAAGAGTAGTTTCAAGAGTTGTCCATAGACCACGGGATGTCTTGCAATCAACAACAATATGTAGCACTTCATTAGGCAGAGACGGTGTAGCCATGAAAGAGTTCATATTTTAGGTTCTTGTAAAGTCCAAGACGAGGAGGAATACCAAGTCTGCTGTGATACCAAGTTAGGGAATAAAAAAAATAAAAAAATTATATGAAATAATAATGGTTGCATATTATTAGCAGCAACCGTCCTTTATATATATATATATATATATAAACCTAATATACATAATTTTCTAAAAGCATATGAAGTATTTATGTTTTATTACTTTAATATATTTTTATTTAATTCTCTCGATACTATTTGTTATGTCTTTTTAATACATTGGCATTAAAGCTTGCTTTTAAATATATTGTTTTGTGAAAATGTGTTCGCAATAGCAGGACATTCTTCTCTTGAGTACAGTTAAAGAGTCTTGGCCGGTTTTATGGAGCAGAAGAAGTGAAATTCGCTCATCATTTAGCAACTTTTCGTTCGATGTCTTCAATCCCAAAAATCCTGAGAAAAGGTCGTGTTCATAGATAAAGATGAATATAACAACGAATTTTGAGGAAGTTTAATTGATTAGACAGATAAAATACATGACCACGATTCTTGTCTATTCCTAACTTTTTTTTTTCATGTAGCATTAATCATCACATATTCATGGTTATCACCATCCTTAATTTTCCAAATGGGATTCAAACGCAGGATGCTCATCAGGCCTTCATTGCTGTGCATCATGTTCATAAACGAAGAATTATTCCTTTTTTCTTTGGCTTTCCATTTGTGTGAGAGTTGTCTATGTATAGACATTTAACAAAACAACAAGAGAAGGTAGACAGGAAAAACTATGGAGTTACACAGTTTGTAAGCGACAGTTCTGTAAGAATCCGTGGATTGCTTTCGCAGAAGCTTAGTAGAAATCCCTGTTGTTGAAGTACAAGTAGGTTTGTTTACCAGAATCTGGGGCTACAGGCATTGCAGAAAACCCACTGTAGTCCATCTTGGCTTTAGTTCTGCATATTTCGGCAACATATTTGAAGAGCTGATGTTCTTTGTTATAAGGTTGGTTCACATAGTCTTCAATTGGCATCCACTGAGAGAAAAATACAATCGAGAAAAGCAAAATGGAACAAAACTAAGGTGGGCACCGAGAAACTATTGAATCTAGGCATGACCTAACCCAGAGGATCATTTTTTTTACATAAAATCAAGTAACTACCAGAGTAAAATACCTGAGCTGCCTCGAGCTCTAAATCTTGCTTCTGGATGTCAAAAGAGCGTGGCCTTAGCATGCAAATGAAAAATAGATCTGATTTGCTAAAGAATGATCGGTGGCTTTGTCTGCGAGTGAACAACAGAGATGAAATTGTGAAGGTACGGAATTGAAGTGGGAAAAAAAAGAGAGATTATGCTGAGAAAGAATGGAATTCTTCTGTCGAATGAAGCTCATGGAAGACTATCTGTATTCCTTGTATAACACCAATGCCTGGAAACAATTTATGCATGATGAGTCTATTCATTACAAAGCAGACATCTCACCTGAAAGCTAAAACTTCCATAAATTCTGTGTCAATCTGATACAGGATGAAAACCAAAGACCTTAGATTTAGAATGAAAAATAAGAAGCTAAAGATATTTCACCATGTTGCTCTCATTTTTAAGTCTAAAAGAGTGCAGATTGATTACTTACTCCTGTCTCTTCCTTAACTTCTCGAATTGAAGCTGAAGGAATATCCTCACCCTGTGGATGGAAATTTTTAATTTACGAGGTAGAACATTGTAAACGACAACACTACAGCCTGCAGGGATTGAAAATGCTTGCAATCCTGCTCACCTCATTAACCACCCCGGTAGGTAGCTTCCATACACCTGCGCCTTTAAATCCTCCACTATTCTCCTTGACTACAAGAACCTACTCGTAAACAAATTATAGAATTCAATGCCACCAAAACTTATCCAAAGAGAAGGTGGACAGACTGAAAATAATCATCGAATACCTCTCCATTACTATTCAATACAAAAGCCCCAACCCCTACACGATGCGAAGCATTTTCTGGAAGAGTATCGGGAGTATCAGGAATCCAATACACCAGCATCAAGTAGTCTGGTTCGGCATGATGATATCTAAATCCTTCCTACACAACTTATAAAATATTACTATAAAGTTTATGAAAAAGCACTAAGTGCTGCTGGAAAGATGTGCTTAATTACCTGAACTAGAGGTTCAACAAGACTAACAAGTCCAATAGGCAATTTGATCCATACACCCTTTTTCCCCTGAAAGGAGTGTCACGAAATGAAAAATACTGTGCCATGTAAGTGGAGATTAAATTATCATCGAGTGAAGTGAGAGTAAAGGGAAAACATAAAAGACTAATGAACACTAAAGAAGAATTACTTGTTGCCTCCATTTTACTATGGATGCTCTGAGTGAAGGGATAAATTCTGTAGAGTCCACAGATTCTTTCATTTCTATTACAATTCCTTCATACAAATCCTCAACTGCATTGAGTAATCCAACATGCTCGACTCTACTTTCAGCTTCAATTTGCTCCATAATAGACAATGAACTTGTTGAAGCTGGAATTTTCCCGGTCGAAAAGAAAGCCTTGAAATGACTGCTACCTGAAGGAACGGAAAATCAGCTGCTAAATAGTACTTGAATAGAAAAAACGAAGAACATTATTAACACCTTCCAATTCTCAGAAAGAGAAAGTAGAACAATTATAGAAGCTAATCAATGCTGTTTATGCAGACATAACCATACAAAAAGGCTTTCCTGTTCGAGCATTATGGAAGGTATGTAAAACAAATCTTTTCAATGTGAAGTGATCTGTTTCTAGCTCACCAAAATATGGAAAAGTAACTAAAACAAGTCCTAAAACTCCTAATTAACAAGGCAAAACGTATCTCACTCCTCATTGTGAAGATGAAGACTATGACATGAAGAAGCGCCTGCATTCAACCCAATTAACCATTAGCTTTTTTATGTGTGTCTTGAGAAGAGAAAAAGGATTGTCTAGAGGAAAAAGACGTTCTGAGAACCTGATAAACTTTTCATTTCAATTCATTGAACAACAGAGTAAGAGTCATCGGAAAGCCAGAGTTCAAATACCTTTCGAAAATCCATGACAAGAAGATGGAGATAATAGGATGGTGGACAGACGAGGCCTATTTGGAGGTAGAGAAACTGGTGACGGACAGTTCTTGCTCGGAAGAAGAAACACTAGTTTGCGATACCTGATTCTGATCATCTGCTTATCATTAATGTTAACCCAAATATTATTGCTAATATACAGCATTTGCAGGTTCGAGCTGCTTTCGATGGCTTCCACCTTACTTCACGAAAGAGATCTGTATTTCTCTGAATTTTCGGATTCTTTTATATTGCATGTATGGCGCCTGAAAACTTCGTGGGGTTGGGGTTCATCAGGCTGACCACGATACTTTGAATGGTAAATCTTTCTTAATCTTGACCAAAAATTCTTGACACGGTTTTGTACTGTAGTATAGACCACTACGTGCAGAAGGGTTTTGAAAATAACAGCTTGGATGCTTCATACAAACTGCTTTTCCAGTTCATTTCCTTCCACCTTCCTCTCACTGTCCCTGTAATGAAGGAAAGAGAGGGAAAACAAAAATAGTTCTGTGAGTGAAATACGGCGCCAACTTTTTACATGAACTTGCTGACAGTAAGTAAGTATTAACTTTCTTTTCTGTATGTTTTGGTTTAGAAATATAACTAAATCATTTATCCTTGTCGATTTTCTCGCATCAATTTCTTTTTTAATAAAATAATAAATAAACGCTGCTATTTTGTTTTCTAATAAAAATTTCAATCATGAAATAAAAATATAATTCATAATTATTATTAATTTAAATATTAATATGATGATATATTGGATGATATAATTTTTAAAATATCAAGATAATAATATATTAGATTTACATGGATTAATCTATTAAATTTGTGATATAATCTTATAAAAAATAATCTTAAATAATAAAATTAGTTAGTTTAAATTAATATATAATCTTATAAAAAATAAATAAATAAATTATCAAGATTAGTTAGTTTAATAGTAAATAATAAAATTTAAAATATTATATATTTTGAAAAGTATTAATTTATCCGTGAAAGATGAAAAATTAATTTAAGATGTAGTAAATTAATTTATATATATATATATATAAAAGGAGGTACATTCCAACCGGAAAACTAAGCATGTATGAACGTATGTAAATATATAAATTGAAATTCTGATGAGTAAATTATTATCATAGCAACAATTAGGCTATACTTACAGCCATAAGTCGGGGTTTAGTTATGATTACAGCTATGATTACTATAAAAAAAATATGATTAAAAAAATGTTAGAAATAATATTAGTTATTTGCCTCATGTTTTCTCATGTGTTAGATAAAAAAAGAATTAACATAAAAAATAAATATATTATTTTTTCAACATATTTTTTTGACATAAAAAAATTATAATTGTAAATCAAAAGGCTAATATATGTATTTAATTATTTAATTAAATAAATCAAGAATGATCTATGTTAATAAATAAATAAAAATTATAAACAACAATTAAAAACTAAATTGAAGAAATCAAGAGTTAAATATAAAGAAAAATATATAATCTCATATCACAAGTTATATAACTAATTGTGTTTAATAATATTTTTTATTAAAATTATTTTTTTATTTAATTAAATAATAATAAAAATAGACATACACATAAAAGCAATTTAATAAAATCAAATGAAAAAAAAATTATATAATGTTACATATATTATAAAAGATTGTTATCATTTTATATGAAAATTAAATAAAAACTAATTGATATTTAATCAATAGCTAAATTTAAGGGTTAAGAGATAGATATGGATGTAGATATCTAATCTCAAAACTTATAATGATCTAAAGAGAGAATTTCAAAAAAGAGGAAGAAGAAGATTACAACTCATATATTTTTTATGTGATTATATAAAAAATAAAAATAATTAATTAGAAAAAATTCCATAAAGAGTTTACAATAAACAAATAATAATAAAAGAGACATTTTATCCTCATTGAATATTCGTAAGATTTTTTTATTAAAAAAATCCCATATTAAGTTCATGTATAGTTATTGACATAGTAATAGTTAACAATATTTGAAAACTACGATATAATTGATTATTTTAATAGTCTTATTTAACATGAATTTTATTCTAGATGGAAAAAAAAAAAAACTAATCAGCTCAAGCATGTTTAGGCCTTGAAGGGCGAGACCACATGCTTGGAAGAGAACGAAGAAGAAGAAGGAACCTTAAAAAGCCTCCAACAAGCTTGATAACTTGTTCTTAAAATCTTTTTCACCAAGAAATAAGCGCGCAAAAAAATAAATTAAAAACTTTAATAATTTCATTTTTAATTTCAAAATACCTTTTAATAAGTCTAAAAGTTTAAAATCAAATAAAATCAAAATATTATTTTCATATATTTGTTTTGATATAGTTAGCAGGAAAACAACTTATATCAAGTTCTTCTGTACAAGATTAATTAATTATACCATAAGATCAATATAGCTAGTCAAAAACTTATTTTATCTCGTTTTTCTATCATTTTTTAACATTGAAAAAATAAATTATGAAAATAACAAAGTTTAGAATTGAAATATAAAGACCTTAAATTTCAAGAACCAAGTAGTGAAAAAAATTAGAGATTAAATTGTATTTTTCCATGCTAAAACATCTTGGAGGCACTATAACAGCCCGGTCCAACATGTTGTATATTATTTGTTTTGACACGGTCCAATCTGGCTTCAACGTTTCACAGTTTTATTTCTGGTAGCCAATAAGCTTCAAAACCCGACAATCCTGTCAGTATAATTGGACAGCTAGCGAGATCAACTCTGATACAAAATATAATAACCCGACCTAAAAGTTGTATATTATCCATTTTGGCTCAGCCTAACCTGGCTTCCATATCTCACGATTTTATTTCTAACAGCCCACGGGTCCCAAATCACATAACATGTTGGCAACCAATATTGTTAATAAGACTAACTACCACTCATTGACTTGTCAATGTGAAATATTATATGCACAATATACCTGTTCCCGGAAAAACATGATAAATGTTATTGAGAAGACATTATAGGGTAATAGGTATTAACTTTTGTTTTTATTCTATGGTTAAATTAGTAATTTTATCATGTAAAAAATGACCAATCTACCTATTTATAATTTGTAAAAAATGATTATATTATGATTAAAAAAATTATATTATCCCTAATATCTAGTTTAAAGGTGTAATAGCTAAGAGACAATTTACCATCACACTGTTACAAGATTGTGTTTTTTTTTTTATCAACTTCCTTTCCTCCTTTAGTTCTTTTTGTAGTTATTTAACTTAGTTATGAAGAGACAAGACAAAGATGGATTATATTATGGAGAATGGAAGGATCTTAAAAAGTTTTTTTTATAAGGATCACAGTGAAAAAATATACTTCTTTTATTCCAAAAACCTGTCCAACTTTATATTTTGAGATGTCCCATAACTATTATTCATAATAAAAAAAAAAACAAATCAAACTATGGGTTTCATAGCTTTCTTGTTATATTCCTAATTACAAACTCATTTTAATTATTTTAATTTGACCATCCTCTAACTCGTTTATATTAGATATTTTGTGATTTGTTCAAATAAAAAATAAAATAAAAGACAAAAATACAAATAGGATGTCATATCACTCTACATTTAGGCTTCGTGACAAATTTCTTTTTCAAGAATAAGAAATTTCTCACTTTTCTTTTTAAGTAATGTTAAATAACAATAATAGACACTCACCACTTTATATTCCATGAACCTAATTCAAAATTATGAAAAAATAATTATAATGTATAAATATGTAAGGAAACAAAAATAATGGAATTGAACAAATAGTATTTGGCACTACAGTCGTGTTTTTAAAAATTCTGAATTTTTTTATTTTTTAAAACTAATATGTTTTTCATATTTTTAGATTATTTTAATATACTTTTATTAAAAATAATTTTTAAGAAATAAAAAAAATATTATTTTAATATATTTTAGAATAAAAAACACTTTATTTTTTTAGTATTGAGCTAATTGTTTTTTAATAAAATAAAATAAAATATCCACTTTAAGTTTTTTTTGTTATGTTTTTTTTTAAATTATCTCCGTCGATTTTTTTTTCATATTAAGTTGATTGAGAATTTAATTTTGTAATGTTTTTTAAATCCTGTGAATTGCTTTAACATTTTTCCACATGATGTTTTTATGAGTTTTTTTAAATTATCTTTATTGATTTTATTTTTTTAATATTAAGTTTCTTAAGAATTATAATTATAATAAAGATAAATCATATGAAGAAAGTGTTGTAGTTTTCCTTACAAAACACTATGGATTGCTATAATATTTATCTAAATTTTTTTATGTTTTTTATAAAATTATATTTGTCGATAGAAATACTATAGTTTTTTTTATAAAACATTGTTAATTGCTACAATATTTTTTTCTTTTAAAATTATCTTTGTCAATTTGTTTTAATATTAAGTTGATAAAAAAAATTTAGTTTTATAATTTTTTAACTTTTTATTAAAAGAAAAACTAAATCATGTATAGAAAGTACTGTATCTTTTCTCACAAAATACTATAGATTGCTACAAATTATTTTATTCAGTTTCTAAGTTTTTGATTACAAACACAACTTTTTTCCTGTTGTGGAATATTAATTCTATCATATCTTTAATTTTTATTATTTATCTAGTACTGACTTATAATTATAATAATATAAAATATATTTATTTTATAAATTAATAACAATACACGAAGATATCATCTCGTATCATATTAAACTGTGTGAGAAATCAAATGGTATTAAAATTTTGGGACAAAGAAGGTATTGTATAGGGTAAAAAATCAAGGTTTTTTTTTTAATATGTTTATAAGGATATTTATTTTTTCACATAAATTTAGGGTTTTTTAAACCGTTTGGTGGATCAATAATTGTTTTTTTACAATAATAGTTTTTTTTAAATTCAAGGATTTAACTAACTGCTTGTCTCCTTTTCTTTGTGAAAATTTTTGATTTATCAACAAAACAAAAGTCATGAAAAAAGTCATCTTTTCTTTTAGCCCTTTAGTTCTATTAAATTATTGATTGAGTCCTCTTAAAAATAATTTGGGACATATTTATGGTAGTAAGATAAGGATTTTTTTTATCCAAAAGGATAATTATTTTTTCACTATATATATATATATATGTATGTGTGTATGTATAGTTTGGTCGATCCGGACCTAACTTATTTCGTCCCCTCTTCTTTGTGAGAATTTAGGATTCCTCCAAACAAAAAAACTCGTGAAAAAAAGCCATCCTTTCTTCTACTCCTTTACTTGTATCAAATTATTAATTGAGGCCTCTTCAAAAACTTTGGGTTGGGTCGGTTGAACATTAATATTTCTCACATGAAAATAATTTTAGAGTATTTCTAGTTTTTTCTTTTCATTATTATTATTATAAAAAAAACACTAAATGAAATAGGGAACTATACCTCTATGCTATTATTGTTCACACACATATAATTCATTATGGATTGTAATGATATTTTTTTTATCATTGAAGTTTGTTTCTCCGCAATTCACATCTTTTATGACCAATTGATGGTCAATTAACTTTTTTATTATTATTAATGTGAATGTCCGGGCCAGCTTACGCGCATCACAACTAATCTCATGGTCCACTAAATATCTTACAAGCCCAATAAATAAATAATGTACCGTGGAGGTAACAGACGTACCACATAAAAAGGACCCACTAGAGATATGAAGGAAACTACTCTCCAGCTCCACTGCCACTAAAACTTGAACCAAAATTCAAAAGAAGGAAAACAACGCCTACACCACTGAGCCACAACTTGCTAGGTGATGGTCAATTGACTTTTGTTTTGTTAAACAAAGGTATGATTGAAATGTGGAGAACCAAAATGAAAAAGATAGGCAAAATAGGTGGCACCTTCAAAGTTTGGATATAAAGTTCACTTTGATGCTCATACTTTCCAATTTATTTTTAAGTCCCTTTGGCTTTTGAATTTTAATTTTAGTTTTAATTTTTTTTTAATTTTCACTTTCTAGTAAAAGAGAAGAGAGAGGAAATAAGTGTATTTTATTGGTAAAGAAAAAAAAATCTTGATTGACGTAAACTAAATCTATGAAAAAAGTTGATTTTGTTGAGAATAAATTATATTTAATAAGGAGAGTCTTACATAAGTGTTCTTTGGCCTTCACACCTAGGCTCTTTTTTCTATTGATTTTTTTCTTAATTGTTTTTTACTTTTAATTTGATCAGCACTTTATTATATTTTTTTCATTGGTTTTTTTAAATAGTTTTAACACAATTTAAACAAAGTTTTGTGATTTTTTTTAATGCACAACATTTTAGTTTTTAATTGGTTTACAAATAAGATTTCAATATTTTTTTCCTTAATTTTTTTTATTAAGTGTTATTCAATTGCTTTCCTTGGCCATCTTTTTTATTGTCATTTTATTAAATAAAATATTAGTTGCAAAAAAACAAAATTATGAAATACGATTGATTTAAGTGAATTTTGATTAAAGAGATAATTGTTCCTTTCTTAATTTAAATCATTTGAATTTTTATACGTATTTATTTTATTCAAAAATATATGTTACTACTAAAAAAGATATTTTTTTTCCAAAAAAATGAAAATTAAGGATTTTTTCATATATATATATATAGAATTTGAATATTTTTTTCTAACAAATATCTATATTAATTGTCATAAAATTAAGTAGATATATATTTTAAAAGGCGCTTCACATTATTTCACAACACAATACCTAGCCTATCTCTTTAAATCCTTATTTTAAAAAGTTTCAATTAAAAAAAACTATAAAAAACTTTTTTTTTGTTATTGTTATTGTTGCTACTTCTTATATTATTAATATTATTTTTGTTATTGTTAATAATAATAATGATAATGATATTAATGATAAAGGTGATTGGGGCCGGGTAATTTTGGTAGATTGAATGAATTGTAATAGATATAATTTATAAAAAAATATTTTAAAAGTTATTATTTTAGGCTTTTTTTTAAAAAAAAATTATGCTTTGGATGATAATTTTATACATGGATTCATGATTCAAAGATTTTTTTGGGTTTGAATTTTTATTTGAGTGATTATTAATGATGATGATCTCCAAGCAAAAAAAAAAAACTTTTTAAACTTTATTTCCTTATGATTTTATGCATGGATTCATGTTTTAAAGATTAAATTTTTATTTAGTTTGAATTGCAAGGAAGAATAGAGAGGATTTTGAAGGGATTTTCCATCAATTTCTCAACAAAAACCTAATAAAAGAGGCGCATTCATAAATAAATAAATAAAAACATATTGTTTAAGGTGAAAAATCAAGGGTTTTTATTATATTTTTTTGCTCAAGTTTTGAAGGTTTTCCTACAGAGTGAACTTGAATACCTTTTATACTTTGTTGCTTGGAGGCCAGGTTCGTACAGCGATATAAACTATAATGATTCGAATATTGACCAATCCCATGTCATAGAAAAACCAAATCAGACACGCAAATACTACCAATAATTGAGACACTACTTGTATTTTGCGGTTGTAAGGTATTTCCGTAAAAAAAAAAAAAAAATTTATTTTAAATTTTTCTAAAATTATTTTAATCTACTAATAAAAAATAAAATTTTAAAAAATATTACTTCAATATTATTTTTTAAAATATTACTTAATGATTAAAAATTCAAGTATAAAGATTGATTTTTTTTATTTATAATTAACAATACCAGTTACGGTAAAGAAAGATATATATTAAAATAAATAAATATGTAAGCTGTATTGAACTTTTAATGAATAACTTATTATCATTCTTGTAATCACAATTAAGCTACAATGACAACCATAATTAAGGGGGTGTTCGTTGGATTTTTTAAATTTTTTATGTTTATTTGTTATTAAAAAAATTGATTAACCAAAAACACTTTTTAATTAAAAAAATTTAACTTGGTTTTCAAGAAATTTTTTTTTTATTTTGGATAGAAAACATTTTCATGAAGTTGTGAAAAATTTAGAAATATCATATTATTTATTGATCATATTAAATTTTATCCTCAAATTTTTGATTGCTATATATATATATATATTTTATTTTGAATATTTTTTTTATTTCATCCTATATAATTTAATTTTTATATTAACTTTGATCCTCGTTTTTATAATTATTATTTGCTTTTTTATTATCATTTTTTAATTGAAATTTTTTATTTATCAAATTTGATCTTTATTCTTTTGATTGTTACTTATTTTATTTAAAATAATTTATGTAATTATAATTATTATTATTTTAATTTCTTCATCTTTTAATTTTTTTATTTTTTATATTTGATCTCTATTATTTTAATTATTATTCATTTTATTAGAGATGATTTATGAAATTATATTTTTTTTTCAATTTCATTCTCATTTAACCTTTTAATTTGTAAGATTTATTCCTCGTTATTTTGATAAAACTGAAAAATAAAATATTAATAAGTTATTTTTAATTTATTTTCTATGATATAACCAAATATTAAAAAGTATTTTCTAACTTATTTTATGCTACAGTGCTAAACATAAAAAATAATTTATTTTTCTAAAAATGACATAATCAAATATTAAAAAGTATTTTCTAACTTATTTTATGCTACAGTACTAAATATCAAAAAATAATTTATTTTTCTAAAATTTATTTAAAAAATTATTTTCCAACAAATAAACATGGCCTTCAATTATAATTATAATTACAGCTATAAACATCAAATGATATACATACATCCACACACATATGTATGTATGTATGTATGTATGTATCATAGTTTCTGGTATTGAAACTGAAAAATACAAGGCTGACCTTATAGTTTTCAAAAGGACTGAATTAATAACTTGATACAACTACAGGGTTCATAAAAATATACCCTCTTTTTTCATGATTTTTTGTTGAATTGATGGATCCGAAAGAAGACGAACCAAGCCCAAATAATTGAAAAACTAAACAAGAAGCAATTGAAAATTTGGTGGTGGTGGTTTACATTAAGAAAATATCGATTTTCTGTTTTGTTATTCTGGGCCGTTGCTTACCACCAAAACACAAAAAGAAAAAGAAAAAGAAAAAGAAAAAGAAAAAAGAAAATAATCTCGCTCACACCCGCACAAGCCACAGGGACATGGAAGCCTGGCCTTGCCTTAAAAAACAAAAGGAGGAAAATAACTTGTGAAAAATTAGAAACATGTACACGCTTTGTGCTCTAGCGTCCACGTTCTTTGTGTCTCCCCCTCTATTTCTATTTTAGCGTCTTCTCTCTCCCTCAAATCACTCTCAGTAACAGGCAGTGGCTTCAATAATTCATTTTTCAAACAAATAATTTCTGCCCCCCTGAACTTGTTGTCTTCCTGATCTCTTCTCCAGCTCAATTGGTTAGTTTTTTTCATCTACTCCCTTCTGGTTTTTTTTTTTTTTTTTAAAACAAAATATTATTCATTCCATTCATGTTTTTGTTTCTGAATTTTGCTTGCCTTATTCAGTTGCTTGATTATATATTACCCGCCTGGCTGCTTAGATATTTGATTCTTTCTGTCTCCAATTTTATGGTCAATTCTCTTTTCAAAAGGGTTTTGTTTTTCGTAGCTTCAAGGCCAGGGTAGAATCACTATTCACTTGTATCTCAGTTTCAGCAATATTTGGGTTGTTTTTTTTTTTTTTAATCGTATAGGCTGTATATTCTCAGGTGGTATTTTATTGCTTCAATGGCGGCAATACTGGCTTCACAAGGTTGTTATTGTCGTCATATTGATTTGATGAATGAAGGAAGGATATTATCGGACAATCTCAGTTTCTCGAGTTCAGTTTCGAACCCATCTGTGAAGTTTGACCAAAAAATACATAACCTGATTTTCTCTGATAAATTAAGAATGGAAGTTGAAATGCGACAAACTGAGTCGCCGGCTTCAAAAAACTTAGGTTCCAGTGGACCACCAGACCCAAAAAAACTAGGCTCCAATGGAAGAGTGATAAAGATGGTGCCTACAAGTGAGGTGCTGAAGAAAAGAACCCCAAATGGTAACAGAGTAGATATACAGAATGGAACGAAGCAGGTTATTAATGGAGCAACTTTAGCTAAGAGAGATTCTAGTGCTGCACTCGTGAAGTCAACAAGATCTAGAGGGACTGACAAACTTCCACCACTGGAGGATTTTAGGGCTCTTCCAACAGATGAGGGCTTCAGTTGGGCGGATGAGAATTACAATGACTTTCGAAGGACCATTGACATTTGGTCCTTCGTTCTGGCCTTGCGTGTTCGTGTTACGTTTGACAATGCCAAATGGGCATACGTGGGAGGTTTCACAGAAGATAAACAGGTGACTTCTCATAATCTCTTGAAGAGTTAAAACTGTTATATGGTGTTATTGTTCATGCCTTATGTTATGAAATTCCGTTTCGCCTGCAAGTATTTTCTAATGGATGAAATTCTGTGTCAAAATTCTGTTGATTATAATCCTGTTATCTTTTTTTCCTTTCATGTCAATGGTGGTCTTTCTTGTTCAGAAAAGCCGTAGGAGAAGAACTGCTTCATGGCTACGGGAGTGTGTATTGCAGCTTGGTCCAACTTTTATCAAACTTGGACAATTATCCTCAACAAGATCAGATCTATTTCCCCGAGAGTTTGTGGATGAGCTTGCCAAGTTGCAGGTACCTCTTTGATTTTATTCTGTGTTAATCTTTTATTTTGTCATTATATGCTAATATGGAGTAGTCCGGTCATTTTATCCTTTGCAGTCTTTGAGCTTTTCTTATAAATCTGATATGATGGTCGCATGATGTATTCCAGGATAGGGTGCCTGCCTTCTCTCCAAAGAAAGCAAGAAGTTTCATTGAGAGAGAATTGGGAGCTCCAATTGATGTGCTGTTTAAGGCGTTTGAGGATCAGCCAATTGCAGCAGCTAGTCTTGGTCAGGTGTTTGATTTATGCTTGCCTGTAGTACTTGTTTGTGTCCGTATTTGGCTTTCTGTGAAATTCACTCAGTACTCTATCGAGCTTTGAAAATATAATGTCATGGAGATATTTCTCATGTGAGATGATTTTCAGATTTAAGAAGCTCATTCTATAAAGTTTAGGGATTTCATGACTAGGATACCATTCTCAAGCAAAATTAAGAAAACATGCAGACAAGGCTTCTTGCTTTCACCGATTTAAGATTTCATTGCTTCTACTTCTATTCCCACAAGAGTGGTGTATTGATTAGTTGTTAGGAGCATTGAAACCTTTTCCTTGCAATTATTTTCTTTATTGTGAATAATTCACTATATTGCTGATTGGAATTTATCTGGTGCCTTCAGGTGCACCGCGCCATCCTGCATAATGGGGAGAAAGTAGTTGTGAAAGTTCAAAGGCCTGGTCTCAAGAAACTTTTTGACATCGATTTAAGTGAGTTATGTGTACTATATGTTTGTCACTTCTAGACAAGGATATTATACTTGCTTATAACTATGTAATGCCAGGCATGATTTTACTCCTTTTCTCTGCTTCATGGCTTTCTTTATTGCGGCTTTGGTCTCTCCTTTTGAGCTCTACTGGAAAATATTTTCATCATTAGCTTGATGCTCTCTGTTAGTTTTGGGATTCTTTTTGGTTGGTTTTGCAATTTTCATTAGAAGAGATGAATTGCTTGGAGCATGCTAAAACTGTAATAAAAGCACTAAGAAGGGTGTGTCTATTGACATGCTTTTAAATTGCATAAAAATTATGCTCGAGTCAGATTTAATATCTTCTGAGGCACTAATAAAAAATATTTTCACATGTTAATGTACAAAGTGCATATATTGACTCTATAGGTTTGGCTGGGGGCTATACTCTTATTATGTCTTACTCCATAGATAGTGGTGCTTACCCTGTACAATTAACGTTTTGATTATTTCTCAAACTCTATTCTTCTTCCACCCAGGAAATTTAAAGCTAATCGCAGAGTACTTTCAGAGAAGCGAGACTTTTGGTGGTCCAAGTAGAGACTGGATTGGGATATATGAAGAATGCAAAAGGTAAATCATAGGCATTTATTACTTGTCATATTATTTATATATTTATTTTCATCATGGTTATGGATAAAAATTCAGGAATTTTTTTCTATTTGGGTTACAAAGGAGAGGCTCAAAGTGGAGATCTTGGCAGGAAGGAGGCACGGGTGCCAGCTTGAGCCATAGGCTCATTGGCAACAGTTTTGGAACTCTAATTGTTCATTAAACACAATAAGGCATACTTATTTAATATGAATCTGTGTCCTAGCCTGTGCTATTTTGCTTGACATTTCATATTTGCTTTGAAATCCAAAAGACAAGCTGGGTTTCAACATTGCATTGTTCCACAAATATAGCTTTTGTTGCTTTGGACATAACAGAGGCTAAAGGATTTATTCTTTATTGAAGTGATGCGGCATGTGTTTTTGTTCATAAATGTAATTATGAAATGCTCCCTATCATTCTAGTGCTCCATTGATTTCAGGATTTTGTACGAGGAGATTGATTATATTAATGAAGGAAAAAATGCTGATAGATTCCGCCGAGATTTTCGGAATATAAAATGGGTCCGAGTGCCGGTATGCCTCCTGCTACAAAAAAATTTAATTCATTCTTTCTCCTTGATCTCGTAGTTTACAATTTAATTCAGTGAAAGTGGACTGTACACTTGAATTCTGTTTATTTGAACAGTACTTATTTTAAATCTCATTTGCCTCCATCTAGCTGGTATTCTGGGATTATACTGCCACGAAGGTTTTGACTTTGGAGTATGTACCGGGTATCAACCTAAACTTATTCATTTTCTAAAGCTCCAGTTGATGTCAAGCCCCTTATATTTTAAGGCAGTTAAAGTCCATGTTAAGATCTTGTTGTAATTAAACACACTATATAAATTGTAAGAAACGTGTTTGTGATAATTGATGTCATGTTGTTTCACTTTTTTGTGCAGGGGTTAAGATAAATCATTTAGATATGCTAGATTCACGGGGATATGATCGTTCACGAATTTCATCACGGGCCATAGAAGCATATTTGATTCAGGTATACGACACTATTCAGATACATCCACGTGACCTTAAGTCATTACTGACTTCCAAACTAGCAGTGATGACTGTAAAATGGATTTTATTTGTTCCTTTATATATGTTCCTATTAATTAATGGGTTTGGGTCATACTACAGATTCTGAAAACTGGTTTCTTTCATGCTGATCCTCATCCTGGAAATCTCGCTGTCGATGTGGATGAGTCACTTATCTATTATGACTTTGGTATGATGGGAGAGATCAAAACTTTTACACGCAAGAGGCTGCTTGAACTTTTCTATGCAGTTTATGAAAAAGATGCAAAAAAGGTCTACTTTTTTTTTTCACTAATATTTCCTTGACATTTTTCAAGCACTAGAATGATTTGTAGGATGGGAAGCCCCAATTTAATGCAAACTAGCTGCCATCTTTTATTTTCAATGCCTCATATTAGTGTATGTTGCTGCAATGAATGCTTGTGTATTCATGTTATTAACATGCTATGACTGTTTCATGTTATGACATAGTTCCTGGAGTATTGATAAGAGAGTTGGCAGGTGGGAATTTGGTAGGAAGGAACCATGGTGTGCCAAGAAGTTGGCAAAATTAGTTCATAAAATATTCTGATTCACAACTTAATGTGGACTTCAGTTGTAAAATGCAGAATTTGTGAACTGTTCTCTGCATCATTATCCTCAACTCTCATTCCGTCTCCCTTTCACCAAAATTCTTTAAATCAAAGTCAATTTTGAAAATTGGACTTGTGAGAAGAAAATTTTTCTCTGTACTGTTCCGCTGACATTGGCACTACGGTGCTAGGGACAGAAGTTCTACTATCACTTTTCAGCTGCAATAACGGGAGATGTTGGAACAGTCAGAACCTTTGTATATATGTTGTCTGAAATTGATCGAGACATTTAGATGATGCTTCCTCTCTCCTAGCACATGCATGATAATAATCATTATTTTCACTGGACTCTCTAAGCATGTTATTGAATCTTGTGGACCATGCATGTGATATTTGACACGAAATGAAAGAATGCAGAATATGTGTAAGACTTCCAGCCATGTTTTGAACATACTTGTTTCTTTCTTGTTTGTCATTTGAAAAACAACACACTCCAGAAACATGCAATCAAAATCATTCAAGAAGCTCCATACATGAACTTCTGAACTTAATGTGCTTGCTTCGGCAGTGTGAACTGATGAATAGTTACCATGCAGGTTATGCAAAGCCTCATAGATCTTGAAGCACTTCAGCCCACTGGAGATTTATCATCTGTAGGTGTCAAACACTGTTGAATCAGTATTTAGGAAATGTATCTCAGTAATATGTAAACAGTTTTTTGAAACAAGTGGTCTTATAAGCATTTTTATTATGGTATTTTCCTAGGTGAGGAGATCTGTTCAGTTTTTCCTGAACAATTTACTGAGCCAGACACCTGATCAGCAGCAGACTTTGGCTGCAATTGGGGAGGTATGCAACAACGAGGCTTCAAAATCATTTATCATCTCTATGTGAAACTTCATAATAGCTCTTGTATCTATATAATCCTCACACATGTCTTGTCAGTATATGACTAAATGAACAAAATAGCTAAAAAAAATAACTATTATTTAAGTCATCTTTAATTATAGTGACAGGAAAATGCACCTTTTCATTTTATTTTTTTTAATAATATGATCCCATTTATTTTCACCAGATCATTTATATGATCCTTCCTTGATCACTAAGGTTGACTCCCCTTCCTTTTTTCAGGATTTGTTTGCAATAGCTCAGGATCAGCCATTCCTGTTTCCATCCACATTTACCTTCGTCATTAGAGCATTTTCAACGCTTGAAGGTTATCTCAAAGCTTTACTATATATATATATATATATCTCACATTTGTGCTGATTTGAAGGGGCTTTCCTGGATTTGTGCTGATTCACATAATCTTATTGGGATATTTTGTTAGTTGGTGGACTTTGTGAATGAGGAAAGTTTAAAGGATAGCCTACATATTTGTTGCTCTTACCTCGGTATCATTGTGTCCTTCCAGGTATCGGGTACATTCTTGATCCAGATTTTTCCTTTGTGAAGATTGCTGCCCCTTATGCGCAGGTTGGATATGTTTTACTAGCATGCTTTCATTACAGCTTCTCTCCCAATGCTTTCATGGTCTGTATACTGTTGACTGAGGCTTTACACAACCTACAGGAGCTTTTAGATGACAGACAAAGGCCACGTAATGGAACACAGCTAGTTGAGGAAATAAGGAAACAAGCAAATGATGTATTGCCCTCGCTCTTGTTCCTCCTAGATTCCATTTCCTCCCTAGAAATGCTGTTAGATAGAAACTCCTGCTTCTAGTTTCCTTGGTTATATTTTATCCCAGTGTTAAGTGTACTTGTATATTTGTTCAGGCTAGAAGTTCCACCATATCCATGCCGTACAGAATCCAACGAATAGAGGATTTTGTGAAACAACTTGAAGCGGGTGACTTGAAACTCCGAGTCCGGGTGCTTGAGGTAATCATCCTTTAATATTCTATTTAGAATATGTAGTCTGATGTCCTCTTGAAATGGTTTTTTGAAAAGGCTCACCATAGCTAGACCGAGCTTTTAGGAGTTTAAATATTTTTCCCACTTCAATTTAACACCACAATCAAATTGCCTTTACCAGTCAGAAAGAGCAGCTCGAAAAGCAACAATTCTACAAATGGCAACCATGTATACAGTCTTAGGAGGTACCCTACTAAACCTCGGGGTAACCTTCAGCAACCAGGGCAGTCAAGTTATTGCAAATGGATCGTTCGTTGCTGCAGGTAAGCTTTCTTGCATTAGAACCTTCAAATCATATCGGCGCGAGTTTTTGGTTTCAAACATTGAAATTCCTGATCATTCATCAATATTCCGTGGAATAAAGTGTTTCGTCATTGAAAATGCAGGAGTTTTTCTGACACTTCTTCTAAGGTCCATGCAAAGGGTTAAGAAGCTTGATAAATTTGAGAAGATGGTATGATTTCTGAAGCGACTGGTCAAACTCCCTGCTGCATGGTGCATGGTGCACACCAGATGCTAATCATTTATCTGAAGTCGTCAAGTGTCCTTATTCTTAATCCAAGTGATCACAAGCTTGTAGATCTATCATAACTTCAAACTCAAAATCATATAATTTGACCATTGAGGTGGTGATATGGCATCCCTAAAGACTGAGTGGCAAGGAACTTGTCAAGCAGACAGGTATACATTAATTATTGGTCTGTTTGATCACGAATCACAAACAGAAACACTCCGTGTAAAGGAAGATAGAAAACATCAATTAAACAATAGAGGAAAAGAAAATATTGTCAAAGAGGGTGTTCTTTTATTTAATGAGTAATGGGTGCCGTGAACTGACCGGTGCACGTGTCACACACATTCCACAGGCCAATTTGCATGCCGGAGAATACCTTGTTTTGGACGGTAGTGGTAGGTGGCTGGCAGCATCTGACCATATTCCAAGTCTCTCTCTCTCTCTCTCTCTCTCTCTCTTTCTATGTCANGGCCAATTTGCATGCCGGAGAATACCTTGTTTTGGACGGTAGTGGTAGGTGGCTGGCAGCATCTGACCATATTCCAAGTCTCTCTCTCTCTCTCTCTCTCTTTCTATGTCAAGTAATATGTTGAGTTCATGTCCGGAAAATTAGCTGATTTGGATATTCATATTAATAATAATAAATAAATAAAATGCTTGAATCAAGTTATCTATCTAATGCAAATTCGCTGGTTGATTTTAAAAACAATCTAATTAATGATTTTAAAAGGATTTATCAGACAGTAATCTTAAAATTTGTGCTTCAAATGCAAGTAAATACTGGAATTTAGAAGTGGGAATGTTTTTCAATTTGCAAATTTATTAAAATAATAAATCCAATTTCTTGCCTGCTTATGTGGAATTAATTACGAGTTTTAAAAGTTTAATACAGGTTATGAGCTAGGTTGATAATTGACCTGTGGGAATATAAAAATAAAAAAAAATAATTATTATAATCTTAAAATTTAATTAAAAAAATCAATCCGGTTCAAATCTCAAATCCAAGACAATATAAAAATAAAAATAATAAATATTATAATTTTAAAATAATACTCTGAGATCAACCTGAGAGACGGCTGAGGAGGGTGAACTGGGTTGGCTAGCTGATTAAAAAGTCAATGGAATTATAGACCCAGTCAATTTAAGTTGGCTGGCTGATTCGTCGGATGAATTCATCCAAAGGTGAAGAAGCTGATGGCTTGCCTATACTGTATTCTTACTAGCCGAAATCATTAATAATAAAAAATAAAAAATAAAACACACAATCAACTCCTAATCACCTCATTAGCAGTATTTACCCAGAAAAACCCAAGCTTGACCTTTATGGTCGTGTCTACGATGATGGCTATGGTGGAAACCAAAAGCATTGACCCTTTTTTAAAAATAAAATACAAATGGGTAAAAGGGATATTTGCAATCCACTTGAAACCAAATGTAATCAAGTTCTGGAGAAGATGCTGTGTTCTGTACCTATTGATTTTACTGTTTCTCTTCCGTGACCTGTTGAGAGAGATGCTGCTGTTGTCTGTGATGGCTTGTAATCGCTGCACCCACCAAGATTATAATAGCAGTAATAAATGAAAAACAGCGAGGGAGACGAAAGGGAAAGAAGTAAAATAAAAAAGAGAGCAGAGATAAAAACAAGAGCGTCGGCAGTTTTTACGTGTAAGAACACGCCCGGGAATCTTTGATCTTCCCAGGCCAGGTTGTAGCTTTTGGCTCGATTTAGGCAGCTAATTTGGTGTTTTACGCTGATGGTAATCTAAAAAATAGATATGTTTTCGTTTGATTAAAAATAAATAATTAATTTGAAATAAATAAAAAATTAATTTTTTTAAGTGAAAACAAACAGCTCTAAAATAATTAAAAAAATTTATGATGAAATGTAATAGAAACTGTAATTGCCGGAGGGACTAAAGTTTTATTATCTTTCTTAATTGTTTGATTTTTCTTTTTAAAGTGTTGTTAAGAAAATTTAAAAAAATTTTGTTTTGTTTTTTTATTTCAAGTTAATATTTTTTTTAGATCATCATATACTAATATCAANTTGTTTTGTTTTTTTATTTCAAGTTAATATTTTTTTTAGATCATCTTGATATACTAATATCAAAATTATTATTTTTAAAATAAAAATAAAATTATTATTTTAATACATTTATAAATAAAAAACAACTATAATTATAATAAAATACACTCATATTATATTAAATTACACGTGGTAGATCAATTATTTTTAAGAATATACTAGATAGATATTGAAATGAATATTTCTAAAATCATTCTAGTTTTTTTTTTATTTTAATTGACGTTCTTTTATAATTTCATGATTGAGTAAAATAAAATTACCTTTTTTAATATTTATTTATATTTCAAAACAAGAAAATAACATAAAATGGATGAAAAATATTAATAATTAATTTTTAAAATAAAATAAGCAACTCGTGTTATTTAACTAGGAGAACTAATTAATTCATTTATTTTTTTTAAAAAAATAGATGGAGTAAATAATACTTGAAACTCATAATGTTACAAGTCAAACCAACCCATATTGACCAAAAAAAGAAGAAGTCAGTCCTTACTTAATCTTGTCTTCCCTGGAATTCTTTTTTTTTTTCCACGTTCTTCGGCATTGTTTAAAAAATCAATGATATATTTTTTTAAAAAAAGAAATAATAAAATATAAGATTTTTTATTGTCTACAAAACCCATGAAGAGAATACCAAACACTGTCTTCTATGCTAGGAATATTACTTCTAAAGCATTGTTAAAATAGGATATCACAAATTCAAGGAAAAGAAGAAGAAATAATCTCATAAATATATTAAATTATTTTGCAGGTGGGCAGTTGCCTATTTCCAAACACTCCCCCGGTTCCTTTTCCGTTATATATACCAAAGTCTCACTTCAAATCCTGCCATTAGACCAGTGTCCGTCTCTCTGCATTCATTTCTTGAGGATCTCTGGAAAAGCCCTCTGCGTCTTGTATTGCAGGTATAGCCTTCTTCTTTCTTTCATTACTCCCCTCTCTAATAAATTATCTCTGTAATGTTTTTTTTTTTTTAGAAAGACATGTTTCATCTACCTCTGTTTATTCATCCTTTGATCCGTCCATCCATCTGTTTTCTTAGCTTTTCTTTTCTCTATATTTTCTCAGTGAACAAACAGCCTTTGATGTGAGTGTCTTTCGTGTTTTAAGTAATTAAAGCGTACGCGTCTCGTTGGGAAACTATATTATAATAATAATAATAATCCAATGTCTCATGCCTTTTCTACTATTGATTTCGGATTTCCTTAGCTGATTAACTAACTACTTCATTAATTCATTAATATCAACTGTTTAAAAGGCGGATCATCTAAAGCTTGTGTCGTTTTTTTTATACAGCTCATTTATGCTTATGCTTACCATAATTATTTTTCTTGTAATTGGAATCAAAGGCTAATTGGGTTTGTAATCTCTTGCAGATTTTCATTTCCAATATTCTCAATGACTTCTGCAGAGATAAAGCCGAGAGGTGCCGTATTTTCTCTCTTTCTTTTGATAAATCTATACATGCATGTTAATTGAATGTAATCCTTATGGCTGACACTTTGTATATTCCTGATGCTCTATTTTTATTTTATTTTATCAACATTTCAGTTTATGAAGTTGGTGGAAAACTTTCAAATATAGATTCAATATGTTCTGTTCAATTTTCTTGATTTAAATTTTTTCGCAGATGTTTGTGTTGTTGGTGTTGCACGTACACCAATGGGTGGCTTTCTGGGTTCACTGTCATCTTTACCTGCGACCAAGCTCGGATCTATAGCTATTGAAGGTCAGAATGCAGCCTTGTTGTGCTGTTTACTTATCGGCTGAATCTCTGTTCATGGAAGTTCTTTTTGGCATTTGGTGCTAAATACTCTCCTTTGTTTGTTGATATGTAGCTGCTCTTAAAAGGGCCAATGTTGATCCTTCAACTGTGCAAGAAGTGTTTTTTGGCAATGTTCTCTGTGCGAATTTAGGACAGGCTCCTGCTAGACAGGCTGCATTAGGGGCAGGAATTTCTAATTCAGTAGTTTGCACGACCATTAACAAAGTTTGTGCTTCAGGGATGAAAGGTGCACGTGATGTCATGTTGATCTCTTAGTTACTTCTTCCTTTTTATGTCAAGAAAATATCACGAAAGCATTTTAGGTTTTATTTTTTTTAATTTTTTTTGGGGATGTTGCAGCAACCATGCTTGCAGCCCAGAGTATCCAGTTGGGTATTAATGATGTTGTTGTTGCTGGAGGCATGGAGAGCATGTCAAATGTCCCCAAGTACTTGGCAGAAGCAAGGTTGGTGTGACACTCATTACGGTTAGTCAGTTCAATTACTTTGAAACTTTATCGAATATTTTACGATTCAATTATCTCAAGCAGGAAGGGATCCCGACTTGGACACGATTCACTGGTTGATGGAATGCTCAAAGACGGTTTGTGGGATGTTTATAATGATTGTGGAATGGGAAATTGTGCTGAATTATGCGCTGATACTCATTCAATACCTAGGGACGACCAGGTACTGTATTAATCCCATAAAGTTTTGTGAACAGAACCTCATTGTTAGATATGGCTTTTGATATACGTATTTTCTTCATAATACGGTGTCAAATCTACATTATGCTCTTGTGGTCAGTGAATTTTCTTATAGACAATATGATTTTTTTTTTTTTATCAAACCTAGCCTTGTTTTGGCCGCAAACCCCATTATTGATTGGTAAATTGTTACACAGCCAGTTTGCTGGCTTGTTTTCTACCTCCTTTCAGTTCAGTTTCTGGAACACATATTTTCCCATTGCCTTTTCTTTTCCCTCTAGTAGCCTGCCTGTCTACACCCATGGTTACCATAAGCCTTCAGTCCTCTGGTATCATTGTATCAGGGGCAGCTTTGCCAGTGAGGGCATGATGATAAAAGCCGGAGACGCTAGATTAATGGACACAAGTCTCTGAATCTCTGCTGTCATCACAACCACATAGAGCCTCAAAACTACGACTTTTTTTTTTTTTCATTTTTAAAGCAGTTTCTTACTAGGATCTTGGTGATTTATGCAGGATAACTATGCTATTCAGAGCTTTGAGCGTGGTATTGCTGCGCAAGATAGTGGTGCCTTTGCATGGGAAATTGTTCCGGTTAGAAATCTATTTTTATGTTGAAGATATTTCCTTTGCTTGCCTTTTGTCAATAGTGTGTATCTAAACTGTTATTGCACAGGTTGAAGTCCCTGGAGGAAGAGGAAGACCTTCAACAATTATTGATAAGGATGAAGGTTTAGGAAAGGTATGTTTCCAAACCAGTCCTTTGTCCTTGCTTCTGATGTTGGGAATTAGTTATTAGTATCCAACTTGCTCTCCTATTAAATTTTCTACGTTGCTTTTATGCTATGCCAGTTTGATGCTGCAAAATTGAGGAAGCTCCGACCAAGTTTCAAAGAATCTGGAGGCTCAGTTACTGCTGGCAATGCCTCTAGCATAAGGTTTAATATTTCTCTCACCTTCAATTTACTTATCCATCTTCTTTCAATTATTCAGTTAGGTCAGAATATCAGAATTAGCTATATGTTTGACTCTACTAGAGGTCTATCTCTGGCACGGTGTGGTCATTTGATGCCAGAACCTTACTTCCCTTTGCATCTTTATGAGCATCTCCAAACACCATACCCAACGGATATTTTTCCTGAAGAGCTATAAACATTGTTTCTCCTTATTATATCTCTTTCAGCTTTTATTTAACCTCTAGCATGTTAAAATCATGGTAATAAGTGCCCAAGAGTTTTACTAAAAGTGTAATTTTCTCATTAACAGTGATGGTGCTGCTGCTTTAGTTCTAGTGAGTGGAGAGAGGGCAATTCAGCTTGGACTGCAGGTGCTTGCAAAGGTTTCGGGATATGCTGATGCTGCTCAGGTAATTCATTAAATTGGGTGGGAAATTACTATTTTCTTGATGCTGTGCAATTTTAATTACGTTGTCTTTTGACTTTTTAGTGCCACGCACTGTTTAATCATGTGCAATTCCCTGTGCAGGCGCCAGAGCTTTTTACAACAGCTCCAGCCCTTGCCATACCTAAAGCTATCTCAAATGCTGGCTTGGATGCTTCCCAAGTTGATTACTATGAAATAAACGAAGCCTTTGCTGTGAGCTTCCATTCTTTATCTCCTGCTTGTTTTGGTCATCTATCTTTGATGATAAAAATCACCATTTATGTCACACTATATGCAGGTGGTGGCTCTTGCGAATCAGAAATTGCTCGGACTTAATCCAGTGAGTGCTTTTGACCTCTGCCAATGCTTGTGTGCATATAGTGTTACTCAGCACTTGCAAATATTTTAATATTCAAGATACATGGATTAATAATGTTCAGGAATGACTGCAATATCATCTCATTTAGCTCTTTCATGTTTGTTGACATTGAAATTTGTGCATTTCATTCTTGTTGACGAAGCAGCCCTTTTATCCTGCTTACAGGAGAAGGTCAATGTGCATGGTGGAGCTGTATCCTTGGGGCATCCACTAGGCTGTAGCGGAGCTCGTATCTTGGTCACACTTTTAGGGGTATGCTTTCTTCAACCTCCACTGAATTGCTACTGAGCTGTTAATAACATGTTCCCCTTGCTTGCTCGTATTCATGTGAGTGCATGGACTCTTAGTACAGTTGCCATGGTACTGTAGGTATTGAAGCAGAAACATGGTAAATATGGTGTTGGTGGTGTTTGCAATGGTGGCGGCGGTGCCTCCGCGGTGGTTGTAGAGCTTCTGTAGACTTGCAATATCTGGTGAGTACAAAATCCCATGCAAATACCTAGCGTAGATGATGGCTTGATGCGATTCCTCAAGCTATAATGGTGGTGGGTAAAAAATCAAGATTTCTAGTCCGATAACATAACTGTCTCTTTCAGGTGGTAGACGAGGATGGGGACTCGATCAAGTGAGAGAAACCTCCGCTCCGTCGACATCAAAGTCAACGTTCAATTTCATCCGTCTGTCGTTTCAATTTCTCCCTAGACTAGTTGTTGTATTTAGCTTTCAAAAGCACAGATGCTGTCAATTTCTCTCCTCATTTTGATATTATTTTTCTCCAATAAAATTACAACACCGTTCGTAACCAGTTCAGAGGTTGTCATGAAACAGTACGTAGAATTATTTCGAGTTTTACATGGTAGCTCTACAATTATAACGAGAATAATATAAAAAATAAATAAAACAAATTGAGTTTTATCTATTTTAAATTCAAATTATTTTTCGTTATAGTTTGTGTCGTTGCGGCATCCACTAAGTACAGGCCATCGTGATTCACGAACTGAAAGATTGTGGACTTTGTCCTGGCCGTGGACCCATACTCTTATTTTAAGAGGTCGTGGGAGCTGGAGCCAGAGAAAGCAAAATAATAATAATAAAATAAAAATATGTAAAGCAGGCCATATCATGTGACAGCGCATAGTAATCTGTGAGGTGTAATTATTCCGAAAAAAATTAAATAAAATCTGGGCTGGAGTATAGAATTCCTTTTGTTTTGGGCATGGGACAGTGTCTGGGACCATCTGGACTGTTGGTTTGAAAACGAAAGCAGATCCGGAAAAAACAAGGCATCGTGGCAAGAAATAACAGATATTTTTTAAAAAAATTATTGCCGGTAATAATTTATATATATCTTAATTAATTTAACAAGTTATAAAATTAACAATTATATAAGATTTTAATAACTTTAAAATTTATATAACTTACATTAATAATTTATAAAAAACAAACTCTAAATCTAATCAGTTAAATTATACCTTTTAAAATTAAAAAAATAAAAATAAAAATAAAATTATTATCTTTTTAAACAGTGAAGAGAGTAGATTTTATTTCATGTAGTTGTAGTGAAGATGGATTAATGGAAAATCAAATCATATATAATTAATAAATAGTATGATTATTTAAATTTGCATGGATGGATGATTGATATGAACAAAGAATAATGGTGTAGAGAGGAGAGGGTACCTACCATATTATTGCTCAACTTGGAAATATAATCAATAAAATTATGATAATTTGCTTTTCAACTTGGCAGTGCCAAGCTGGATATTAACACTGCAATTGAAGTTCTAAACCCTAACCCAAACAAGCTTACGCTATGCCTTTCCTTATTATTTATCATTCTTCCTTGTGGGCCCCCACCGACCCTCAGACTATAACTACCGTCGATTCCATTTCTTTCGGCCCAACTTGGCCCCCTCACCCTCTCAAGCTCCCTCCTCCTCCTCCTCATCATCATCATCACAGAAACAGCTAACAGGAAGGAGGAGGAGACTCAAGCGGCGCTTCCCTTCCTATCTCTCTGTAAATAATGGCGGTACTGTCTGAACCCGAAAAATCTCTTCGTCATTTCATTTGATAATTAACCTTCTATTTTTTTTCTTCTTTGTATTTTATGCGGCGTTTATTTTATTATTCCTTTTCTTTAACATTTCTCATCATCATCATCATCTTCTTCTTCTTTTTTAATTTCTTATGTTAATTTCTACCGTGATTCATAAATATTGCAGCTAGCTCTGATGATATATTCGTTATATATAATAATTATAATTTGGGCTGATTGCGCAAAGTTCCTGCATAAATGAATGATGCTTATTTATGTTGTCTGAAAATGAAATGAAATGTTAGGAGATTGCCGCAAGTGATGATTTACTAGGTTGGGTCGTGCTGTGTCTTCCTAAGAAAATGAGTTGTTAGTTTGCGCCTTGTCAAGATCAAGGGCGATCACGGCCTCCATGTATTTTACCTAATGAAATGATAGGCGGTTATGCCTCGATGGCTAATTGTTTTTGAATACGTGTTTGTTTGCTGCCATAATGTATGCAAGTCTAACCGATCCAAGCTAAACTGGGTTGTTCGATATGTTGACATCCTGTTTTTTTTTTTTCTCTATTTAACATGCAGATATAGAAATCAATCCTGCTATATGAACCCAGGAATGGGGAATGTTGGTTCCTTTTTCTGACAATTGCGAAGGGCAATTTGTAACCGAAAATAAATTTATCTATGCAGCTCTGTTCATTTGTAGAGATGGTCTTCTAGCATTGATTTTTAATGAGTTATTTCGTGGTGATCATTGCCTTATAAATGAATACAACATCATGTTAACAGGTCTTACCTCTTAGGTGTACATGGATGTTATGGGAAGCTTGAGAGCGAGGACTTTATTTTAGGTGAAAAATGAGTTTGTTGAAGGCGTAAAGTGTTGCTGATACTACAAATTGAACGAGCACACCCTACCCTGATCATATTCCTCAATGGGAGTTGAGTTTGATTTAGTATCTTGTGTTTTTATATGAAATGCCAGTCCATTCTTTTTCTCTGCTGAGAAAGATAAACACTTCCAAAGAGGGTTTGAACACATGAATACCCTATACCAACCTTAAACTTGGTCCAGATGACCTGATGTGGCACGCCTGGGATTGTATGTTTATGTTAGATTTTGATGTTGGTTATGGAAAAACCAAAAACAAAATATTTCAGTCACAGTAAACATTGTTGAACTAGAACCCCTTGTGAGAGACTCCAAGAGGGTAATTATAGAAAGTTGAAGAGGATTTTTATAGTCAGAGCAGTAGTGGTTGAATGTGGACGAGGATATAAATGGATGATAAAAATTTCTGTAACCAACACTATAGAGAGTATGTGTGTTTGCATATCTATGTGGCCTAGCTGTTTTTTCCTAAATCAAGATGTTTTCCAGAATGAGCCTTGTGATAAAGTAATGAATGTAGCTTCATTCCTTAAGAATCATGGAGGTTACCACATTTCCATGTGTTATATCTACTAAGTAGCGCCATTTATGTAGTTGTGGATTGTACCTTGAAATTACCTAATCTTGCCTACGAGGCCATCTGCTCGCTTGTGGTTATTTTGGGCTTGGTCAATTATTATTCAAGATGCCACTTTTTTTCGTGTTGACGAACCTAATATACCGGTCTTCTTTCCTTGTTTTGTTATGGATTTATTTTATGTTAATTGATTGGGAATGCATGCTATTATATTTGTTTGTGTCTTTGTGAGCATGTGGGTATGTTTATGTTTCCATACATAGCATGCAGAAACGTCGAATGTCTCCCAGGTCATAAATTAGAATATTACCATTTGCTTGAATGGCATGTGTTTCAGTGATTCAAGGTTCAATGTATCTGCTTCAAGGTTCGATGTATCTGTTCCAATCTTGCATTTAATATATAATTTTGCTGTTCCCTCTCTCATTTTATTTATTTTTACTTTGCTATTCCTTATTTTACAAGATCAGCAAGATCCTTTTTTTGTTTGCCAGTCGAAGGGAAAAAAGTGATGGGAAATAATGTAGATATCATTATGCCTTCCAGTTATCCCTTTTGCTGTCTTGTCCTGAGATGACTGACTTTTCGTGTGAATTTTGAACCTCTTCAGGAAAAGGACCAACCATTGCCAAAGTTCGGGGAATGGGATGTCAACGACCCAACATCAGCTGAGGGATTCACAGTAATCTTCAACAAGGCTAGGAATGAAAAAAAGACAGGTGGCAAGCCTGACTCACCTGCAAAGGATAGTTCCACATACAAGTCTGGTGCTACTACTACTCTTGGAAAGCCTCAGACTGTAAGTAACAACCTTTCTTATTTTATTTCGCTGGCTTTTGGGTTTGGTTAAATATTCTGCCATTATCAGCTGGAAGCATTTTCATCTCACACGTCACGCTACCAGTCCCATGCCTTAATCTTGAACTTGGATGTATTTTCCATTCACTTAACATTAATGAAAGTAATTGTTTTAAATAATTCTCAATACTTTTACTGATTGCCTCTTGAATTTTACATTGTTCTAATCACGAAGATTTTTATTGTGCTAGTGCTACTGTGGGAATTGCTTCAGCAATTCAAAATAATTAACGGAGATCCTAACTTCCTGGCACATGCTACTTCATTCTAAAATGTGCATTCTATGTTCTTTTGGAATTAGGGTTTTTTCATTTGTTTCTGTTACATATCAGAGAAGTAGAAAACTAAAAGGAAAGTAAATCATTGCTCACAAGTATTTTCAGTCTTCTATCATTTCCTGAGCATTTGAGTAACACACTATCTTCCTCAGCAGCTTTCATTTGGATGAATTTGGGACCTTTTTTTTTGTGAAGTAGTTTATTAGATAATAAATAATTGTACTTGGTTGTTATGAATTTTTCAATCACACATGAATTTTTCTGTCACGCTATTAATTGCTGGGACTAAACCACCCCTGGACAAAAACCACATCAATGAGCAACAATAACATGCTTTGTTTTATTAACAGTTGCTAAATTGAACAAATTCTAGGTTTGCATCATGTTTGATACTTTAAAATTTATTATTGGTTTGCAGAAAAAATGGCTTTGCTGCATACAAGCTACTCATGCAGAATAATGAAGTGGCTCTTACATTGTAAGGGCACTGATGGCAAGATATTATTTATCTACACCTAGCCCCAGCATACAATCCAGAAGACTGGAGCTGTTTTCAGAAGCTATGATGGGTCCTGCAGAAATCTATTTGTTGTGGCTAGAGCTTTGGTAATGATGAGAGCTTGGGGAAGTATGTGATGAAAGAACACTTTTATTTTCAGTTTATGAATACCGATGGGTGATTATTGAGGTTTATGCTTGTCTGCTCCATTCAATATATCCCATTAGGCAACACTGTTGTGACATTCTATGTTTTGTTTCGAGTGATATGATTTTCTTGTGTGGTTGTTATACCTTGTGTGAAGGATGAAATACCAGATAAATCACTGCAACGTTTTGGTGCCATAAAGAACCCAAGGGTTCGGAGGCTCAGTGTTGTTGATAGGGTTCCGTGTTCCTGTTTTATCATAGTTGATGAGAAAATATTAGTAATGGTGGAGACTCAGAACATAGAGAAGAAATAAAATATCAAGGCAATTTACCTTAACCTCCATTGTTGGACCTTGCTTGCTTTTATTGAAATCCCGGAGAATTTTTTGTCTCAATCGGATCCCGAAAGTATAAAAAAATTCCTCAATTAAATTTCCCGTCTAGTTTCTTCACAAACTTTGAATGGAGAACGCCAAGTTTCCTGAGCAAAAACTTCGTTTGGACAGATTCCATGATCGGACATGGATGAAGAGATTCTACGGTGAGTTTCTTCAACCTATAGAGGTTCTCCCTTTCTCTTTGAAACTAGAAA
This sequence comes from Populus ilicifolia, assembly GCA_015708895.1. NCBI lineage: Eukaryota > Viridiplantae > Streptophyta > Magnoliopsida > Malpighiales > Salicaceae > Populus > Populus ilicifolia. The sequence goes on along the minus strand of SRLM01001254.1, from coordinate 54,307 downwards.
CTGAAACCCACAAAAATGATCCATCTCTTAACCGACAAAACATTCGGGCAACGCAAGATCGTTTGTTTTGTCCCACGTCAAGGATTTGCTCTAGCCATTAAAGAAGTTTCACCCTGGAAAAGGATTGATGCGATTCGAATGGAGATGTTACCAACAGTTACAGACTCCAAATCCTCGAAGAAGATAAAGCTAGAGATTCTGTTTCCCACAGCATGTCCAGAGAAGAAGCGCAGTTATGACCTCTTAGTAACCACAGATAGACAACTGCCAGAAGAATTGCAAATGAAATGAAAGCAAATTGACATAGAATGGTAACAAATGTTCAGGTCATTACACCAATCACTGCAACATCTTCCTGACAAAAAACCTTATGAATATTCACATTAAGTTATGATTACTTGAACACTTTATATCCTATTCAATCCATTCCAAATGAATCAAATTGCAAATTTGATGCATTCAAATGTGATAACTGAATGTCAAGCATAAAAAAAAAATCCAACATTTGTCAAGCCTACTACCTTAATAAAAGTCTTTGACAAGGAAAAATAGCAAGAAGAATCAATTGTTGCAGTTGAAAGAAGAAACATAATTACTTCCAGAATTAGTTCTTCATTTAACAATGAAAGACCAACAGCTATTACATCCTATAAACCTTTCAACCAGCATAGAGTTGATGAGCAATATAGTCCAAAACAATATAAAGACACTCTATGAACAGAAAAGGAAACTTGGATTATGCTTTAAATGTAGTGATAAATTTGTACCTGGACATAAACGTAGAATTAAAGGGATTAATTTGATTCAGGGAAGGCAGGATGAAGAGAAGAAATTCTTAGAAATAAAAGAAAGAATACAGAGTTGTTGTTATGAGATTGGTTAAATAGTATTACTTGTTTGTGAAAAGACAACATAGGAAGACATAGAGGAATTAAGCATGCAGTTTACAGATTTTGTTATGAATTCTTGAGGTCAAGACTCTTTTCAAGAGGAGGGCATTGTTAAGATTCAAGTTATCATGGAATTAAGGTTATTAGCTTACAAATAAAAAGTGAAAGCCTCCAGTATTGCTTCCAGTAAAGAACAGAATTGCTAGCCTTCAAGTAAAGAATTGCAGTATGTGCTCCAGTATAGAACAGAATTACTAGTCTTCAAGCAAAAAATAGCAGTATGTGCTGAATGTGAAAAACATGAAGACTATGCCTTTTAGCTAGGAGGTAATTAGCTGTTGAGTTGGTTAGCAGTTGATAGTTGAATAAAAAGGTTAAATCAATTGTAATTGGAAGGACAAACCATTGTATATAAACTGGTGTGTGAAACGCGTTGGAAAACATAAAAAGAAAATTAATCTTAATCTCATTTCTCTGCTCTCACTTCTTTTTGTTCTTTCTCAATTTCTATTCTCTCTTCTTTCTATTCTTTCTCCATCTTGTTAAGCCGAGCTTAACATTTCTAGCCTCGAAAAAGGAGTCCTTTTTGTCGCCAAAGCTTTGATGCTTCACGATGAGCTCCTCGCCTTCGAGGACCATGAAGACGCCGTACCAAGCCTAATCGATCAAGGTCCGCAGCTCAATGGAGGAGGCGCGTGGCCATGTATTTTGATTCGTACCGACATTGCAGTTTTTGAAAATTTTGGTTTTCACGTGTAGGAAGAAAGAATGTCTTGACTTGACTGGTGACTGTCACACTGAGAGAAAAATGTTTTTTTTATCAGTATTTCCCAGCACATGGCACTTGATTTGTTCAAATTAGATTAATTATTAATAATGATATAATTAATTAAAGGATGGCTATCCAATTAACTTTGATCAAGCTTCCTGGAAGAATTTGTGAAAATTCAAGTACTCTTCATGAATATAGCATATGATTACAGAGGCAATCAAGCACTCCTCGTGCCTCCATGGAAACGATTATTTGGCTCCTCTTTTTATCATTAGTACAGACTTTAATCAAAATATTAGACACTAATTTCTTCTACTCTTTCGGAGAATGGATAATCTCACATGCTTTCCCACAAGAAATGGAGCACTAATCCAGGTTGGAAGTTAGCAAACCTGCCCTGTAGCAGAAGGCCATAGAAATTGGTGACTGGTTCCATTTCTTCCAAGGCAGACAACAAATCCAGCCAGCCCTTTGAGCATCTAAATCTCTAGGACTTAAATATGGTTCGACTTCAAACACCACATTCAAATCCGAGCAGGTCTATGAAGGTAAGAAATGGAGTCGATGTTCCATGCGCGCAGCAGGAAATTCCCCGCCATTATCCTGTGCACATTGCTGTAACTTTGGGTGTAGTGACCCTTCCAAAATAAATACATAAACCATAAGCAAAAACAACTTCTTGAACAACCAGTCTCGCAAAGCCTTTCCACTCCATATTATTCCCCCCATGCAAGCTTGGACCAAGAACACTCCTTACGGTCACATCAAATAGAAAAAAACCAGATGCACTTCATAAGAAATCCGTCATTAATTTTACAATTCTTCCATTGTAATGAACACTGCGTGCATGTTTCAAATACAACTTTTGGACCAACCCCAAAATGATTCCCACTACAGTTCACGACATCATGGGAAGGCATGGCGAGAAACAAGGACACAGGAACACGTATATGTAAGTAACAAGTGCCTCAGTTTAACTTCACTCTATGCCCAGCTACAACAAGGCTGATGTTCCTAGTTTGAGCTTACAAGGAGATATCTTTACCAAAAAGTCCTGATATTCCCTTCCCAGGATCACTCTCTTTCACAATTGACTCCCCAACCAAAACCTGCAGGACAGCATTACAAATTCAACATCTGATATACACTAGATAATTATCCATTGCAAATGCAGCATTATGGATTCACATAACAAACTATGGATTTTTTATTCACGTGCATGGGCAACACAAATCAAGTTATTGGGATGAAAATCCGTAACAAGTCCAAGTCACAACATAATTATTGTTTCTAACTATATGCCATCAAGAACTGCATGACTGGGAAGGAAAATATACTGTGGTTTCAAACATTTGCATAACTGCAAATCTAGCATGGAATTTTCAATTTGTAGACTTACTGCCTTGACACCAGCTTCTTGCACATAAGCAATATCATCAGGAGTAAATAGCCCAGATTCCCCAACGACCTGAACAGTCCAACAAAGAACCCATCAAAACAACAGTTTACAAGAACACCACACAGTCAGAAACAACACAATTACATGATGAATACCAGTCCAACTAATCAGGGGGTCGCAATCAGATATGCTATCACCAATCATCATGACAAGAGGCACTTACAATTATGTCTTTTTGACAGATAAGTTGACCGCGCTCTCCTTCAAGAAGCTTCTTCGTGTTGCTGATATCAACCTCAAATGTTTCTGAAAGCGCACAAATAAGTGAAAAAATTGTCAGGCGTATATGTAGGTGGTAGAACAACTTACTTGGCAAAGTATATGACATGCATAATTACAAAAACTGAAAATGCTAGAAAGTGAAAGCTTCTTATACGAGGTCCATTGAAAAAGCAAGTTTATAGATGTTGAAAGATATACCAAGGTTACGATTGTTGATGCCAATAAGTTCGACCCCTTCTATTGCAAGTACACGATCCATTTCTCTCTCATCATGGACCTATAGATAAACAGCAAGAGTAACAACACTTCAGATCACCAACCAAACAAATTATCTTATGCCAATGGTGATGTTAAATTGAATGTACAAAAAACAAAGCATGATAAGAAAAACAAATTGAAGGATTGGTTAGAAACTTGTCTATGTTCCATCAGATTAATAATTGATCATAATAAGAAATACAATGAACAAAAGTCCTCATAAAGAATTGCAAATTTTGACCAAAGCATGTAATAAACGAAAATTTTGCATTGGATGCCTGTATAGACAAAAGTAACAAAGAATGTAACAATTCCAAAAGGAGCACCATTCAGACCTCCACAAGTGCAGTCAAACCAAGCATCTTGCATATCTTAGTCATGTATTTGATGTCAAGATCAGGAAGAACAGCAGCAATTAAAAGAATTGCATCTGCACCTTTAATCCGAGCATAGAAGATCTGCCATGCGTCCACAACAAACTCTTTGCAAAGCAAGGGGCACTGCATAATTTGCTAGCATTAGAATCATGTTTTATGTTCTCGTTGATGTAGGCAAGCATGTACAATGCATTACATGTTGAGCAATAGCAGAACACAAAAGCATACCTTTACTCCAGAATTTCTTATTGCCTCAAGGTTTTCAAAGCTCCCCTTCATTTATCAAAGCAAAATCAAATTAAAAGAACATATTAAATGATTTTGCTACAATACCTACACATCCTACTAATAAAGAAGGAAATGAAAAATACAATGAATGTGCTTGAGGATGTCTGGGAAGAAAATCATACCTTAAAATATTTTTCATCTGTCAAAACACTAAGACATGCGGCTCCTCCTTTCTCGTAAGCTTTGGCAATTTCAACCTATCATGAGAAACAGTCAGTCATGATGAAATCACTAACATGATTACTACCAAGCCAATGTGGCTTTTGGAATATAGTTTCAGTTCAAGAAGGCTTTTTAGGGGAAAATGCATTATTACTACGAAACCCCCCCACTGATTTGTCAAAAACATTTGCACACCATTCAAAATGCCAAAATTGCAGAAACCATCCCTAGTTTAAGGTTATTCCCAGTTTTAAATTTAAAAAAAAAAACCTGAAACTATTAAAGCACCACTTGTAGGAATAAAAACACAATCATATAGATTTGTATGAAAATCGCATTACAAGAAAGGTCCAAGCAAAAGGTCATCTTGGAAAATAAACAGATTCAGAAAACTACAACAAGAACTCGGAAAACATAACTTGACCAAGAAAAGCTCATCAATTATTACAAGTGAAACATGAAAAAGAAGAGTGTACGCCTGAAAAACATATAGAACCAGAAAATACTAATTAGACGTGGTGAAAGCATGCTTTAGAGGATGTCAAACACAACCCGCCTGTATTACCAATTAACAAAAAGAGCATATACATACAGGATCAAAATCCTCTCTTAATATCCCTCTACTTGGTGAAGCCTTCTTGACTTCAGCAATCAAACCAGGAAACCCCGTTCGATGATTTGCTTCCCTAAGAGCTCCAACAAAATCCCTTGTCGGAGGAGCATTCTCAAGAGATTTCTTCAGCGAAGAAAGTGGCTTTCTCTGTTTCATCTGAAAACAGTATCCACCATAATTCATATATTCACTAACAAAAAAAAATAACAAATCAAAAAATAACAAAATGAAGTGATTATTGCTTACTTGAGAAACTTCCACATCCTTGTTCCAAACAATTTCCTCAAGGATGTTACGAGGAGTGTTGCCTTCATTCTGAATCCGAAATTCGAAGGGTCCCACATAGTGCACAGGTGGCCCAGTGGGTGGCTTTCGTCTGATTCTTATACCTTGGGTAGCAGCTACCTCTTCTTGCAGCATACTCACTTCCCATTCCTTCGCTTTTAGCTCATCTTCCTTGTTCACTGTTGACACATCAGCCTGCAAATCATTTGTAAATAAATCAATTAATAACAATAACAATTCAGAAAACTAATCAATCCACGTAACAAACAAACCTGTTGAGCTTTAACGGAGGTAACGGAAAACCGATTCCCGGCACCCGAGTTCGGGTTCATGGAGAAGTTGTTGGGTCCGTGATGGAGAGAAGAAGGTTTGGGTTTGGTAAGAAAAGGAACCCTTGTTGATCTCAAAGGAATCAACCCCGCCATTTCTTCTCTCTCTCTGCAATTCTTTTGAAACTGAAAAGGTACCGGACTCGATGGCTTGGCTTGGCTTGGCTTTGGATGGGCTGGTGATTTGTTTTCGAAGCTTAAAAACAAGAGGGGAGAGAGGGAGATGTCATTTGGTGAATGTATGCACAGACGGACTGTCGTCCAATCCACATTTCTCACAAGGATTATGCTTTGCTTGACAAGGGAGGACATCTACCCTTGACTATTGAGTTAATTACCTTTTCTGGGGCTGGGGCTTGGCATAATTATGACTTTGAATTATTTTAGAATAATTAAAAATTTATATAGTTATTAATTTTAAAATTTATTAAATTAGTTAAAATATACATATAAACAAGAATTAATTATATTAATTAGACAATTTTTTTTCATGGAACAAGTATCACATAATTTTTTTTTATCATACATAATTTCCAATATTTTTTTTTTCTAAAATAAAATTAAAAAAAAACAAGAAGGTCAATATATAATATCTGCAAGCAAATATTATATATTTCTCAGAGCAGATATTTTATATATATATATATGTTTTTTCTTATCTTTATCATAGGATTTAGTTTCCCTCTTCTTATTAATCTTAATTATTACTTTAAAAAATTAATAAAATTAAAAATGAGTAGAAATAATAATAAAATAGTAACAAGCCATATAAGCATTTATATTTTCCTATTCGAATTATAATTTTTTAATTATTAAAAAATGACCGACCAGATTTATTATCACTTTTATTGAGTCCCCTGGGTGTAAATTCTCCCAATTTTTGACCCACCATACATTATGTTATATATATATATATAAAAAAAAAAAACAGGTAAATCTTCACTCTTATGTTTGCTATAATTTTAGATTATTTTCTTTTGTCAATGGCCAATTAATGAAGTCATGGCATGCTGCTGATTATCCTTCAAATTCAAGTTCTGCCAAACACACGTGCTGTTTTTTTATGTTTTAAAAATGTTTTTTTTTTAATTTGTAATATTTTATTTTAAATTAATATTTTTAAATTATTTTAATACCCTAATATCAAAAATAACTCAGCCAAATGTGTTCATCGAACTTCAACAACATGGTCTTTTGATAACATGAACATTGGAGATTCTTACAGAAGTAATCATTCAAATGATTTTATAATCATAATATATAGTACCAGAGCCTTCAACCTCAGGTACTTCCTTCTCAATATTCACCCTGCGTTTATAGCAGGGCGCCCTGCATGCCTCGCTCTCTCCCAGCTTTCAGTACAAGAGCCTTTTGCTAGCTGATAGCGTGTGCCTCTCAACCTTGTTATAGCTTGATATATCGTACCCAATCATTGCATTTTCAGTCACCAACATCAGGTTATGCATCTTATAAAAAGAAAACACAAGCTTTCGGGCCAGCCCCACAGGGCCCATCTTGATTTTAGAGACAAGGTTTTTGCATGCGAGCTGGGATTGCAGTGCTCCTTCCTGGATTCATGAACGTCTTTCAGCCTCTTCTAAATGATATCCTAAGTTTTCACTATGTTGCTCAAGTGGTAAAGTTCATTTCCCCTATGCCCACCCAAATCCCTGCAACATCAAGATGCATAAAGCAAATACATTGCTCGAAACATCTTCCATTAAAGCTCAAAATCGATACAATCTTTGATGATCAGCATGGTTTCATCTACTATAAACAATGTAATGATCCTACAAAATATACTGTATAGGAGAACATCAAGTTTGATTATAGCTATGTCCTTCTACTTGGATACCGAGGACATATAAACATAAAAATATATTGTCAATCGATGCTTATAAAATATCTTTTCAAATATTTTAGCGAAGGATCTGATAGAAGCAAAATGGCGTAGAGAATGAGTAAAATGATGAGATTCAGGGCTATCTAAACTATAGATTTATTTGCTTTTATAAAGCAATATGACGATTTTTTCAATTTCCTCGTATTGAACATATCCATCTACAAGTATACATGCCATTATAAAACCATACTATCTCTTTGAGAAGTCTCATTTTTTTTTTTATTTACGTGTGATGTCCGGGCCAGCTTACGCGCACCACGACTAATCCACACGGCTCACTGAACATCCTGCAAGCCCAGTGAACAGGTAAGGCACCGCGGGGGTGACAGACATGCATGATAAGGTTTAAATCCCTGATACAGAGGAAGGGGCTTGTCCCCTTCCACCGCTAGGCTAGAACCTCACTTGCTGAGAAGTCTCATTTTAGTTGTTCTTTAAGCGACCGAACATCCATAAAATAATGCTTATTAAATGGTTCGAACGTAATAAAATCGATCCACATGCTTGATCTTTATACTTTTCATAGACTCCTTCAAAAAATGTACGACGCAAAGATAAAAATGAACGAACAGTTAGAAGAAAAGGTCAAACCATTTAGAGAATGACTTAATTTCATCCCATGACTGGATAATTATATTTTACACGGTTGTTGCTTTCCCACCTCAAAGGAGATGCAAGCTTTTGAAATTTAAGAATAGTTGATGGCATTATGGATAGCATCTTTCTTCTTCATTTTTCCTTAGGTACCTGCACGTGGCACTATCATGCAAGCTTGTCTAAATCCATCTGTGCAACATACATATCATGGCTGCTGTCCTGGCGTTATTAAAACCTTGCGGCTTTGCTCTAGTACTCTTGCACCATGCGCAAGCTGTTTTTTTTTTTGCTACTTACTACCCCCGTCAAGACGCTTATTATCTTACAGAGGATGGAAGGATATGGCTCTCCAGAGAAAGAGTATCAGCAGTGATTCTTCCCTTGCAGTGGTTTTTTTTTGCTACACGCTTTTGTAATTGGCAACATCTTCACCTCTTGTTTGAAAATATAAATTTTGGATAGCTTCATCCGCGTTGCAGGCCTTCTCTTGTAGCTGATAATCAATTGATCCATCAAAGCAACGTAATGGTCAACGAGGGAGTTCCTATTGATTACAAAACAAACAGAAGCAAATTACAAAAACATTTCTTCCAGAAAAAAAAAATTGTAAATTGATCCTTCATGTATTCATTCAATCCGTTACTTTAATCTGCTTGCAACAATCCGACTGCTAACTTCCCACCAATTTCTGCAATACAGATTCCCAACTGTGCTTCATACAACTAAATTCTTATTATTGGTGTTACAAGCTTTGCCTTCCTAGTAGATATGGCTGAAAATGTAAAAACTCCAGTGCTACTGCTCTTCAGATGAAGTTGGGCTCTGTGAAACAGGCATTTCTGAGAGTGATGGCCGTAGGACTAGATACAATGCAGGACCCAAGAATGGAACCAGTGATATGAGAAGGAGCCATGAACCTTTGTCATACCTGTAAGACAGAGCAATTAATCGTGCTAAGTTAATCTCACCTTAAAAAGATTTGAAAGCAATAAAAGGTTTAAGGTATCATTATTTATATAAGCTCTCACCACTTCCTGGCAGTCATATCGTTGTAAACCCAAAAGGGGCCAAAAGCAGATAATAGAGTAAAATCAAGGCATGTGATGTGGATCTGCGAGTGAGGTGATGAAGGTAAGTTGGCATCAATTTTGACTAATACAACCACGGTAACAATACAGTACAGTAACAATACAGTACATAAACGAACCAGTATGCTAATTGTCAGCTATGCATCGGTTTTAGCCTAAACTGATATCAAGTATGCACAAAATCAAACACAAAACACACTTACAAATTTGCTTTCCCTGAAATACTGGTAGAACTCCTTCCATTCACCACCATTTAAAGCTGCATTGACGATTATAGTCAGCCCTGCAGCCAGTAATATCTGGAGTATAATAGAGTTAAATTGCATTTCCTTAACACAAGAAAGAAAGTTAAATAGATTCCAGTCACTTGCTACTATAGGAAATTAAAGAAAGATGAACATATAATGGACAAGAAAAGGGTGAGAATCAAGCTTATCGTAATTGATGTTAAACATAAGGTGCTTGTTTAATGAAGAATAACTCATGAATACAACTACATTGGCTTTGGTGACATCACCTTTTTCCCTAAAGGAAGAAAGCACCAAAGGCGAGGGAAGAAAAATAGAAGTGGCAGAAGCAGGTGCAACAGAAACTTCTTTTTCAACCTCCCAAGTTGACCTTAGTCGTTTTCTCGATAATTTGACAGGGTACAAGTTGATTTGCATCCTATCCATCACACTGACTGTCTCAATTCTAAAGATGTATGAAGTCCATGTTAATTGGTATTGTCTCCAATATTTCCTTAAAAATAGTTACAGCATCACGGGGTTTTTTCCTATATTATACCACAAGATAGAAGAAACATCTCAGCCCAACACGCTATATGAATTGCTATGTTGTGATCAAATAACAGGTAGAAATGCAATTTGCATGACTGCATGAAGTACAAGGACTTTTTAAGAGAGATAACACCTTATGATGGGACTGTAATTTTAAGCAGCATTTGTGAAGCATTTAAAATTCTACCTAGTTAGCACTCAAAAGATCCTCTCGAACGCTTTAAACAGAAGATTGAGATTTTCAATCAATGAAAACTTACTCCAGAAGTCAACTTTGATTCCAAAAAATTAAGAGGCCATCTTCCAAGCTCATTTTCTTCAACAGGAGGTGGTGGTGGTCTCCAGAGAATAAAATAGGGTAGAAGAGCATACGCACCACCAAAACATGAAAGAATAAGGAATGGCCAAACAGGAATATTCATTTTTGAGCTGCACAACAAGAAACGGATCCATTAGATTCAGCATCTTCCCCAAAAGTTACAAGAAAAAAATTATATGATTTTTCATACAGCAGCATGCCATTCCCTTTCAATCTAACCAGAGTCAGATGCATGCATAAAGACTCAAAGCTCATGACTCTATACATAGCGTGCAATTTTCACGACCAGATGTATCATGCACTGCAGCAAAATAATGAGAAATTAGAAGTCACACTCATGCAATTGCTTTCCCTTGATAAACCAACGGCATAATAAAAAGATGCGGTCAAACTGAATAGTGACTGTCTCTCTGAACATCCCAGTGACTTAAAAGATTGTCCTTACTGAATTTTAAGTAATTAGTATCAAACAGAGGAAAGGCAATGGGAAGCTACGCCTAAGAGCCGAGTGGTATCGTTAACATCCAGAAACCTTGTTAGAGGTTCAGACCCTGTCACAAAAAGGCAAGCACGGGGGGGTGGAATTTACCTTCTGCCAGTTGGAAGTAGAAGCATGCTATAAACTAAAGGCCAAAGACCCATGATGTACCACAATGACACAAGCACAGAATTCATCCTAAAGCCATCATCTCCCTTCAAATAGAGAAGTTTCTCCAAGAAATACATATCCCTTGACTGCAAAAGGTATAATTCAACTTCCATTAAGTCTAACTCTTCAACTTATCTAGAGGGACATAACAAAGTCATTAAAACAAGCCACAACCACTCAGTCTAATCAACAGAAAAAACAAATAAGAGGTTTTCGTAGATTTAGCAGTATATTATTAAATTACCGGAGTCTGGTCTGGAGTGAGGTTGAAAACATAGTACATGAGTCCACCCCAGAAGACAAATAGCAAAATTGAGGTTGTCCAGTCCCTTCCTCCCTCTTGACCACCACCCGTAGCATCTTTATCTAAAACTTGGTCATCCGGTGACTTGTTGTCAGAGTTTAAGGTGCTATAACAAGTCTGATGAACACCCTTCTTATTGTTATAAATGTATTGGGGTTTAACTAAATTTGAAATATTCAAGCTTTTTCTTGTACTGGTATTTGAAAACAGTAAAGATGTGTAATGAGTTTTGAGTAAAGATTTGGGCTTCGGGTTAACCTTGAGAGGAAGACAAGAGAAGTTGCAGGAGACGATGAGATTTGTGCTGGCAACCATCTTTGCTGGAAGCAAACTCGCCAGATTCTTTCGGGCTATGCTCTCTTGTAATTATCTGATTGTAAGTGCACAACATCGCTTGGGATGGGAACGGTGCAGTTTTTGAAGCCAAATCTCACAAAATGACACCGTTTCAACGAGGGAGGAGGACCGCTTAAGCCCATTCACAGCCAACCAGAATCTCTGCCTTAAACGTACTAAAGTTATGATTGGCACCTCTATGTTTCCTTTCTTTCATTTTAATACCTGAATTATAGAGTGTTTGAATCTGGATCCTCTCCGGCCTTTTCTGGCTTTATCTACCTGAACTATAAAGTTTAGAGATTTCAAATGAAAAAAAAAATATTATTTAGCTTGATTTGAGTTTAATTATTAAAATGATTGCCTCTAAGATCCAGATGATTTAGGGGTTAAAATGATGAAATTTTAATGGTGGAGGAGGTTGTAAACTAAAAACTAAAAGGGATTGAAATAAAAATTGATCAATAATTGAGGGGTCTTAATTTATAAAGTTTAGCCAAGAATCTATATTAATCACCTTACCTTGTTGCATAGATAAGGTAGGTGCTCTCTCTTCAGTCTCTCGATCTGTACAGTGGTGTACACTGTGTACAGACATGGCTGAAGCTTGTAGAATTATTCTCAACACTACATTTCGTCCTTCACTCCAATCTCTCCACAAAACACACAAAAAAGTCTCTTACTCGCAACCTTTCTTGCACAAAAGGGACCCAGCAATTCAGTGCTCAATTTCAACAAGCAGTGACACCAAAGCAGCAGCCAAGGTGTCCGAGACCGTGCCATGGGGATGTGACATCGATTCACTGGAGAACGCTGAGGCCCTTCAGAAATGGTTGTCTGACTCAGGCCTTCCTCCTCAGAAAATGGCAATACAAAAGGTGGAAGTGGGAGAGAGAGGTTTGGTTGCTTTGAAGAATATTAGGAAGGGTGAGATGCTGCTCTTCGTGCCTCCATCCCTTGTCATCGCTGCTGACTCTGTAAACCCTTCTTCCTTTCCTTCTGTTCATAAAAGAAAAATATGCTATCATTGGCAAGTGGCAACTGGTTATAAGTTGCTCTACCTTGTAGGAGTGGAGCTGCCCTGAGGCAGGTGAAGTTTTAAAACAATACTCTGTACCGGATTGGCCATTGCTTGCAACCTATCTGATTAGCGAAGCAAGTTTTGAGAAATCATCAAGATGGAGCAATTACATCTCGGCCCTACCTAGACAGCCCTATTCTCTTTTGTACTGGTAAATTTTTCATGTTGGATACTTGATAGGTCATATACTGGTGTAAAGAGTTGTTCAAGAGGTTTCCTTTTACACCGAAAGGGTCTGCTCTCAGTTTCTTCCCCTATAGCCTCTCTATTTCATTTCAGGACACGAGCGGAACTGGATACGTATCTGGAAGCTTCACAGATCAGAGAACGGGCAATTGAAAGGATTACCAATGTTACCGGAACGTATGGATTAATTTGTTTGTGAGCTGTTTTTGTTATTCATGTGCCGAATTTCTATGCTATCTGCTGTGGACTCCCTAACACTTGGTTAGCCCATCTTGGCAGATATAATGATTTAAGGCTCAGGATATTTTCCAAGTATCCTCATCTATTTCCTGAAGAGGTATGCAAGAGGCGTTTTGTCTAATATGATATTTTCCAAGTACTGGCATCCTTTGCCTTCGTACTGTGAACTAACGTATGTGTCTTTTCGCGAGATTTGAGAGCCTCTGTAAGCTATATTAGTTGCTGAATGCTGTATATACTGTTGATACAGCTCACCGTTTGTTTGATTTTCCGTTATATATGATTTACAGGTATTCAATATGGAGACTTTCAAGTGGTCATTTGGCATTCTCTTCTCTCGCTTGGTAAGTAATCTATTTAACACTGTTTCTGTAAATTTGTTTCCCAATCCATATACAGGAGCTATGAAGGATGTTTTGGAAGCAGGTGGCATTATATTGCTTTTCTGAGAGATTGAAGAAACCAAGCTTGTCTTGTAAAATCATCTCCAAGTTAATGTGTGAATTGAACAACATGAAATATGAAATTCTGTCTTTCATTTTGTCTTTGCGTCTTCTTTTTTACTCTAAATTGCTACAGCGCTCAGTCTTGACGTGTTTGATATGATCACTCATGGAATCAGCTACTAGGACTGCAAATATAAAAATCAATGTAATTGTTTTAGTGGAAAAACTCGAGGATACCTCATTTTTTGCCGAATTGGTATTGAATGACTTGCAGGCCTTTTCCATAACACTTGCAATTACATATTAGATCCTTGCACAGTAGTGTCAATTCAATTTTAAATGTGAAGGCTTAATAGTAGTGTTTAAATAGTGATTTGTGTGGACTTGCTTTATCTCTTCTACATAGGTTCGTTTACCATCAATGGATGGAAGAGTTGCCTTGGTTCCCTGGGCAGATATGCTGAATCACAGTTGTGAGGTATGCTGAGTAATCATCAGAAATTTCTCCTTGGAAATATTAGCTAATTACATAGTATAAGAATCAATGTTTAATAAGCATATTTGAAATTGGATGATCTAGGTGGAGACCTTTTTGGATTATGATAAATCATCAAAGGGAGTGGTATTTACAACAGATCGACCATACCAGCCAGGTGAGCAGGTAAATGAGATTTTTATTATGAAACTCAAGTCATAAGTTGCTATGAGAATTGCTAGATAAACCGTTTACTGAACTGCATTGATAATGTAAGACTAGTTCTTAAATGACAAAGTTGTAAGGGAAAAGAGCAACAATCAAAATCTATTTTTGTTGTTTTCATGGAAAAAAAATGCTTTGAAAATAGATTCTGAATTTAAACTATTAAATAGATTTATCCACAAAAATGCTGTCACTAAGATGATGGCATGAACGTAAGAATGAAAGAGGTGGTCATGCCAAACTGTTTTCTCTCTGTAATGGAAGGTTTTCTAAGATGAAAAAATTGGTGTTATGAACTTCACTATCAATTTACTAGCTCCAACTGTAGCAGATAAAGGAGTAATGAGGATGCCTTTTTGTGCAGGTTTTCATATCATATGGAAGGAAATCTAATGGAGAGCTGTTGCTATCTTATGGATTTGTTCCAAGTGAGGGCACCAATCCTAGTGATTCAGTGGAGTTGTCATTGTCTCTGAAAAAATCTGATAAATGTTACAGAGAAAAGTTAGAAGCTCTGAAGAAGCATGGTTTATCAGCGTAAGTATTGATAGCTGGCAGCATCATCTTCAAACAGTGTTCATCCTTCAATTGTTGTGTAGCATTACATATTTCTATTCAATTAGCAGATCTCAATGTTTTCCTCTACAAGTCACTGGTTGGCCATTAGAGTTAATGGCATACGCTTATCTGGCAGTCAGCCCTCCAAGCATGAGCAGGCAGTTCGAAGAGGTTTGTGAGATTTATACTCTTAGTTAGGAATTTGTCTAGAACTTGTGCTTCTGTCTAAACTCTAAACGGTTACTCCAGATGGCTGCTGCAGCATCAAATAAGACAACCACCAACAAGAATATAACATACCCTGATATCGAGGAACAAGCATTGCAATTCATATTGGATAGTTGCGAGTCAAGCATATCAAAATACACCAAATTCTTGCAGGTGAGAAAATTTTTGTTATTATTTCTGGATTATGGCTTATGCACTGTACAGAATAACTGTAATTAACATCAAAATTCTGTAATAATGATGGCATTACATGGATGCAAGTGCAAGAAGCATTGTTCTTTCGTTTACTTACTACTTTTAACATTAGTTTATTATTCTTCAATCATAGGCAAGTGGATCAATGGATTTGGATGTGACATCTCCAAAGCAACTTAACAGAAGATTGTTCCTGAAACAGCTAGCAGTTGACTTGTGCAGAAGTGAACGCAGAATACTATTTCGTGCTCAATATGTAAAAAAAAATAATCCCTTTTTCTTTTGCAGCATGATAATTCTTATTTGAGTGTTATGCATTCCATGTTTATTATCATCAATTGTTGGTGAGTTAGAGCCTTTATTTCAACTCTCACATGGTAGGTTCTGAATCCAGTCACTAACTTGTTTTGCCATTTATGTTTAGTTAGGCCATGGCTTCTCTTTTAAGTGTTCATTTTAGATCTACCTGCTATTTATTTGACCCAACACCGCATTGCTAGTAACATTTACTTTCTTTTGGCTGATGCAAATTATGGTTAACCAATTGAAATTTATCTGATCTTCTTGTTATGCAACACGGCATCTGATGCTTGATAATCAATGACTGATCAGGATTAGAATGAGATTGTGCATTTGTAGTTGCCCCGTAATCTATAAGCATACAATCAACATGCCATTGCTAAGCGCAAACCATGAATTAGATATCTTGTCGAAACCCTTTTCAATGTGCTAATCAGTGAGCATTCTGAAATGTTACATATTCCTGTATGCTTACAGATGACACGAACATGCCCTCTTTATAATTTCACAGATGGTCTATCATGCCAGTTGCTTTTATATTATTCTTAATGTTTTATTCATCAGGTACTGAGGAGGAGATTGAGAGATATAAGGAGCGGTGAATTGAGAGCTCTGAAGATTTTTAATGGGTTCAGAAACCTTTTTAGGTAACTTCACAGTGTGTTTAGAATCAGAGATGGATATCTCTTGCTGATCGAGCAGAAAGACAGCAAAGAAACAGGAGTCGAGGCCAGGCATTACAAAGGATGTTGATGTGCAGGCTTTGCATTCATGTCCTTGGGAGTAAAATTCGAGTAATTGAAGAATTTACTGGGTTTTTTAAACCATTTTTTCATTGTATTGTAATACCATAGAGACACTTATGAACAATCAAATAGCTTCTAACTACTATACCCTTGATAACATGCACAAATATTTTCATTATGAGAAGACATAGGGCTTGTTACTTGAGGGAGTTGGCTTCTAGTTCCTTGGTGACAGATGTGGTTCGTTTCCGAAACCGCTTTGCATGTCTTGCATGGCTGTTAAGTACTGAGCTAATCGTATACTGAACTGCTTCAATAGAGATTTTACGCAGTGGCTTAAGGATCAAATGAAATGATCCGTTAATGGCACGCTGCTACCTATTGCATCTGGCTGTTTATTCATTACCTGTTGAACGATTTAGAAAGCACGAAATGAGAAGGGGGCAATTACCACTACGGTGTCCCATTTTGCTGCAAATATTTTTTGTTGAATTCAATAATACCAGGAGACTACATAAGAAACCAGGATATTTCTTAAACATGACACATTCAACTGAAGAAAAAACTATTAACATTAATTTTAACAAGCTCAGGATTATATTGTAGACTGAGAGTTTTTACTATTACTATGGATTCAAACAGTGATTTCATTTTTTATTTTTTATTTTGTTTTCCATTATGGATTCATCTTCTCTTCTACAACATCCCTTCTTTCTATTTTTTGACTTTTTTTCACCTCAAAACATATTTTCAATCTTTCTCGTGCTTTTTTCAAACCAGCTAATAGTGGATAAGTGCAAAGCTGTGGAGAGGATGGTGATGGTGCTCAGAAAGAAGCACTTTGGGCTTCTGAACTTGTGGATTTACTCTTAATAAAGCTATTCATGAGATTAAATCAATTATCCGTACCAGATCTTGACGCTAATCTAAATTATGATCAGAAGCATCATGAAAGGAGATATTCCTACAACATGGAAGCGAAACTTTTGAAACCAATCGAGGAGGGGCTTACTAGAAGGATGAACCATTGGTTTGCAGATTTTCTCTAACCTCTTTTTTTTTTTTTAATGTGGCAAGCAATTAGGAAAATGCATCTAGAGTTGTGTCTCGGTTGATTCCCTGCAAAAGTAAAAGTTTCATAAGGTAGACTCCTCGCCTAATATTCACATGGCCACCATAATTAAACCTATAATAATAATTTTTTATTATTCATCATTTATGTATAACAACATAAGGTTATACATACATAGCCTAAAAAACTATTTTAAAAATGTTATTATAATCTATAATCTTGCAAAATTAAATAATTAACTCAAATTAATTAAGAATATATAACTTGTAACATAGACTAATTAGAAATATATAACTTATTGACACTCCTTTAAAGTTAGAACATATATATCACTCATGCTCAACTTGCCAAGTGAGTTGTGCAATACTTAATCTTTGACTACTTTAGTAAAGATATTTATAAGTTAATTTTCAAATTTAATAAAAGATACCTCAATGATCTTTGTCTCAAGTTTCTCATGGATTAAATGTCTGTAACTTCAACATGTTTGGTTTTATTATGTTATACTGGATTATATGTAATGTCTATTACAACTTTGTTCTCAGAATTCAATTGCATGACATGATTGAGTTTGAATCTGGTTCCCCCAACAAATTTGTTATCCAGAGTAGCTCACATACTCTATGTGCCATACCTCGATATTCTACTTCAGCATTTATCTTAACATTACGTTTTGTTTTTTCACTTTGACAAAATACTAGATGGCCTCCTACAAAGGTAAAATATCCAGATGTAGATTGCCTGTTAATAATAAAGCTTACCTAGTCTACATTAGTATGACCCTTGATATTTATATGACCATGTCATGAGAACATCAATACTTTTCCAAGAGTTGACTTCAAGTATCTCAGAATTTAATTTACTACATCCATATAGGCTTCACTTGGTGTATACATAAACTGACTCACCACACTTACAGCACATGCTATTTTAGGTCTAGTGCGTCCTAAATAAATCAACTTACCCTTAAGGTGTTGATATCTTTCTTTGTTGGTGATTACCTGATTAAGATATTCACTAAGTTGATGATTTAATTTCATTAGCATATTTGTTGGTTTGCTAGCTAACATTCTAGTGTTAGTTAAAATGTCAAGGATAAAATTTTATTATGATAAAAATATTTTTTGTTCAGAACGAGTCACTTCGATACCTAAAAAATACTTTAGAGTACCAAGATCTTTCATTTTAAACTCACTTGCCAAGTGGTGCTGCAATGCTTTCTTTTCCTCTAGGTCATTCCTTGTAACTATCATTTTGTCATCAATATATACAATAAGGGCAATGACTTTACCTTTCTCATGTTTTAAGAAAAAGGTATAATCTAAGTTACTTTGCTTGTATCCAAACCCCTTTATTGGCTTGCTAAACTTTCCAAACCATGTTTTGGGTGTTTGCTTCAATCTATAAAAAAACTATCTTAGTTTACAAACTATATTGCTTTTATCAGGTCTTATCTTACAACCCGAAAGGGAATCCATATAGACTTTCTCTTCTAGATTGTTATGCAAGAAGACATTTTTGACATTAAACTAGTGTAACGGCCGGTCTAAGTTTGTTATTAGAGAAAAGAGTACTCGAATTATATTGATCTTGGCTATAGGAGTAACAATCTCCCTATAGTTAATCCCATAAGTCTAAGTGTATTCTGTCGCCACCAATTTTGCTTTGTGTAGCTTAATAAAGTCATCTGTCTTAATTTTACTGTATATATCCATTTACAACCCAATGTTCTCTTTCTTTTTAGAAGGATAGTCATCTCTTAAGTTGAATTCTTTTGAAAGAACTCCATTTTATCATTCATTGATTGGATTCCCTTAGGATCTTTCAAAGTTTCCTACATATTACTTGGAATAAATATAATGGATAATTGATATACAAATAGTGCACATGATAAAGATAGCCTATGTAAGGACATATGATTAACAAAAGGGTCAAGGTTATATTGTTGTCTAGGAATCCCTTTAGTCATACAAGGAGGTAGTTGATAATTTGTATTTCATGTATTACTTGACTCGGGTAAAATGATTAAGTTGGAGTTTGAATGTTTAATTACATGTAGTAAATATTCAAGACCTATTTGGATGAGTGGTGATGGTATTGTTGTAAAGGGGAAATTATTTGAACCAGTACCAGTATTTAGAGTTTTTAGTGACTTTTGATCTAGTTGTATAATTAGTACTTAAATGTGTATTTTTATCAAAGTTTTATATCATTATTTTGCATTTGAAGTATCAATAACTCCTTAACTAAAACATGTTTTATAATAACATATCTAATAATATAAGATACCTTTAATTTGTGGTTAATGTTCATTTTAAATGCAGGCTTAGAAATATGTTTCATATTCTTATGAAGGGTTAACACTTAAAAATAGGCAAATGGTTGAATTGATGTATAATGAAACTTTTGAAGATAAAGACTCTGATGAAGCAATAAAGTACTTAGACTTATTAGCTGAAAATGCTCAAAATTGAGACACCATGGGTACTTATTAGATATGTTATTATAAAATATGTTTTAGTTAAAGAATTATTGATACTTTAAGTGAAAAATAATGATACAAAACCTTGAAAAAAATATACTTTTAAGAATTAACCAATAAGCATATGGATCAAGCTTGCCATATTAATATGGATATAATATCTGAAATGGAGTTTTATATTAAAGAGTACTAGATGATGTTCTATTAATGAGATATGCAGTAGAACAAAGAGTCGCTCCTAAAAATAATAAGGTAAACAAGCCTCAAATAAAGAGGCATGAATAAATTTTAAGGGATGTCAATTCTTACACTTTGCAACACCATTCTATTATGGTGTGTATACATATGTAATGTGATGAACAACACTATATTGACTTAAAAATTATACAAGTCATGGTTGACATAATCTCCTTCATTGTTAGACCGAAGCGTCAAGTTTTTCTTATCAAACTAAGTAGCAATATATTAATAAAATAGTTTGAATTTAACAGTGACTTTAATTTTTTATTTTAAAGGAAAAACCCAGGTCATTCATGTGCAATTATCAATAAACATTAGAAAGCATTTATAACTACTACTAGTAGGAACTCATAATAGTCTCTAAACACTAGAATGAACAATCATGAAATGCATAAAACTTTTATTCAACCTTATTGGGTAAGAAATACAATTACTTTGTACCAAAATATATTTTTCATAATGAAAGTTTGATTTAGTAAATTGAGAAAACAAATTTAGAAATAGAAGTTTCAAATAACCAAAAGAGGCGTGCCCTAATTGTCTATACCATATCCAAGTTTTCTTCATCCTAATAGACCCACATCCTCTCACATGATGTGCACGACTCAATCTTTTAGTGGTGTCGTATGTCAAGTTTAGATAATGTAATTTTCCCTTTCTAGTACCATATTTAATCACGAACTTAGTGAAACGATCTTGAAATAGACAATACAATGGCTAAAAACACACAGTACAATTAATATAATTAATGATTTGAGGAACAAACAACAAGTCATAGTCAAGTAAAAGGATAATTAAGACATAATTAATACTTAATGAGGATGTGAGAGATAAGGTCTCTGATTGATACTTAAAAGTGTATTTTTTTTTATCAAGGTTTTATATCATCAAGCAATATAATGATCAATTGATCTACATGCAAAAAAAGCATATCAAACAAAAACAATTTACTAACTTCATTATATCAGTATTTTAATAAGTGAAGATGAACAAAAAAGATAATTTGTAATTCTATCAGTGATTTATTTTTATATTACTAATAGAATTAACTCGTTGGTTATTAAATAGTGTCATTGACATTTCTCGTACTCGAGAATCTTATGGTAGACTTATTATATGGTAAATCCGTTGATAAGTTGTTTAAATATAATTTTTAAAAAATATAATAAACAAGTAGAAAAAAGTTAATATAAATTAAAATAAAATAAAAAATCAAATATTTGTTACAAATTTAAAGAACTATCAGTTTAAATACAATTCATCTAGAAAAAAAGGGTTAAATAAGAAGGTAGAGGAAGAGGCAAGTTTTTATAGGGATCAAGGGGCGATAAGGTAGACCACATGTGCCATTTATATGTGATATTAGCTCCATGTATAATCATTGGAGTCCAACCATCTTGGCACTACATCATTTTGTCTCGACAAGAAGATGGTTTATCTGAGCTTCAACATGTTAGTTTCAAATTGCTTGGAACTTTAGATAATAAATGCTTAAAATCAATTATGAGCATCCAATAATTGAAATACTTCAGCTCATTTACAACTTCTTAGTTGTGGTGTTTGAGATACTATAAACCTGAATTTTATTGACTCTACTAGATGAGTCGAAAGATCATCCTTCCTTTAACCATAAATCTAAATTGATTTTTAGATGAGTCGAATGATCATCCTTGTATTTCTTTTACAACTGGGTATTATATGTTTCTTAAAAAAAAATCAACTAATTCAAAAAAATAATAACTTAAGAAAAAGAACTTGTTGAAAACCAATATACCATGAACTTTTGAGTTCAATTATCCTCGAGTTGTTACACCTCTTTTCCATGATCATCATTTCGTATGTGAGTTTCTATAAAAAGCTTCATCAATCTTGTTTACATTTAAGAACTATAGCTTACAAAATAAAACTGTCATTTGTTAAAAATTTTCATATAAAACAAGAATTTACAAAAAAAAAATGTAATAAAAAAGAATTTCATTATTTGTTTCGCAATGAAAATGAATAGAATGAATTCACTAGTATGTGTGGTAATAGAACCATGAATCTCTCTATTCTAGTTTTTTGCACCTAATTATGACTATCGCATAAAACATTTACAGTCATGTGCTAAATATATTTTACCCATATATCTTTTAAGATATACAGAGGTCTAAAACCCCTTTAAACCACCATATCTCTCTAGCATGAAAGACCTCTTTCTTTAGCATTTATTTTATTTTTCTTTTTTTATGCCTTGTATACAAAATCACGCAACTTGTACAATCAAAAAAATTTAAACATTTAAACAAAAAATATAACATTTTAAATTCAATCTTTTCTAATTATGATATGATTCATCGAAGTTCTCTTAACAACAACATTGGTAGCCCTATCCTAGTAAAACTTTTCCTTGCATGTCAAATTTGTAAAATAGTTAGTGAATAAAATTAATAAACTAAACAAATTAACATAATAATAATAATAATAATAATAATAATAATAATTATTTAAATACATACTAATCTTGAACTTTATAAACCATGGATCGATCGTGGGTTTTCATTAAAGATTTTTGAAAAGTTGACTCTATTGAAACAATGACACTTCCATTGAATACGCTCATGTTATCGAGCGAGCATCCTTAAAATTTCTAAACCTAAAATTCATTCGTTATTTGAAATTTATTTTAAAAAAAATTAACTATTCTTTATTTTTAAATCATGTAAAAAAAGAAAACAAACTTAGATAAAGTAGTTGAGCTTCCACAAAGTAATGTAATTCTTAATCTATACATCCTGCTCTAAACAATCCCCTTCAATAAGGTGTTATTACAATCGATGACCCTACATTAAGAAAGGCTGCATGTGCCCCAATTGCATATCATTTCATGGTTGGTACTTAACAACTCATGGTTCTTAGAAGTGCTGACTTGAAGAATTAGCAATGATCTTGTTTATACGATATGCTAATGACTTTCTCTTTGACATTATATAAATTAAAGGATTAAAAAAGATAATAATATTCCTAATTAAAAACAAATTATAGGCATTTTAACTATTTGCAAATGCATATCAATAATATATAACCATAAACTAGTTGATTTTATTTATGACAAGTCCTTGTTCCTAATGATTTTTAAAATAAATAAAAAAAACCCTATAAAATGTGAGGAATCAATATTAGTTTAAAATTCACTATTTCTAACAACTTTAATCTAAAATTCTTATTAGTTCCATTACTTTTTTACAGAACCAAAAGCCCTAACATTTATATATACCCAATATAAACTAAAGTAGATAATAATAATAATATTGGAACATCTCATAATTCCATATTTCAATATATAGTTTTATTTTAAAAGTGTATTTTTCATGTTTTTCTTCTTTGCTCATTTTCTTATGTTTCAAATTGGACAAATGTTGAGGAAGGAATAAATCATAATCGAAAGCTTTCATTAGCAACATTCATCATCAGAAAGAATAAATCATTCTTTATGAAGTTTGGAAAATTTCAACTCATTAATATTGTAGAAGATAACATTTATATAAAGGGTAAAAATGATCAGAATATAGGTTTTAAGTTGCAACTTAGTTAAATTTAAAATTGTAAATAACTTTATAAAAATTAAAAATCACACTTTATGGTTATACAAAGACAATATTTAAGCTTTGATAGTTTACGGGGGTTTGGAGATAAAACTCTAAATTCACGGTGTGCATCCTAGGTATTATTTTTTGCTTTTTATAACTTCTAGTTTTATGATTAATATTTAAAATTATATTTTTATCAAGATTTTATATATTATTTTGCACTTGAAATATCAATAACTCTTTAACTAGAGCATGTTTTATAATGACATATCTAATAAATATAAGATATCTTTAATTTATAGTAAATGTTCATCTTAAATGCAAGCCTATCATATAAATAAAAGGATTAATTGATAAGTTTAACTACTGAAAGTGAGAAGACAAAGAGATGGCTAAATTTAGAAAAGATATGTTGGTTCAATCACTGGATCATATCTGCAGCTATAGATCTTGAATTTTAATTTGGTTTATATAGTTAAAAAGTTAATAGATAGGACACGTAGGTCTAGATTTCCTAATCCAGAGGGACCTTTTGAGTAAATGGCAAGGCATGTGGAATTAGCTTGCTGGATCTAATAGTGAACATAATCTCTTTTTTATTTTTTTTATTTTAGATTTTGATTATTTTTAAAATTTTGATAAGTATTTTTAATTTTTATTAATTTTTTTTATTTAAATTTAAATTAATACTCTTCCCTTTTTTATTGTTTTATTCTCCTTTTTTAAATAATAGGGTTTTTTATAATTATTTTATATTTTTATAATATTTCAAAGACGTTATTGTAATTTATTCTTAAATTTATATTTGATATAAATAAATTATATTTACATGATATATTTATAAAATTAAAAATTATGTTGCATCTATAAAAATAAGTCATTTGTTCTTCGTAAGAAAGAATATCCTCCAAGATTAAAAAATAAAAATAAAATAAAATATATAAATCTAAAAATAAAAATTTGGGTTCTTTCTTTGCATATTCATCTATCTTTTTCTTTTTAAAAAAGAAATTAGCTTTTTATTTTAGCATTTAATTAGTATTAACAACTATTTCTTGGTTTAAATGTTCATATGTTTTTTTAGTTTATTCTATTAATTATAAACAACATCTTTATATTTTAAAATTAAAAAAATCATGATAAAATAAAATATAAGACTTGTTAAGCAACATTTCAGCAGCTCACGTGATGCTTTTGGAATATTGAAACAGGTCACATTAGGTACTTTTGATAGTCCATTTATGTATTTATGGAACCTCAACAATTTTCCCAGTTCAAGCATGCATTGTTAGGGCTGGCTTGGCACTTGAGCACCCTTCAAGCTTTGGCAGAGAAATGGAAGAAGATTTCGACCATTTTAGTTTCACTTGATTCAGTAGAATTCAAGATGGAGATTTGATGTAATGAGGCTTGATTTGAACAAGAGTTAATGAGAAGTTTCATCCACTTTATCCAAACATTAGCAGCTCTCTTGATAGCTTCAGTTTAATTGATTAAAGCGAACCGAAGACCCTTGCTGCCTTGCCTAGGTTGGCTTCTTCTGTGCTTCAGGTCCTGGAACCGTAACAAAGGGTATAGCAGTGTGTGTGTAAAAGCTGCTTGGTATCAAACCAATATATTACTCCCTCTCTTTTTTCTCCTTCTCTTGATTTATGCTCTTCAAAGAGTTTTGTCATGGATCCTGCGCATGTTCCCAACAACAAGCACTCACAGTCCTGAAGCAAGCAGCATTTCACATGGAACTTGTAAGTAGAATAATTAAAAAGGCAACTTTGTCTGGCATGATTTAGAGCTAGCAAAGGCAAGTTTCCTCCCTCTCCATGATAAACTAGCCACGGTCTCCAGGGCCATAATACACATACAAATAGGAGCATTTTGTTCTACACCAGTTGAGGATTTATGGAAGTTACAAGACCACGGCACAGGGAGCTTCTATCTCACTCGTACAGTTTCTGGAGCTCATCTTTAAATTTGGACTTCAGCTGCTCCCTCTTTATCTTGAGGGCAGCAGTAACCAAGCCAGACTCGGGTGTCCATGGATCTGGCAGCAACTTGATCTTAGCTGGAGTTTCAAACTTGTCCAACCTCAAAGCTTTTGCTACCTGCAGAGATAGAATGCCCTCAGACTACAGAAAGGATTCTGTTTCTTCCTCTATATATACTAACAATGCCAAATGCGCTTGCTTGACATCAAAAAACTATAAACCTTTCATTCCAAATATGTAGACAAGTGCAAACAGACTCAGATGGACTTTAAAGGTCACACAATGAAACAATGTATAAGAATTTCCATCCAAGAATTTACATCAGGTAAATCTTGATAGATGTGGCAAGCACATCTCACCAGAAGACTGGGAGACATAAGTGCACATGCAATTCAAAGCATAGTAAAAAAAATCAGAAGCTATGGAAAAATTCATTCATGTTTCACCTTGGAAATATAAACCGAGTTCAGCAACAATAAGAGAGTTCACACGTTTGTGTTCAGCAGTTCTAACAAACCATTTCAAATAGCTTTCCCGTAGACAAGCAAAGATAATTCAAATCATCATCACCAAATCAGAAGGTATGGCAATATTCATTCAGGTTTCAGCTTGGAAATATGAATGAATTCAGCAATAATAAGAGCTCCCATGTATGAAAGTTTTAACTAATCATAAGATTTCAAATAGCTCTCCAGTACGGAAGCAAAATAAACCAACCTTGGAAAGTGATTGTTCAACCTCACTGACAGCTTCGGCTTTGTTACACAGTTCAGAAAAGTTTTGGTACTGGATGCCAGCTTCCTGGGCCCACTTCTCAAGTATGCGACGTGATGGAACAATT
Organism: Populus ilicifolia; assembly: GCA_015708895.1. Classification (NCBI taxonomy): domain Eukaryota; kingdom Viridiplantae; phylum Streptophyta; class Magnoliopsida; order Malpighiales; family Salicaceae; genus Populus; species Populus ilicifolia. The sequence goes on along the minus strand of SRLM01001254.1, from coordinate 27,808 downwards.
AGGGCAACACAATAGTTGTGGAAGGGATTTGCACGTACCATGATATTATCAACATAGTCACTCGACGTTAATGCTGCCTCCACCTGCAATCAGGGCACAAATCAACATTATTGGCACATCAAAGCATATGCATGCACCTTAGAAATAATATCACAAATTTTCAGATTAAGATTTATAAACACCTTTCCAAGAGAGATATATTCTCCATGTTGAAGTTTGACGATATCCTTCTTCCTATCAATAATTTCAAGGCATCCATCAGGGTGAAACTGCCCAATGTCGCCAGTATAGAACCAACGCATGCCCATGTCATCAACCTATATCAGGTCGAGGGAACCAGTTTTCCATGTCTGAGCACACAGCAGAGTAAAAGCAAAAGGAAAATGCACAATCTCACCCATACAGAAAACATACATGTGCACTCATGCAAGCACGCTAAAGAATACCTTGTAGACCTCGTTACTCTTTTCTTGGTAGTTGAAGTAACCAGCAGTCACGCTGAATCCCCCAACTACAACCTCACCCCGGGGCATTGGCTTGTCGGCCACTGTATACCCACCTTCTTCCCAAGAAACAAGCTACATTACCAAAACAAAGGAGTTCTTAAAACTAATATTCTAAAATCTAAACTAATATTCTAAAATCTTACAGAGTGAGCATCCCTGCCTCTGCAACTATGTTTTTTTTCACAAAGTGTGAGGTTCGGTCTGACCATAACCTTGAAAAAGTAATTAATGTCATGAATAACAGCTTTTGGTTGATATTGGTTAATGGAAATTCTTTTTGAAGTATAGGCTATGCCAGTTAAGATGCAGCAACCTAAATAGATTTTTCAGAATTCTCTCTGAAAACCAAGCCTGGTTCAGATCGTGAAACTAAATAATTTTATTCTTTTGTAGAAATATGCCATACCTTAATGTAGCAACATGGAAGAGGAGGTCCAACACGGCCCACAGATGGGTCGTCCCACTCAGTGAAAGCAGCTCCAGCACACGTTTCTGTCAACCCATATCCTTGACCAATTATAGCCCTGAAGATGAAAATTGTGCACTGAATATCAACCTAAATTGCTAACACTCAGAGTGGACATATAGTACGTTAAAAATACCATTTTACATAAGCAAACAATTTTTAAGCACTGAAGGACTGATCTAGCATGGTAGAGAGCTTATTCATACACGGTTTGCAGACATATGCATGAATGCATATCATCCCAAACTAGTATTTCATGGATTTTAAAATCCAATAACACCACATGTCAACGTACATGTTTTAAGTTCCCAATTACTGGTAATAAGTATCTAGGTTTTTTATCTCCACTATCTGACCATACAATAGCAGATCCAAGAGCACAACAAAGTTACTTCCTGGTGTCCAGGATACATTATGGTTTCTGCCGGACTCCAGAGGACATTTCTGTCCTTCACATTGCAAAAACAAGAAATGCTTTGTGCTCTCATGGATTAGGTTCTGATGAATAGCACAGCCAACTATAATATATTGTCTCCCAAAGATGACACTGGAAGAAGTAATGAAAGGAGTACAAAGGAAAAAATTAGAATGAATATAGAAGTTTCTTCCATTAATTATCTTGGTATTTGTAAATGGGAATGTCATTACCCCATGCAGATGTTGGTGAACCGCTGTGAATCTCCAGATAAAGGGGCTCCGCCACATAAGATGAATCGCATACGAACTCCAAGTATAGCACGTATTTGTTTGAAGGCAATGACATCCCACAGCATTCTCTCCAATCCTGAAGCACCAAACCAGCTTCCTTCTATGGCAGCCATTAGGCGCTTATATCCAATGTTGAAAAGCTTCTTTGCTAACCCTCCCTTCTCCTCAACCTGTTGTGAATCAAAAAGGCATTAAAGAAATTAATTAGCTGAAGGTGAGGGCATTCTCAACTTACACAAATGTATTAATAACCAGTACAGTAGGAGTGCAGATATTAATGTTGATTCAGTTCACACCTTTTTTAGAACACCATCCCGGACACGATCAAGTATGGCTGGAACTGCCGTCATGAGAGTAGGATTTAATATAGATGCATCACCCTTGGTTCCTTTCTTAATTTTGTTAGAAGTGTCTGTCAAAGTCAATGCCGAACCGTAGCCAATAGCACAACCTGCAGACAACATTACACACTGGACAACCACAAAATTTAGTATTTATATGTTATATGTTACAAGTAGCACAGGAAAGAAGTACATTTAATGGAGTACCTCAGCTGCCAGTTCAAAAACATGGGCTAGGGGCAAATAAGCCAAATATACATCTTTGCTGCTCAGTTTTGGAATCACCGTCATAACAGCTGCAGCAGTGGCTACAATGTTGCCATGAGTAATCATGACTCCCTAGGTTGTAAACAGGATACAGGGTCAGATCAAAAGAAAGCATGCATTTGTAGTGATGAGTAATAATGAAGTTGGAATTCAGTACTCGTAGAAAAAAGCTAAAGGAAAATAGAAATGCAATGCTCTTTACAACATCCCTACTTGTCTCAATATACAAAATTAAGCCTTCGCATTCTTACTAACAACTTGCACTTGGAGTTTCATTGTTTTCTGTGTCCTGAAAAATAAAAACTGGACCCAAGCCAAGTTTCTGTCTGGACATATGCAAACAGAGAGTGATCTTCCTATTCATCTTCTTTACAGTAAGGTCTATTGGCAAGATTTACCATGCATTGAGTTCAATCAGTGATGCAAAATGTGAGAAACTACAGCGCCAGACAAACCTTTGGCTGGCCTGTGCTGCCACTTGTGTACATAACAACAGCAATTCCATTCTTCGTAGGTAAGCTTGGAGGAACAGGACTGTTCTTACCCAGGTCCTCAACTTCAGAAAAAGACGAAACCTTCCAATAGCTTGTGCTTGCAGATAAGCCCAAATCATTTGTAGTTTCTCCATCTTCAAAGTAAATGACATTCTTAATAGTTGTTATTTTTGAGCTTATTGCACCTAGCGTTTTCAACTGCTTGGGATCACAGATCAGGGCAGATACTTGAGTCTGTCCACATTTTCAAAATTCAAGTGAGAGCCATAAGAATCTGGACTTTCATCGAGAAAAAAGCAAATGATTTAAATGCCACAAATAAGTTACACTACAGATAAACTAATCAGGTAACGCAAGTGCACGAAGAGAATCTCATACCTCATTGAGGGAATAGATCAAAGCATCCACACCTAGAGAAGCATAAATAGTGACAACAGTGATGTTCTGCCGAAAGCATCCCTGTACTCCAACAAAAACAACATTCAGTTTTGGCTGTGCATCCATCATTCATCAGGAATAAAAAGAAAAGGAAACATATAAGCACTGCAAACACGAGGATACCTGAAAGGCAATCAACCACTCAGCCCGAGTATCAGCAAAAATTGCAGCACGAGTATCCTCATTATGCCCTAACATAATAAGCCCGGATGCAAAGTTACAAACACGATCAAAAACCTGTCCATAGGTCTGCCATTCATAATCACCCAGGTGCAGCTTCTCAAACTTCCTACCATCACTAGCAGTAACAAATTCCTTACTAATTAGCTTCCTTGTTCCAAGAAATCGTTCTGGCCAATGCTTTCTACAAGACTGCTCAAATAGAGCTGCCATGGTCGTTGCCCCTTTCCAAGGGACTCCAACTAGCTCAGCATGCCGGGCATTGCGAACTGCATAACCTGCCTCACCGCCTACCTCTACCGGGACTCCTCTCTGTTTCACCTTTTTCTTTCCCAGGAAGATAGTAGAAAGTAATATAGGTATGAGGATAGCAGTACCCACAATGCCATATGTTCCATAGCCTTTCCCAACTGACGAGTAATCATTAAAGTCCAATTTATCTAGAACAGGTGAGCTCGGAAAACTTCCCTCGGAATCAGCCATTTTCAATGCTTCTTATATGATGGTTTATAGAATCACCTGGGATGGATGACAAGAATTAGAAGCACCATCATCTCCCATCTTTCAAAAATGAGAAACAAACAACAGAGCTACAAGGATTTGTACCAAATATAATCCATTTAAAATAAAGGAGAGACAGCACAGTGGATCTAAGGATGTTCCTTGGTGCAGAAAACTTGCATTAAGGTAAAGAACATGCAGCCATATACTGCAATCTCAAAACCAAGTTCCTTAATGATCAGGATCCAAAGTAAACATTTGTTGTTTCACAGTAAATTAACTAACAGTCATAGGTCACATAATTTTGAAAAAAGAATCACAATTTACTCAAATTTAAGAAAGGAACTGCAAAAGAAAAAAGGATTAAAAAAAGAAGAAGCAAACAGGCAAGATGGGATCATAGATCATAGAATAGAAAATAAAGAAGGCAGCAAGGATAAAAGGCTTGTTAACATCAAAGCACTGCTGAATCCAAAAGCACTACTCAATAAACTCAATAAAAAGAAAGTAAACACCACTACTACTCTGCTGTCTTTCTATAGCTTTTACCTCTGGAAGATTACAGGAACCAAAAGAAAAGGAAAGTAAGCAGTCTTGGAGAGTGCATGCAAGGAAAGTTTCAGGACCCTGTCTCCCACTCTCACCTTTTTCTTTCTCTTTATACTCCTCTTCCTCCTCCCCCCAGTATATATACACTTTTCTTTTCTCTTTTCTTTTGCACCACTGCTGATCGTTACTTTAAGTAGTTGAACTGGTAGTCCGACGAGTGTATTTTCTCTTTTAATTTTTTTGAGTTTCAATTTTAAATTCATTTATAAAAATTAATTTGTTCTCTCAAAATACTCGAATATTTACTCTTAATGTAAAACATGTTCTTTCCACTTGGCATTCCAGAAGGGAGAGTGGCGTGCTAACCAAGCACAATCCCCGAGCCATGTAGACACGCGTCTCGCGGGTGACGTAAATATTATTATTTTTATTTGTATTATTTTATTTTATCATTAGTGGCGGCAACAAAGAGGGGGGGGAGGCGCGCACCTCAACTGGAGATTCCGGAGACTGTCTCCGATCCAATCAAGTAATGAGAAAAACACTGGGGGGTTTGGAAGGTTCTACTAGTTGATGGGTGATGACTAAAACAGAAGAGAAAAGAAGATGCCCTGTCATGATAAGCCTAGAGGCAGCCATTTAGGACCTCTGGAGCTGAGTTTTCTGGAAGGTTTAAAACCACAGGCTGCTATGCAATGTTAATGTAATGCTCCATCTAGAAGACTAGCTAGCACTCGGTATTTTGGCAATGTTCACACTAGGCAGAATTAAGCAAACCATTAGCTCAGGATCACGGACACGCAAAGCAAACCGAGCACAGAAGTTGCTCAGTTTTCATCACACAATCCATAATAACCTGAAAAAGGTATTCCTCCTTTTCTACTAAAAGAAAGGGGTAAATCTTCTGGATGATCAAGAAATTTGACTTTCAGCTTGACATGCCAACACAAGATTCATAACCACGTCCAGAGGTATTTATACTTTCGGCAGTTAATGGAAGCATAGCATACGATTTTATTTGCAGTGCTTTGCCCTCGAGCAAAAGCATGTTAGTACAATCAGATACATTGGGCATCATAATCGTCACGGTATGGTTAAACCCAATTTGAGACATGCATGGGGAGGAGGGTGTTTCATGTTGGTGTTGGCTGTGAGACACTATGAATCGCGTTTAACACTTTGTTCCACACGAGTGAGGGCATCTGTGAGCACATCTATTGTCCAGTCCTTCAAATCGTCCTGCAGATAACAAAAGAAAAATCATCGAACACAACAATTAGCATCCGCATGGAAGTACCTTAGAAGGGAAACACGTTTTGTTTGTCATTTTGCAAAATAGATGGGAAAGCTGTTTGAGGAAAGTGGAAAGCATTTCCCAATTATCAGATTAGCAGATTACAACAATTTACTTGACCGATTGTATCATGAATGAGAAAATCATAATTTTCAGCTTACTATGAAAGAACAAAGAGAGGATCATCCAAGGAAACAACACAGATGAATGGCTGACTCTGAAACAGAGAAACTTCAAAACAAACCATGTTATAGAAAGCAGTCAAAACAATCAACTATCACGGCGGGACATTCACTTCTTGGGTAAGAAGCAATGGCTACATAAATGATGTTCTTTACTGTTCAATGTTAATGGCAACTGTGAGGACAATAATTAGCACCCGATTGCTGGCTTGCTGCTGATAAATAACAAGTTGCAGCAACATTAAAATCAAGGCATATGCAACTAATAATTCCTAATGCTTTGTGTTTGAGGCCAGGCAATTCTTTTTCTTTTCTTTTTTTCTTTTAGAGAACCAAACCACACATTTGTTAAAAACACCTGAAAATAACATTAATAGATGTTAAGCAAGCCGGGAGCTACATTGCGTCTGTTGAGCATTCATGTCCACCACCTCATCAACTTTGATTGAGAGTGACTTGACAAACAAAAAGAATCAAATTTTGAAATAGCATACTGTTATGCAATGTCAGCATGAGATTCACTGAGAAAATTGTCGCGATAATTTTCATTATTGATTGACTGTTTCCTAACATCAGGAGAAAAAGGATGCAATAATTAAGCAAAAATGTACAAAGATGTGCAGCTAGATATCCAAACAAACCAAACTGTGGAAGTCTCCTTCAAAAACCTCATGTGTCCATAACTACAGTTGGCATCATCACATTCACAACCTAGCACGTGCAGTATCCCTGATATTCTGGCAACCCTAAGCAACATGTGTCCCTAATATTTCGGATACCACATATGATTGGTGATGGCATACTCTATGGAAATCATAATTTAACAAACTAAAAGGTAAAAACAATTGACAGAATGCAAGTTAATTACAGTAAGATGCATGAAAACAAATTTTGTAGCATAAGTATGCATCTTCCTACATTCCTACCACTACATACCGGACATCCTCTTATAAAAGCTGCATTGCTGTTCATAGTATCAAGGACAAAAAAATCAGGCAGATGTAACATCCGTTAGCTAAACAATGGGCGACAGCTCACATTTATACCACAACCACGTCTTATAGATTCGCCTATTAAGGGGTAAAAGATGTGAACAAAAGCACTTCCTATCTTTACAGGCATCCCTGTGATGGAAATGCGTTTATCAGCCAGAATACACAATGAAGTAGTAACGAATAGAACAGGATGCCTCACCATGCGCACCGGTTCTTCAGTTCTTATGCGTGCATTAGGACGAGCAAGCTTGGACTCGAAAGGAGTCCTAGGCCTCACTTCTCTAAACTCCTCCCATTCCTCACGAGTAAGCATCCTAACTGTGCCTTGACCAACTGGGGCATTCTTAATTTTGCGCTCTATCATTTCTTGCGAGTGTGAATCATCATACTTGAGTTCAATTACCAGACAACAAAATCAATCCATTTAATTCAGTAATCAACAAAATCCAAAACCAATCAAAATCGGAATGTCACGACATACCATCATGAGTAGCTTTGCAAAGAGTGCAGTTCCAACAACAGTGAGAATCATTGGCATAGTTGCAGTGTCAAGAAATGACAAGGATTCTGGAACCTGAACAAAAATGTCGTCTTTTTTCTTAGACTTCTTCTTTGACCTCCTTATTTTCTCCAATTCCGTTACTCTTCTCTTCAATGTTTCCGTGGCACCATGACGGGACACTGTTGCATGCAAGTGTCTACCACATGACATAACTGCTTTCCCAAACCCTAAACCAATACCACCATACATGACTTTTCAAGACCAATCACGCAATTGATTCGGCCCCAAATGAATCGGGGGGAGAGAGAGAAGGATCTTTTATCATTTACAGACCTCCATTGCAGTGAGCTGGAGATTTTCCTAGGGTTTAAATGATCAGGGAAAGAGAGATGTAAGAGAAGGAGAAAAGTCTGATTTTTTGTAGTATTTGGTGGGCTGCATACTTAGTTCTCAGCTTTCCAGCCCAACCCATTAAAGCATGTCATGCTAAAAAAATAAATTCTTGTGCTGTTTTAAAAAATAAATTTATTTAAAATTAATATTTTTTATATTTTTAAATTATTTTAATATGTAAATATTAAAATAAATTAAAAAATATATGTTATATATATTATTTTATTTTTATTTTTTTAATTTCAATATTTACATATTTTTATTTTTATTTTCAATATTTTTTAATTTTATTCAATATATATTTTATTTTTATTTTTTTAATTTCAATATTTTTTTGGTTAATTGGGTAATCTTTTAAAATCTTCTTTACAAAATTAAATTACTTGAATATCCTTGAAATCAAAGTAATACTTACCTTGGGTTTAGGAGTTTTTTCTTAAATTTTACTCTTAAAACTTGATTTTAGTGGGTTAACCATGATTTTAGAGGAAATTTAATCTATTAATAATATTGATAACAATAATTAAAAATTATTTTATTATTTTTTATTTTATCTTTCAATATCGAACTGGTTAGGAAATCAATTTCATGAGTGAAATTTTTGTATTTTGTATATGATTACCATGGTTTTAAGCAAAAAAATCTTAATATTGATGCTTAAAATTGCGAACATTTATTATTTTTTCTATTACCTTTTCCTCTCTTATTATCTTTTTTAATGAATTTTATTATGTATCTATTTTTTAAAGTTTTTTTTTTGTTTATTGTTATTTGTTTTGGGATTAATTATCAATTTTAATTGAAATTTTATTATTGATTTTGAAGATATTCGATTCTTTAATTATGTCAAGTCAAAAACTATTCACTAAAAACAGCTTTTTTTATTTCATTTATTTTGTTGGTTATATTTTTGTTATCATAAAAGGTTTGGTATTAAAACAACTTTGTTTGTTTGAGATTATTTCTTGGTGGTTACTAATGCAGAGCTTTTCTAACATTTAAATAGAAAATATAAAGAAATAATTATGATTTTTCAATGGCTAAAAAATGTATTTAAAGGAATATGAAAATGATTATATTAAAGATTCAAATAAGAATGTGCTCCACTAATGTCATATTAGTTATCATGGTTGTTATAACCCTTATAATATTTAAAATGTCAAGATACTTCACTCATTTATTTACCTTTTTATATGGTTGGTCATTATTTGTCACTTTTTTTTCCAACAAGATCACCTTATTGAAAAGGGCCTTGTATATTAGCCATGGATTTGGAGTGCTAGCAATCTTGAATTGATTTTGCTCCATATTATTAAGCAATTCAAATCAAATAAAGAGAAAATACAAACATGAGATAGGAGGAGGAGGCTGGGGTTTCATAAATTATTTTATTCTAAAATTTATCATTAAACCTAAATACAAAAATATTATAAATAGTTCAAACTAAAATATTATTCTACTCTTAATAAAGAAAATAAAATAAATATATTTTTTAACATCTCCTCTTAAACTCATGATACAACAGTTACAAGCACGAGAGTTTGTCAATTAGAAAACAAAAAACAAAAATAGAATGTGACTTGGTAAAGAAATCTATAATCCGCAAAGAAAACGAAACATAAAGTAAAGTAACGATGTCATGCTTAAGATGATTGATTAATACTTAAAAGTATATTTTTATTAAGATTTTATATCATCATTTTGCACTTCAAGTATCAATAACTCTTTAACTAAAGTATGTTTTATAATAGCATATCTAATAATATAAAATATCTTTAATTTGTGGTAAATATTTATCTTAAATGCAAGCCTATCACATAAATAAAAGGATTGATTGATGAGTTTAAGTGCTGAAATTGAAAGGACAAAGAGATTACTAAACTTAAAAAAGATATGTTGGTGTAGTCAAAACTGGAACACTATTCGATAATTGAATCATATCTGGAGTTGTAGATATCGGGTTTAGGTCTATTTTATATGGATAAAAAGGTAAGATATAGGCTTACAACTTTCATAAGAGTCTAAGATTTAAAAAAGTTATTTTCAAGTCCAAATTATAAAAATAATGAAGAAGTCTAAATTTTTCCTGCAACCCAGATACTGTTTAGTGTTCACCCATATCTTAAGTTCTGGAAGTCCAAATTATCTCAATTTTTTTTCCTAGAAAGCTGAGATAATTTCTTAGAACTTTCATGGGGAGGTCTAGTTCAAATTATGACTTTATTAATGATATTTTATTCAAACAATAAGATAAGAATTGTCACTAAATCTAAAGTTGGTCACTCACTCATAAATTAGTCATCAAATTAATATTTTTCAATTTTGACCGGTAAAAGAAGGTATTTTCCATGCATTTAGGCATCTTGGTTTCCAAATCAAGATCATGTTTTTGCTTTCTCTTTTTATATTTTTATAATACTTAACTTTTGCTTTCATTAATATCTTATTTAGTCTTTTTATTTCATTTCCTTTACTTAGTTAACATACTTTATCTTATTTATGTTTCTCTCTTTTATTATGTTTAGTTAGGTTTATTATGTTAAGGTGAAAAGGTTACACCAATGGTGTAAGAGGAAGTATAGTGTAAACTCAATATGAATTTTAATGTTTGATACTAAAATGTTTTGTATTTATTATCTTGTTTACTTTTAATACTTTGCTTGTTAAATGGTTAATCTGGATTTGTGTTATATAATACTTGGTACAACAAATACTTGACACTTTTATAGTCCAATCGTATAGTATAACCTACACATACACTATGAAAAGAACTTAATTTGTGGTTAACATAAGTTATAATCATGAATACTTGACAATATTTACAAGTATTAGCATTATTCGAATAAGATAACTAATGTAATCATGTTAACAATTTATAATTTGATTAGAACCTCATTTGCGTATAGTTTCCAATTGAATAATAAGAGTTTATAATATACTTGTTTCAAATACCATTAGTGAATCCTCTAACCTTGATATTTATTGTTATCATTATTTAATCCTCACATTGATCTTCCATATCAAAGTTCTCATCAACTTCTTTATTATTATTATTAGTAGTAGTAGTATTGTTGTTGTTGTATTATTGTTATTTATAATTTATATAATTAACTTCCTTATGATTTGACCCTGGTCTTACCGGGTTATTTATTACTTTGACACTCCTACACTTGGAAGAAGACATCAATTTTTTGGTTGTTTCAAGTTTTTGGTGTCGTTGCCGGGGAGGTAAATTCTTATATAAACTATAGTTTTTGTTTTATTTTTTATTTTCACTTTTTTTATATCTAACTTTGTTCTTTTATTTTATTTCCTTTTCTTTTATTTTCTTCTTTTTTTTATTTTATTCATACACGTTCATGAAAGTTTGGTCACATGCATTAAGTAATGAACTTTGTAGGGTATCCTCATCATTTTCAGAAGATATGGCTGAAGAAAATAATCAATCGCTTCATAATAAGAATAATGAGAATAATCATATTAATATACTTAGAGACCACATGAATCCTATAAGAACAAGTGCATCATCATGCATAGTTTCCCCCTCTAATACATCTCATTTAATTTTAAAACATTGAGTATTCAACTTTTACCTTCTTTTTATGGCTTAGATTTAGAAAATCTATATTTGCATTTAAAGAAATTTGAGGCAATCTGCAACACCTATAATGACTTAAATTATAGCATAAACACCATCAGATTAAAGCTTTTTTCTTTTTCATTAAAAGATAAAGCTAAAACATGGTTATAAAATTTAAGACCGGAATCCATTCGTGCTTGGGATGAAATGCAATAACAATTTTAAAAGAAGTTTTGTCCTTCTCACAGAACAAAACTTTTTAAAAAAATCACCACTTTCACTCAAAAACCAAGAGAAATATTTTAATAATATTAGGATAGATATCGAGATTTGCTTAATACTTGCCCTCATTATGGTTTTGAAACATGAAGATTGGTTTTATATTTTTATAAAAGGTTAACACCTAAAGATAAGCAAATGGTGGAATTAATATGCAATGGAACTGTTGAAAATAAAGATCCTGATACAGTAACGAAATACTTAGACTTGTTAACTAAAAATGCATAAAATTGGAACACCGCAGGTAATTATAAGGCACCAAGTAAAACTCAACCTCATACATCTAGTAGAAGTATGTACAACCTTAGGGAAGATCATGACCTCCAAGCTAAGTTTGCATATTTTGCTAGAAAAGTCAAGGCACTTGAATTAAAAAAGAGTAGTCAATTAAAATCTGTTCAAGATATTTTATGTCAAATATATGAAACAAATGAACAAGTTCACGCTTCAAACCATTTTCAATGGCCCAATCATAATCCATACTTGTAAACATACAACCCTGGTTGGAGAAATCACCCAAATTTCAGCTGGAAGAGTGATAATAACAATGTATTAACTTTAAAACCACCTTTTCAAGCACATCATAATTTCTAAAATTCTCATGGATATGCACCTCTTTATGCTCCACTTTCTAGAAAAAATCTTGAGCAACATTGTATACATCATTGAAAAGCAAAATAAAATCAATACTCAACTTGCTCAAAGTATGATAAATTTTAAAGATACTCTTGCAAAGTTAACATCTGCTCTCAGTTTCTAAGAGAAAGGTAAGATTTCATCTCAACCACAATAAAATTCTAAGGGGCAATATAATAGAAATGCAAGTAGTTCTGGAAGCCAACACATGAATCAAGTCAAATCAGTTACTACTCTTCACAGTAGTAAGGTTATAAAAAAATCCACTCTTGAACCTTATAACAAAGATGATAGGTCGATTTCTAAGGATAGGGAAGGGGTTAAACCTGAATATTGTAAAGAAAAAACTAATCTCCCGTTAGCATTTTTATTTTCTCGTGTCATGACGAAACAAAGAAAAGTCAATTACAACTCTAAAGTCTTTAAAACCTTCAAACAGGTAAAGATCAATTTACCTTTACTGGATACTATTAAACAGGTTTTTTCTTATGCTAAAATTTTAAAAGATTTGTGCACTATGAAGAGAAATTGAATGTGCAAAAGAAAGTCTTTTTAGTCGAATAATTAAGTGTCATTTTTATAACAATAATGTTTTAAAATATAAAGATCCTGGTTATCTTATAATTTCTTTCTTTATTGAAGAACATAAAATCAAAAAAGCCTTACTTGATCTTGGAGCTAATGTGAATTTATTTGCATATTAAATTTTTTAAAGTCTCAATCTAGATGAGTTAAAATCAATTTCTGTAACTCTCTTACTTACTGATAGATCTGTAAAAGTGCCTAGAGAAATAGTTGAAGATGTGTTAGTACAAGTCAATAAATTCATTTATCCTGTAGATTTTATTGTCTTAGACACACAACCTGTTGAAGCATATAATTCATCTCCTGTTATTTTAAGATGTTTGTTTCTTGCAACTTCTAATGTATTGATTAATTATAAGAATGGACTAATGAAGCTATCATTTGGAAACATGACATTCAAGATAAATATTTTTAACATTTACAAGCAACGTAGAGATGATAATGATTTATAAAAAATAGATCATATTAAAGAATTAGTTTATGTTCAACTTGAATCTACTTTAAGTAAAAATAAGTTGGATGAATCTGAAGATTTGTAAATAATTTATTCTCAGGAAGAAATCATAGATGAAAAACGCAATGAAAATGTTGATGCGAATCTTTAATCAAAATTGATAATAGATTCGACATCCAACCTCACATCAATCGATGATTACTTTTCTAATGAATTCTTACTTTCTCTTAGTTCAATGTTTTGTTTGCTAAAAATATCAATTTTCTTACTTCAGGATTTTTGTCAACTCACTAGAGTACCAAAGATAAAAGAAAGTTTTTGAGCAACTTGTAAAAATTTTATTGGGATGACTTGTACTTATTCAAATATTATCTTAATCAAATATTTCAAAGATGCATTCCTGACAATAAGGTAAGTAGTGTCATTAAATTTTACATTCTAAGGCATATTGGATTCATTTCTCATTAAGAAAGATAACTGCGAAAAATCTTACAAAATAAACTTTATTGACCAATCATGTCTAAAGACTCACATGTATTTTGTAAAGCTTGTGAAAATTATCAAAAGTTAGGGTTTATTTTAAAATATAAGGAATCTTTATATAATCTTTTATTGACTTTTAAAACGTATTCTGCTAGAGCTACGCTTTGTGCATTTCATGACTTATGACTCTATTTTTATAAAAAAACATGTTGAATATAGTCTTGGAAATCTGGCTAAAATAGACCTTATTTGCCAGTTTTTAAGAAAACTAGATGGGAAGTTAATCCCCGATCCATATAGGGCATTTAAGTCGTTCTTGGACGTAAAACAAAGAGAATATGTGAGCCACAATAACAACTACCTGTATATACAATGCTTTTTCATAAAAAAAATAAAAAAAGATGAAAAAACAAATAAAAATAAAATAGATAAATAAAGAGAGAGAGAGAGAGTATAAGACTCTAGCTGATCTATTTATAGGTGGCATAATTGTATTTTCAATTTCTCATCTATAAAATCTTTTTTTCCTTCAGTTAATTTCTACTAAACTCATACATTCAATAAATATAGAAGTGTGTAAAAATGGCAAATTCCTCAAGTCATCACATAAGAAATATTTGTATTTTCGGTGGATCTAATCCTAAAAAGGAAATAAAGATTTTATAATCAGCAAATTATCTTGGTTAAATACTAGTTGAGAGAAAGATTCATTTAGTGTATGGGGAAGACAACCTTGGGTTAATGGAGGGAATGTCAATAATTGCATTTTTAGGAGGTGGTCAAGTTTTGGGGATTGTCTCCTAAGCTTTCGCACAATAAGAGATCATTGGAAAAAAAAAATAAAAAAAACTACATGTCTCCACAATATCTGATCGAATGAATGCAATGTTTAAACACGCTGATGCATTCATTGCCTTACCAGGTGGTCTAGGCACATTCAAAGAGATCTTTTATATTTTCTTTTAGGCCTAACTGCACATTCACCATAAATGATATATTTGTTAAATGTTAATGATTTTTATGAGAAATTATTATCCTTTATTAATCATGCCGTGAAATAGGAATTTCTAACATCTTCGGCACGACAAATCATAATCTCTGCTGCTACTGCTAAACAATTGATTGACCAATTATAATCTTTCACTTCTATAATTAATCCCTATATGAGTCATAAGTTGGTCAACTAAGAAAAGTTGTAAAAAACTTAGATTGGATTTGAGCCTTCTTTTATGAATCCTTGTGTCTTTTGGTTTTCTTAATAGTATATTATTTCATTTTATTATTTTTTATATTTGTTTAAGTGTATTTTAGGTTTGTCAATATTCGGTGTTTCAGGTTATGTATTCTATACTCTATCTTTCTACCTTAGGATATTGAAAATAATATCTCGTTTTAATTGAAAGGAAATGATGGTAGTTGATATTATAGAAAATAAAAATAAAAAATTAACTAACTATATTTTCTATTTCATATACTATTTGCAAAACTATTGTTACTAGAATGACAGAGTAAAGGAGTTTTTTTGTTAAATTGACTCTTGAGACGCATCTTAGTAAATATTCTTAACAAGGTCTATCAGAATACTTCTTAAAATATTCAAGTTTATAAATTTTCATATTATTATCACTTAATTTTGCTGATATACTTATTTAACATATATTCTTAAACTTTTATTTTTGCACGCACTTTAACAAATGATTGTGGGTTACACATTGGATTATTACATTATTTATGTTCTTTTGTTAAAGATATCACCAAAGAAAAAGGGATAATATATAAATCTAAAAAAAAAACAAAACAAAAATGATGAATGATGATGAGTAAGATGACAATCAATCTTAATATGTTTAGTTCGTTCATAAAAAAAATCAAGTTATGAGCAATCTAAATTCTATTTGTCACAATATATAAGAGTAAAATAAGAAATAAAGACTTTTATGTTCGTAGGTAACTAACATAAACAAATAATCTATTTGATAGTAGATGTCATAATATAATATTCTATTTCGATTGAAAAGTAAGAAATAATATTTCTTACTCTTTCAAGAAATAAAAAAATCACCTAAAAAGATACAAAAACTTATAACAGACTTCTGATGTGTGAGATCATTGTCATAATTAGTATCAAAATATGTACACAGCTTCAAGAAAGAGATGGATGGAAGTAAAAAACTCTGAAAAAATATATCCTGAAAATATCATAAAATACAAAGTATAATTTCTCAATAAACAGAAGTAAAAATAGCAACAAACTAATTAACAACATAAATATCATATACAATATCTGGAAGAGTAATAGCGAAATATATCAATGCCTAGTACGTAACCTTTGTTTCAAGTTTTAATTGTAACAAAAATGACATTAAATTCCTTTTCTTTTCTTTTTTTCAGAATGATTGTACTCCTTTTAAACCATATATGTATCTATATTATGTACCATGCAAGGCACATCTCCACTTTGGTGTTCCATCAAACACTATATACATATATTATTGTCCTTTCTTTTTACTAAACATATGTTATAAGAATCTCCTAAATGTTATTGCATTATTGATCTAATAAGTTTTAGTCTTCCATTTATGCTTAAAAAATTAGGTTGTTTATTGTGCAAGGTTACGAGAAATTTTTTTACAAACCATCACCTTCATTTATATTTGTGCGTTGAAAAAAAATTATCTTTTTTCTTTTTGTCTAAAAATGCATGTACTTCACTCATATCCGTTAAATAATTTTTCTAACTTGAGAAGATTATTAACTTCAAGTTCTAGTTCAAGGAGTTGTATTTTAAACTTTCTCACAATCACACACAAATCTTATATTGTTTTTTTTTTAATTGTAGGATGAATGGTTAACATCCAATAGATATGTTTATTCAATAGATGAGTCAATGATATTTTTATCCTCATAAAAATTATCTTTTTTTTCTTTTTGTCTAAAAATGCATGTACTTCACTCATTTCATTTAAATGATTTTTCTAACTTGAGAAGATTATTAACAGTAAGTTCTAGTTCAAAGAATTGCCTTTTAAACTTTCTCACATTCACACACAAAACTTATATTTTTTTTTTAATTACTGGATGAATGGTTTAAATCTAATAGTTGTGTTCATTCAATAGATGAGTCAATGGCATTTCTATCATTATTTTTGCATAGAAAATTTGGAAACCTTATCTCTATTTACATATATTTTTTTCTAAAACTTTTGTATGAGATTTTATGACTTTGCTTTATTTGGTGTCAATAGCACCAAACTATCCAACTTATGCTATTTTGCTTTGTATTTTCCTTCACCTATGTAAAATACACTATGAAATTAAATTCTTCAAGGCATTAAAAGGTGGCCTGTAAAGTAACATATGGAACTTATCTGGTTTCTACTAGATTTGCTAATTTATGGGCCACAATATTACCATCACTCTTAAAATGTTTCCCACCCAAAATCATTATAACAAAAAGTTAAGTGAACTATATTAGCTACAACAACCACCAAGGATATGTATGAACCATCTTTGAAGGAGTTGTTTAGTTAGTTCACTAAATATAAGGAGTGTGATTCCAATATAATATCAAACCAGCTCACATCTCTTATTAATTAAATATCGTAGAGAGCAACACGTGCTTCTCCTAGAACCAACAAAGAACGAGGATGAATATTCTTATAAGCATTTGATAAAACTTGTCCACATGTTAGGTTTTAAATACTTTGTTGCACGGAGTATTGGAAGTTAGCAAAAACTGCTCTTGTTGTGTTAAAAGAAATACTAGTTAAAGATCATCATGCTTTGAAAAGTTATACTAGGTCTTTTAGTTTTAAAAGGTTATGTTATTACAAATGCAATAGTCAATTCCTCTTCTATATTAAATTCATATCGACAAATTAAAGCTTTGGTAGCCAAGATATACATGAAAGAGAATATTTTTTATGTTAGCAATTAAAATTAACAACTAAAATTAATATTAATTGACGAACATACTAAAAATCTAGAGTGCATATTGGTTAATCTTAGAGCTTTGACTTTTTAAATTGCAATTTATTGGTAGCCAAGACATATATGGAAGAGAATTTTTTTTTATGTTAGCAATTAAAATTAACAACAAAAATTAACATTAATTGATGAACATACTAAAAATCTAAGGTGCAATTGGTTAATCTTAGACTTTTGACTTTTTAAATTGCAATTTCATCCCCCTAAGTTATATGATCATGATTTTATAGGTTGAGATGTCTTTTGATTTATATTTTCTCTTATACATAAAATGTTTAGGGATATTTTGGTAATGAATTAAAGACCAATTCTATATATAAAAAAAAAGTTATTGGTACTTAAAAAGAAAAATTAAAAAAATAATGACAAAAAGTAATAAACAAAACAAAACAGATCCCGTATTAATATTGGTATGAAAAATCTCAATTTGCTCCTATACATTTTAGTTATCTATTATTTGGGCTTTGAAATGTCAACATTTTATATTTTAATCTAAAATTTTATTTTCCTTACATTGAAAGACCAGAGAGGAAAGCAAAATTCATAATAAAATATTAAAAAGAGAGAATATTATAAGTTATTAATATTCTAGCTAACAAACAGGGTGATCTCAGGGTCAAGGTCAATGTGTTGGAATTGTTTATGGGAGTTTGATGAAGGTGGTTTTATCCTCTCACAATGTCAAAAAGAATAATTAGAACAAATTTATTAAAAGAACTAAGGTATTCATATATTTTTTCTGTTTTAATCTTCAAACTTTTTTATTTGTAATTTCATCCTTTTAAGATATATGATCATGATTTTATAGGTTGGGATGTCATTTAATTTTTATTTTCTTAAATACCCAAAATGTTTATGGATTATATGATGATGAATTGAAGATCAATTGCAAAATAAAAATTTATCTAGTAATTAAAAAGAGAAATTGAAAGAATAAGGACTAAAAACACAAACAAAACAACCCGCATTTTGATATTGGCTTAGAAAATTTTAATTTTCTTCCTACTCTTTCTAGTTTATCTATTGTTTAGTCCATGAAATTTTAACATTTTAATTTTTGATCCAAATTATTTTTTTTTACATTTCAATTCCTTAAAGTCGAGATATAAAAGAAAATGTAGTAAAAAATATTAGAAAAATTACTTATTGACATTCCAACTACTAAAAAAAATGATCTTGATATCAGTGGGTTTGGCTTTTTACGGTAGAAAAATAAAAATGGTTTTTCCTTCTTATAATGCTAGAAAAAATATATCAGTGTCACCAAAGCTTTTTTAATTTGATTTTTTTATTTTTAGAGAGATTGTATTATTTTTTTTATTGCAAATGGATTTTTAAAAGGCTTTTATGATATTTTTAAATGTTTTCAAGTGGAAACTAAGTTGAAAATGGGCTTTTAGGATCCTAAAACTAATCCAATTATGATTGAAAAAATTGTTATAGTGGATGACTTATTATTCAATATAAAAAAATGAAGCAAACAATGCTTTCTCAACTCTAATAAAAATAAAATAAAAAACAGCTCAAGCATATGGGTTGTGCTCTTGGACGAATGGTAAGAGATATAGAATTAGCTTGTTGGACCCAATAGTGCATAATCTAATTTTTTAATTTTAATTTTAGATTTTATTTATTTAGAAAAATGTTAATTAATATCCTCTTTTTAAGTATTTTAAATTTTAATTAATAGTCTCTTGCTTTTTTTTTAATTGTTCAATTCACCTTTTTAAATATTGGGGTTTTTTTATAATTACTTTATATTTTTATAATGTTTCAATGTAATTTATATTTGATATAAATAAATTGTATTCACATGAGGTATTTATAAAAATAAAAAATAAAAAATATTTTGTATCCATAAGAATAAAAGTCACTTGTTTCTTTGCAAGAAAGACTATCCTCTAAGATAAGATAAAATAAAAATCTTAAAATAAAAATTGGGGTTAAATCTTTGCATTTATAGCTCTCTTGATAGCTTCGGTTTAAATGATTAAAAGCAAACCAAAAACCCTGCGGCCGAGGTCGGCTTCGTTTGTGCTTCAGCTTCTGGAACAGTAACATGTATACAACAATAAAGGGTACGGCAGTTCGCATGAAAAAGCTACCTAATTGGGTTTCGAGGAGTATTACTCTCTTCAGCTTTGTACTCCACAGCGAGCAGAGCAGACAATTTATCAAAACCAATACGTCACTCCCTCTCTTTTTATTTTCTCTTTCTCTCGATTTATGCTGTTTTAGAGTTTTGTCATGGATCCTGCGCATGTTCCCAACAACAAGCACTCCCAATCCTGAAGCAAGCAGGCATTACACATTGAACTTGTAAATAGAGTCATTACAAAGGCTGTCTGACATTATTTAGAGCTAGCAAAGGCAAGTTCCTCCCTCCCAATGATAAACTAGCCAGGGTCTCCAGGACCATAATACACATCCAAATAGGTGCATTTTGTTCTACACCAGCTGAGGATTTATTTAAGTTTCAAGACCATGGCACAAGGGAGCTTCTATCTCACTCACCCAGTTTCTGGAGCTCGTCTTTAAATTTGGACTTCAGCTGCTCCCTCTTTATCTTGAGGGAGGCGGTAACCAAGCCAGACTCAGGTGTCCATGGATCTGGCAGCAACTTGATCTTAGCTGGAGTTTCAAACTTGTCCAACCTCAAAGCTTTTGCTACCTGCGGAGATAGAATGCAATCAGATCTACAGCAAGGACTCTGTTTCTTCCACTAAATATATTAACTGCAAATGTGCTTGCCTTACATTAAAAAACCATAAACCTTTCATTGGAAATAAAGACAAATTCAAACAGATTCAAAAGGTCACATAATGAAACAATGTATAAGAATTTCCATCCAAGAATTTACATCAGGTACATCTTGATGGAAGAGGCAAGCACATCTCGCCAGAAGACCGGGAGACATAAATGCACGTGCCATTCAAAGCATAGTCACAAAATCAGAAGCTATGGAAATATTCATTCATGTTTCATCTTGGAAATATGACCGAGTTCACAACAATAAGAGAGTTCACACATTTATTCAGCAGTTTTAACTAACCAAAAGCATTTCAAATAGCCTTCCCGTAGACAAGCAAAGATAATTCAAATCATAATCACCAAATCAGAAGGTATGTCAATATTCATTCAGGTTTAAGCTTGGAAAATAAACGAATTCAGCAATAATAAGAGCTCCCGTGTATCAAAGTTCTAACTAATCATAAGATTCAAATGGCTCTCCAGTAAGCAAGCAAAATAAACCAACCTTGGCAAGTGATTGTTCAACCTCACTGACAGCATCGGCTTCACTACACAGTTCAGAAAAGTTCTGGTGCTGAATGCCAGCTTCCTGGGCCCACTTCTCAAGTACATGACGTGATGGAACAATTAGGGCAACACAATAGTTGTGGAAGGGATTTGCATGTACCATGATATTATCAACATAGTCACTCGACTTTAATGCTGCCTCCACCTGCAATCAAGGAACAAATCAACATTATTGGCACATCAATGCAGATATATGTACCTTAGAAATACTATCACAAATTTTCAGATTAAGATTTATAAACACCTTTCCAAGAGAGATATATTCTCCATGTTGAAGTTTGACAATATCCTTCTTCCTATCAATAATTTCAAGGCATCCATCAGGGTGAAACTGCCCAATGTCGCCAGTATAGAACCAACGCATGCCCCTTTCATCAACCTATAGCAGGTCAAGAGAACCAGTTTTCCAAGTCTGAGCACACAGCAGAGTAAACGCAAAAAGGAAAATGCACATTCTCACCCATACAGAAAACATACGCGTGCGGTCATGCAAGCACACTAAAGAATACCTTGTAGACCTCACACTAAAGAATACCTTGTAGACCTCATTAGTCTTTTCTTGGTAGTTGAAGTAACCGCCAGTCACGCTGAATCCCCCAACTACAACCTCACCCCGGGGCATTGGCTTGTCAGCCACTGTATACCCACCTTCTTCCCAAGAAACGAGCTACAATACCAAAAAAAAGGAGTTCTTCAAATTAATATTCAAAAATCTTACAAAGTGAGCATCCCTGCCTCTGCAACTATGTTTTTTTTTTTTCACAAAATGGGAGGTTCAGTTTGACCATAACTTGAAAAAGTAATTAATGTCATGAATAACAGCTTTTGGTTGATTGTAAATGGAAATTCTTTTTGGAGTATAGGCTAGTGCAAGTTAAGATGCAGCAACCTAAATAGATTTTTCAGAATTCTCTCTGAAAACCAAGTCTGGTTCAGATCGTGAAACTAAATAATTTTATCCTTATGTAGAAAGATGTCATACCTTAAGGTAGCAACATGGAAGAGGAGGTCCAACACGGCCCACAGATGGGTCATCCCACTCAGTGTAAGCAGCTCCAGCACATGTTTCTGTCAACCCATATGCTTGACCAATTACAGCCCTGAAGACGATAATTGTGCACTGAATATCAACCTTAATTGATAATACTGACAGTGGAAATATAGCATGTTATAAATACCATTTTACATAAGCAAACCATTTTAAGCACTGAAGGACTGATCTAGCATGGTAGAGAGCTTATTCTTACACGGTTTGCAAACATGCATGAATGCATATCATCCCAAACTTGTATTTCACGGATTTTAAAATTCCATAACACCACATGTCAATATACATGTTTTATGTTCCCAATTACTGGTAATAAGTATCTAGGTTTTTTATCTCTACTATCTGGCCATACAATAGCAGATCCTAGAGCGCAACAAAGTTACTTCCTGGTGTCCAGGATACAAGATGGTTTCAGCCGAACATTGATTAGGTTCTGATGAATAGCACAGCCAACTATAATATATTGTCTCCTAAAGTTGACACTGGAAAAGGGAATGAAAGGAGTTACAAAAGAAAAAATCAGAATGAATATAGAAGTTTCTTCCTTTAATTGTCTTGGTATTTGTAAATGAGAATGTCATTACCCCATGCAGATGTTGGTGAACCGTTGTAAATCCCCAGATAAAGGGGCTCCACCACATAGGATGAATTGCAAACGAACTCCAAGTATGGCACGTATTTGTTTGAAGGCAATGACATTCCACAGCATTCTCTCCAGTGCCGAAGTACCAAACCAGCTTCCTTCTTTGGCTGCCATTCGGCGCTTATATCCCATGTTGAAAAGCTTCTTTGCTAACCCTCCCTTCTCCTCAACCTGATGTGAATCAAAACGGCATTAAAGAAATTATTTACCTAGTGATGAGGGCATTCTCAACTTGCACAAATGCATTAATAACCAGCACTGTAGAAATATATAGTGCAGATATTAATGTTGATTTAGTTCGCACCTTTTTTAGAACTCCATCCCGGACACGATCTAGTATGGCTGGAACAGCTATCATGAGAGTAGGATTTAATATAGATGCATCACCCTTGGTTCCTTTCTTAATTTTGTTAGAAGTGTCTGTCAAAGTCAATGCCGAACCGTAGCCAATAGCACAACCTGCAGACAACATTACACACTGGACAACCACAAAATTTAGTATTTATATGTTATGTGTTACAAGTAGCACAGGAAAGAAGTATCTGTAATCGAGTACCTCAGCTGCCAGTTCAAAAACATGGGCTAGGGGCAAATAAGCCAAATATACATCTTTGCTGCTCAGTTTTGGAATCACCGTCATAACAGCTGCAGCAGTGGCTACAATGTTGCCATGAGTAATCATGACTCCCTAGGATGTAACCAGCATGCAGGGTCAGATCAAAACAAAGCATGCAATTGTAGTGATGAAGTAATCATGAAGTTGGAATTCAGTACTGGTAGGAAAAAAGTAAAGGAAAATAAAAATGCAATGCTCTTTAGTACATCCCTACTTGTCTCAATATACAAAATTAAGCCTTTGCATTCTTACGAACAACTTGCACTTGGAATGTCATTGTTTTCTGTGTCCTGAAAAATAAATACTGGACCCAAGCCAAGTTTCTGTCTGGACATATGCAAACAGAGAGTGATCTTCCTATTCATCTTCTTTACAGTAAGGTCTATTGGCAAGATTTACCATGCATTGAGTTCAATCAGTGATGCAAAATGTGAGAAACTACAGCGCCAGACAAACCTTTGGCTGGCCTGTGCTGCCACTTGTGTACATAACAACAGCAATTCCATTCTTCGTAGGTAAGCTTGGAGGAACAGGACTGTTCTTACCCAGGTCCTCAACTTCAGAAAAAGACGAAACCTTCCAATAGCTTGTGCTTGCAGATAAGCCCAAATCATTTGTAGTTTCTCCATCTTCAAAGTAAATGACATTCTTAATAGTTGTTATTTTTGAGCTTATTGCACCTAGCGTTTTCAACTGCTTGGGATCACAGATCAGGGCAGATACTTGAGTCTGTCCACATTTTCAAAATTCAAGTGAGAGCCATAAGAATCTGGACTTTCATCGAGAAAAAAGCAAATGATTTAAATGCCACAAATAAGTTACACTACAGATAAACTAATCAGGTAACGCAAGTGCACGAAGAGAATCTCATACCTCATTGAGGGAATAGATCAAAGCATCCACACCTAGAGAAGCATAAATAGTGACAACAGTGATGTTCTGCCGAAAGCATCCCTGTACTCCAACAAAAACAACATTCAGTTTTGGCTGTGCATCCATCATTCATCAGGAATAAAAAGAAAAGGAAACATATAAGCACTGCAAACACGAGGATACCTGAAAGGCAATCAACCACTCAGCCCGAGTATCAGCAAAAATTGCAGCACGAGTATCCTCATTATGCCCTAACATAATAAGCCCGGATGCAAAGTTACAAACACGATCAAAAACCTGTCCATAGGTCTGCCATTCATAATCACCCAGGTGCAGCTTCTCAAACTTCCTACCATCACTAGCAGTAACAAATTCCTTACTAATTAGCTTCCTTGTTCCAAGAAATCGTTCTGGCCAATGCTTTCTACAAGACTGCTCAAATAGAGCTGCCATGGTCGTTGCCCCTTTCCAAGGGACTCCAACTAGCTCAGCATGCCGGGCATTGCGAACTGCATAACCTGCCTCACCGCCTACCTCTACCGGGACTCCTCTCTGTTTCACCTTTTTCTTTCCCAGGAAGATAGTAGAAAGTAATATAGGTATGAGGATAGCAGTACCCACAATGCCATATGTTCCATAGCCTTTCCCAACTGACGAGTAATCATTAAAGTCCAATTTATCTAGAACAAGTGAGCTCGGAAAACTTCCCTCGGAATCAGCCATTTTCAATGCTTCTTATATGATGGTTTATAGAATCACCTGGGATGGATGACAAGAATTAGAAGCACCATCATCTCCCATCTTTCAAAAATGAGAAACAAACAACAGAGCTACAAGGATTTGTACCAAATATAATCCATTTAAAATAAAGAAGAGACAGCACAGTGGATCTAAGGATGTTCCTTGGTGTACAAAACATGCATTAGGTAAAGAACATGCAGCCATATACTGCAACCTCAAAACCAAGTTCCTTAATGATCAGGAACCAAAGTAAACATTTGTTGTTTCACAGTAAATTAACTAACTGTCATACGTCACATAATTTTGAAAAAAGAATAGAAATTTACTCAAATTTAAGAAAGGAACTGCAAAAGAAAAGAGGATTAATAAAAAAGAAGCAAGCAAGATGGGATCATGGATCATGGAATAGCATATAAAGAAGGCAGCAAGGATATAAAGCTTGTTAACATCAAAGCACTGCTGAATCCAAAAGTACTACTCGATAAACTCAACAAAAAGAAAGAGAACACTAATACTACGCTGCTGTGTTTCTATAGCTTCTACCTCTGAAAGACTATAGGAACCGAAGGAAAAAGAAAGTAAGCAGTGGCCTACCAAGCACAATCGCCGTGCCATATTGACATGTCTCGTGGGTAACGTCGATATTATTATTATTATTTATTATTACAAAAGCTACAGTGAAATCACTATAAATTGATTTTTAGTTTGGATTGAAATTGGAATTTTATTTTTTATTTTTTATTTTATTTTTTATGAGAAGTTTCTTTGGCTTTTTTTTCCCCTCTCTCCACTAATGAATGGCATCCACGTTATTTAAGAAACATGTTTATCGATCAAAGTAATATAAGTCTGGCATGTTGCGATATCCAAATAAACTTGAATTAAGCATATTTATTAAATCCAAACACCTTAGATCAGGTATATTACTAAACCTAACTAAACTTGAAACAGGTATGAATATCAAATCCAAACACCTTGAACCTGAGATGTTGTCGGACTTATCTAAACTTAGTAAAGGAGAAATGTTGCCAAACCCAACTTGTTGACATCCTCTTGTAAAAGCTGCATTGCTGTTCATAGCATCAAGGACAAAAGAATCAGGCAGATGTAACATCCGTTAGCTAAACAATGGGCGACAGCTCACAATTATACCATAACCACGTCTTATAGATTCGCTTATTAAGGGGTAAAAGATGTGTACAAAAGCACGCCCTATCTTTACAGGCATCCCTGTGATGGAAATGCGTTTATCAGCCAGACTACATAATGAAGTAGTAACGAAGAGAACAGGATGCCTCACCGTGCGCTCGGGTTCTTCAGTTCTTATGCGTTCATTAGGAAGAGCGAGCTTGGATTCAAAAGGAGTCCTAGGCCTTACTTCTCTAAACTCCTCCCATTCCTCGCGAGTAAGCAAGCATCCTAACTGTGCCTTGACCAACTGGGGCATTCTTAATTTTGCGCTCTATCATTTCTTGCGAGTGTGAATCATCATACTTGAGTTCAATTACCAGACAACAAAATCAATCCATTTAATTCAGTAATCAACAAAATCCAAAACCAATCAAAATCGGAATGTCACGACATACCATCATGAGTAGCTTTGCAAAGAGTGCAGTTCCAACAACAGTGAGAATCATTGGCATAGTTGCAGTGTCAAGAAATGACAAGGATTCTGGAACCTGGACAAAAATGTCGTCTTTTTTTTTTTACTTCTTTCACCTCTTTATTTTCTCAAATTCCGTTATTCTTCTCTTCAATGTTTCCGTGGCACCATGACGGGACACTGTTGCATGCAAGTGTCCCACATGACATAACTGCTTTCCCAAACCCTAAACCAATACCATACATGGCTTTTCAAGACCAATAACGCAATTGATTCGGCCCCAAATGAATCAGAGGGAGAGAGGGAGGGATCTTGCATCATTTACAGACCTCCATTGCAGTGAGCTGGAGATTTTCTTAGGATTTAAACGGTCACGGAAAGACAGATGTAATAGAAGGAGAAAGTGTTATGTTTGTGGATACAAATGGACGGTGGCAGCCATGGTTGGTGGCAGCCATGGTTAAAGTTATAGTCAAATGGTAGGTGCCTAACTTACCCACCATTGTTGAACAATCATCTCCCTCATCAGCTATAAATAGATGTGCATTGATAGCTGAGATAGAGCACGAAATAGAGAGAAACACAGAGAGAGAGCTAAGGGTGAGAGTTGAGTTGAGTTGAGAAGTTTTCTCCTCCTCCTTGTTTTCTTGTTTGTATTGCTTTTGAGCTTGATTAATACAAACCAGTAGCTCCGTGGAGTAGGCAAGTTGCCGAACCACGTAAATTTGTGTGTGTTTGAATGTTTGGATCTCCTAACAATTGGTATCAGAGCTTGTTCTTGAAAGTTCTTGAAAAAGAGGGTGTTTGATCCAAACTCAAAAATCAAAGTTATCAAAACGTGTTTTTGAAGATACCACCGTGAAGAGGACGACGAGAGGAATCCACTGGTGAAA